>CM056049.1:109493351-109548351 GCA_029574335.1 Rana kukunoris | reverse complement strand
TTTTCTTTTACCTTTACAACCCCTTTAACCTTCGCAGACAACCTATACAAAGCATTTTCCAATATGTGGAAAATGTGATCTCTGGTAAACCATAGTTCAGTTATTTTCTGTGTCATGTTGTATAGATGGAGAGCCATGCCTGGTGATATCCACAGGATGGGGAGATCTTGTAATTTTTCTATCAAGTTAACCCAGTTATGAGCAGCTATATCTTTGAGTCAGTTGAAAAGCAGGCTTATGTCTTCATAAGGCTTATCCTAGAATGTGATGTAATACATACATTTTGACAGGTAATACTTAAAATGTCACCTTTTTTTAGGTTACTGTAGAAAAACCTGAAGACCCTCTTTTCCCGGCAGATGAACTGTATGGAATTGTTGGCGACAATTTAAAGAAGAATTTTGATGTCAGAGAGGTATAGCTTTTAAGAATATAAAAAAAAAAAGTGCACCCGTATACAAACTAAGAACACCACGCAGTAACGGCTTCAATGTTTTTTTTTTTTCTGGTACAATATTTTTTATTAGTATTAGGGCAAATAGGAAAAGTTGAAAAAAGGAAGTAGAAAAGGAGAGTGGATTCCCACAGGATGGGGAATGGATAACATCAGGTGGGTAGGCCCAAGCTGGTTGGATGCAGGGTTGGAAGAGCATAGGACCACCACAGGGACCACACCTTAAAAAATTAAGCGTGGGAGTCGTGAAGGATATTGGTTATCTTCTCATTGATCATGAGCGTTGCCAGGGTGCTTTTCACTTCTGCAAACGAGACAGCAAGTTTTTTCCAAGCCTTTGCAATCACGCGCTGGGCAGCAATGAATACATGAGTGCCCAATTTCTGTTGGTAGGAAAACGGACCTAGGACCAGACAATGAAGCAGTGCTAATTTGGCATCCTAGCGGATAGGTATATGAAAAAGAGTATATAAAAGTCCCAAGACCTCACCCGAAATCCCCCCAGGCAGGGGCAAGACCACCAAATATGGATTTTGTTTCCTCATTGGCCGCAACCCCAGAAACATCTGTGACTGTACGATGGGTTCAACTTGGCAATATGGGCTGGGACCTAAACATTTTTGGTAGAACATTGCTTATAGTTCTCAAACATTATATGTTTTCTGAAAGCAGAGGGCCTTGAAGAAAAAATGGTGGTTGGAATTCGTTTTTTTTTTTAGTTGCATGATATTTGCACAGCCGTTTATCAAATGCAGATCTTTAGGAAAAAATACACTTAAATGTATTAGAGTGCACATTTCAAAAATAATGTTGTGCCAAGTAGATACCAAACATGTCAAGATTTAAAATTTCACATGGCCTTGAAGCCGCGACAAACTAAAATACCTAAAAATCTCCATAGGTGACAAATTGCAACATTTACAGGACACCAGTTTAGAGTTAAAAGTGAGCTCTGGTGCTATAATTATTTCTCTCACTCTGACATTTGCAGAAATACCTTACATGTGTGGTGCTATGCACATTTGTATTTGCAGAGGGCGAAGGGGGTACCTTGGCTATTTTTTTTTTTATTTAAATGTATTTTTATTTTATTTACACCTTTTATTTATTTTATTCAGCTTTATTGCTATGACAAGTGATTAATAACGTCCCTTGTTGTAACAAGGGGTCAAATAAAACACTGATACTTCCTCTGCCCTCCAAGGCAACCAGTTACACCGCCTGTTTCGAAGATCATTGCCAAAGCCAGACGATGACGTTCCCTCCCCCAGCCCCTCTGATGATTACCTGAGGCCCACCTTGATCCAGAAATGTTGCACAAGAGTCTCGGCTGTCTGGGACTCTCCCTCCTCATTGGCTGAGATAGAAGCTGGCACCATTGTCTCCCATTGCTGCCAATCAGTCAGTGAGCCAATGAGGGGAGAGAGGGGGCAGGGCTGAGCCACATCTCCTTGTCTGAATGGACATGCAGAACTTTGGCTCCGGTGCCCTCATAACAAGCTACTTGCTGTGGGGGCACTCTGCAGGAGGGAGGGGCCAGGAGTGTCGGCAAGGGACCTAAGAGGAGGATTCGGGCTGCTCTGTGCAAAACTACTGCACAGAGAAGGTGACAGGTTTGTTATTTTTAAACAAAAAATAAATAAAATAAACTTTAATATCACTTTAAGGTTGATTTATATAGGTACAGTGGATATAAAAAGTCTACTCACCCTTGGTAAAATGTTTCTGTGATGTAAAAAAAAAAAAGAGACAAAGGTAAATAATTTCAGAATGTTTCCCACCTTTTAATGTGAACTCAGTTGAACAACAAACTGAAATCTTTTAGGCCTCGTACACACGATCGGACATATCCGATGAAAACGGTCCGCGGACCATTTCCATCGGATATGTCCGATCGGGAGTTTGATCCGATGGCGTGTACACACCATCGGATCAAATTCCCCGCCGCCGGACGGCGCGGTGACGTGGCGGTGACGTTGGCGCCGCCACGTCACCGCCACGTCACCGCACCAGGAAGTTAAACACTTCCGCGCATGCGCCGAATCCATTCGGCGGCGGTGGTGGGGGACGACATGTCTGCTGGTAAGTGTACTAACCAGCAGACATGTCGGGCGGACAGATTCCACCGGATAGATTTCAAAGCATGCTTTGAAATCTGTCGGGTGGAGAAATCTGTCCGCTAGCCCATACAAATATAAAATAGGAATTTTTGTATAATCCATCACAATGCTGCCACCACTATGCTTCACTGTGGGTATGGTGTTCTTTTGGCGATGTGCAGTGCTGTTTTTGCAGCAAACATATCTTTTGGAATTATGGCCACAAAGTTCAACCTTGGTTTCATCAGACCATTTCCCCCACATGCTTTTGGGAGACTTCAGATGTGTATTTGCAAAATGTAGCCAGGCTTGGATGTTTTTCTTTGTAAGAAAAGGCTTCAGTCTTGCCACTCTACCCCATAGCCCAGACATATGAAGAATATGGGAGATTGTTGTCACATGTACTACACAGCCAGTACTTGCCAGATATTCCTGCAGCTACTTTAATGTTGCTGTAGGCCTTTTGGCAGCCTCCATGACCAGTTTTCTTCCAGTCTTTTCATCTATTTTGGAGGAACGTCCAGTTCTTGGTAATGTCACTGTTGTGCCGTATTTTCTCCACTTAATGACTGTCTTCACCGTGTTCCTTGGTATATCTAATGCCTTGGAAATAATTGTGTACCCTTCTCCTGACTGATACCTTTTAACAATGACATCCCTCTGATGCTTTGGAAGCTCTCTGCGGACCATGGCTTTTACAGTAGGATGCAACTAAGAAAATGTCAGGAAAGACCTACTAGAACAGCTGAACTTTATTTGGGGTTAATCAGAGGCACTTTAAATGATGGCAGGTGTGTACTGACTCCTATTTTACCATGAGTTTGAATGTGATTGTTTAATTATGAACACAACTACATCCCCAGATATAAGAGGGTGTGCACACTTATGCAACAACTTTAACGCTGTTTAACCACTTAAGACCCGGACCAATACGATGGCAAATGACCCAAGGGGTTTTTGCGATTCGGCACTGCGTCGTTTTAACAGACAATTGCGCGGTCGTGCGACGTGGCTCCCAAACAAAATTCGCGTCCTTTTTTTCCCACAAATAGAGCTTTCTTTTGGTGGTATTTGATCGCCTCTGCGATTTTTATTTTTTGCGCTATATACAAAAATAGAGCGACATTTTTGAAAAAAAAATCAATATTTTTTACTTTTTGTTATAATAAAAAAACAATAAACTAAATTTTAGTCAAACATTTAGGCCAAAATTTATTTAGCCACATGTCTTTAGTAAAAAAAAAATCGCATTAAAAAAAAATTAGCTACCTAGCGGGAACAGCGACACTAATACAGCGATCAGAAAAATGATCGCTTAGTGATGCTGGCAATAGGGAGTGAAAGGGTTAACTAGGGCAGTGATCAAGGGGTTAAAACTTTATTGGGGGGGGACACTAACACTAACTGACTGTCACACTGTCTGTCACACTGACACTAAATACAGTAATCATACATGTATGATTACTGCATTCAGTGACACTGTGACAGGGGGGAGGGGGGGGGGGGCGATCGCGGGGGTTAAATGTGTTTGTGTCTGTGTGTAAGTGTGCTGTTGGTGCAGACTTACTTGCTGTGTTGTGATCTCTCCTCAGCGGCGCTTGAAACAAACGCAGAGGGAGAGATCAGATAGCTTCCTCCTTCCTGTGTTTACACAGGAGGAGGAAGTGACAGGGCGGGGGGGTGCGCGCATTGGCTGAGAGCGATCCGGAGGGGGCGGGTGAAAACGGATAGCCGCCCCCTCTTGTCGGATCGCTCCTGCAGCCGCGCGGACCGCCGCATGTACGGGGGGGGGGGTCCGATCGGACCCCCGATCCCCCCCAAGGAACCAACGTATATATACGTTGATGTGCCTGTCGGTGCCATTGTGCCGACGTAAATGTACATGCGGCGGTCCTTAAGTGGTTAAACAGTGCTTTTCAGCTGCTAGTGGGGCACTTTTAACGGCCGAAGCCCTTTTTAGACACTTTGGAAGCACTGCCCATTCATTTAAATAGGCAGGGCATTTTGGAAGCGCTGTATATAGCGCCCCCAAACCGCCCCAAAGGTGGAAGTTCTGAAATTATTTATCTTTGTCTCAACCTGACAATTTAACAGGGATGTGTAGACTTATATTTCATCTGATTCATCCACAAGCACACTTAGATGATAGGATTCAATCTGTGTCTAATTGGAGATTGGATAGATTGATAGCAACACAGCCATTGGCTCCTGCTGCTGTCAATCAAGTCCAGTGACACAGCTGCCAGGGAGCGGGCCGAGTGATACACTTGGCGGCTATGCACGCCAAGTGTATCACATGGGAGTGCGCCCACAAGGTAACCCCCTCAGGAGAGAGCTTCCCAGAGGGAGTTGGCTCTTGCAGGGAGAAGCCGAGACAGCGCCGTGGACCCCAGAAGAGGAGGATCGGGGCCACTCTGTGCAGAACAAACTGCACAGTGTAGGTAAGTATGACATGTTTGTTATTTAAAAAAAAAAAAAAAAATGAACCTTTAGTGTCCCTTTAATTAACATGAATGTGTACCATCTGTACCAGACAAACATACATATCAAATACCCAAACAGCCATTTATACACCTTATGCATCACAAACTGTGCAATTAAAATCTCCTAACTAGGTGTGGATATATCGTGCCGTTGGCTGCGTTTCCATCAATACAAGGCTAGTAGAAACATAATTGAAGTAAAGCTGAACTGTACCCTGACATGGCATGGCATCATTCAGCATTAATCAGAAGCACTGCATGCCTCTCCAACATTAAGATTTCCCCCCACGTACTTGTGCTGCAAGATTTATACACATTGTAGCTGATCATATTATCTGCCCCATAGTGGACCTCTGTAGAAGTCATTCTATATTTGATTCCCAGATTGTCTGTGCCAGGATGGCCTAAAGGTGACAATTTCCATTAGTGTCCCCGAACTGTTAATTTTGTTTCTTAGCTCCTGCTGATGCTGAAAGGTATGCTCTTTTAGATTGAGCAGGTATCTTTCTTTGCATAGCCATGATTTGGTTTAGTAGAACAGCTTTTTTCCCCCACCATGTATTCAGAGCCATCCTTCTTAAAGTGACCTTATCGCTACAGGGTCAAAGCCTAAAGTAGAAATACATGTGGAAAAAGAGGCAGTATACTTCACTTTCCAGAGGATTGTGTCATGAAACACTACTGCGATCCTGCTTGCCAGCTGCCATAAGTATTCAACATTTCCTGCTACACCCAGGAACACAGTGGTTCCTTTTGCCAGCTGACATGTCGGTACAGGGCATACAAAGTGGCCAAGGAGCAGCGTCCCTGGCATTTCAGACATAGGCCACCAGAAATGCAAGTATATGCATAAGTATATATTTATAAAAGGTACTTTAGCGCTAATATGATCAAATAAGGAAAAAACAACAAGAAAAATAACCAAATGATGAAGCTGCATACATAGAAAAGGTGCTAAACCGGTGAAAAAAATTGCATAAAATAGGATTAATGCACTAAATAAATTATATATAAATAAATAAATAAAATGTGTGTGTGTGTGTGTGTGTGTGTGTGTAAACACTCAGATGTTCAAATGAAACAAAAAAAAGTCCACAAACATATATAAAGTGCACTTTTGCATCAGTGCAAACACTGTGAAGTGAAAAACAGCAGGAAACTAACCATTCACAGTTCCAGCATGTAGACTGACTTAATGATAGAGAGCACTTCACCATACCTCCCCCATCCACAGTCCAATACTGCCACTTGCTGATTGAGAAAGCCAGCTCATAGAGAGGGGAGAAAAAAAAACAAAGGAAAAAACTCATAGTGTAGTATGGCTGAGATTGTGGACTGATTAGAGAAACCACAATCACTAATTCTCTACACATATACAGCCTGTAGATACAGCTCAGTGCGGCGATCTCCTCATGCGGATGTATTTCCGTTGATCGCGTCACTTAGGCTTCTCCCCCACTAGTATCGTCACTGGTCACGTGACTTAATCATGGGTCCAATGGTTGATTTAGCGCATTCATCCTATTTTATCCCATAAGTATATAATGGGCTAGATTCAGGATGGAGAGCGTATCTTTGTGCAAGTGTAGCGTAGCCGATTTACGCTATGCCTCCGCAACTTTTACAGGCAAGTTGCTGTATTCACAAAGCACTTGCTCCGTAAGTTGCGTCGGCGTAGCGTAAATGGGCCGGCATAGCCGTGCGCAATTCAAATTAACAGGTGGGGGCGTGTTGTATTTAAATTAACGTTGACCCCGCATGCGCCGGCCGTGAACGTATCCCAGTGCGCATGCTCCAAGTGACGTCGCAAATAGTAATTTTATATGACATAAACGTAATTTACGCCCAGCGCCATTCATGGACAAGTTATGCAAACGACGTAACATTTTAAAAATTTGACGCTGTCCCGACGTCCATACTTGACATTGGCTGCGTTATCTTTTTGGTGGTTTATCTTTACGACTGAAAACACCTTACGTAAACGGGGTGTCTTTACTGCGACGGCCGGGCGTACGTTCGTGAATCGGCGTATCTAGCTAATTTAAATATTCGACGCGTAAATCGACGGAAGCGCCACCTAGCGGCCAGCGTAAATATGCAACTAAGATACGACGGTGTAATACAATTACGCCGCTCGTATCTTAGCTCAATCCCGGCGTACCTTGTTTTCTGAATACAGAAAAAAGATACGCCGGAGCATCTTAGAAGTTGCGCAGTGTATCTCAAGATACGCCGACGTAACTTCTTCTTGAATCTAGCCCATTGTCTCTATTTGTTGTTGACCGTGGATTTTTAAAAGTACATTTTAGCCAAAATAAAATCTAAAACTGAAAAATGTAACAAACAAAATAAGTCAAATAAAAGTTTGAATGGTAAAACAAAATAAACCTAAAAATAATAGTGAAGGAGGTAAATAAATTGATCAGTGCTGATTAGGGTAAACTAAAGGTTAATGTGATATAAATGTATCGTGAAGCAGCGCTAATTACTCAAAAGCAATAAATATAAAGTGCTAGTGAACAAAAATTCAAACTTCTTCAAGTGTTTAACATCAAAATTGCATCCAAATAAAAAAATGCAATAATAAAGTGCATCACATCACAATGACATCTAAATAAATAAATTCAGTGGAAATGGTCCATTAATAAGGTGCATCCAAAAGAATCTGATGATTCAGAGAGAGAGAGTCTCTTGGACCCCTTTCACATTGAAGCATTTTTACAGCGTTTTCGCGATAAAAATAGCGCTATTAAAATGCCCATAAAACGCTCTCCATGCATCTCAATGGACCCTTTCACACCGAGTCCTGCAAGCAGCATGTTTGGAGCAGCTTTTGGGCGCTGAAAAAAACGCTCCATTGAAATGAATTGAATGCGCTGTAAAAACGCCTTACCCTTTCACACCGAGGCACTGCAAAAATGCCCTAAAACGTTGGGGTGTTAGCGGTGCTTTACCAGCACATTGGGATTTCAGATGAGGCTTCGATCGAAAAACGCCCCAGTGTGAAAGGGGCCTTATTAATATTTTCCTGTGCAGACCAGCAGGGATGAGGGGGGAGAGGAACAGATAAGGAAGTCCAGATTGCAGATGTATGAACATAACATATACAGCTCCTTCTAGGATCCTCCCCCAGTGGTGCTAGCCTCTCACCTTCTAGAAGACCCCAACGGGTCTAGTAGTGCATCAATGGGTGTTGGACATCAATGCAGGGGCTTTCTCCTCCTTGGTGTATCCGGGACAGGGAACCACTGCAGCATTTCATCCGCGCTCCACAGCCTTTTCCTGAAAAGTAATGATCCACAAAATCAAAAGCAGAAAAGAAGATGGTCCATAGTGTAGTAAGTTTACCACATGGCGCCCGCGGCACGCAGATAAAAGTCAGCAGATGGGCAGGGGCAGGCAAAAGGACATATATATTATATACACACACACATGTCCCCTTTTAAAAGTAGTATTGTTTCTGCCAGCTCTGTGGCTCAGACCGCGGGTCCCTGTCCGCGGGCATTCCCGCGATCGTGTCACGGTGAGAAAAAAGGAGGAAATGCTTATGTAAACAAGCTTTTACCCAGTCCTCCTAGTGACAGGACAGTGTACACAGCTTCCTGTAATTGGAAGCTGTGATCACTGTCTTGCCACACATAGCTCACCCTCCTTACAGTTAGAACACATCCCTAGGCACAATTAACCCCTTCCTCACCCCTTAGTGGTTAACCCCTTCACTGCCAGTGTAATTTTTACAGTGATCAGTGCATTTTTATAGCACTGATTGCTGTAAAAATGACCATGGTCCCAAAATTGTGTCAAAAGTGTCCGCCATAATGTCGCAGTCACGATAAAAATCACTGATCACCGCCAATAGCCACTAGCTAATACTAATAAAAAAAAAATATATATATTTATAAAAATTACATAAAACTATCCCCTATTTTGTAGACGATATAACTTTCGCGCAAACCGATTAATAAATGTGTATTGTGATTTATTTTTTATTTTTTTACCAAATATATGTAGAAGAATACATATCGGCCTAAACTGAGGGGAAAAAAATGTTTTGTTTTTTTTTTTGTATATTTTTTGGGGGGATATTTATTATAGCAAAAAGTATTGAATTTTTTTCAAAATTGTCGCACTATTTTTGATTATAGTGCAAAAAAAAAAAAGGAGGGGTGATCAAATACCACCAAAAGAAAGCTCTATTTGTGTGGAAAAAAGGTTGTATATTTTGTTTGGGAGCCGCGTAGCACGACTGTGCAATTGTCCGTTAAAGCGACGCAGTGCCGAATTGAAAAAAGTGGCCTGGTTTTTGACCAGCAAAATGGTCCGGGGCTTAAGTGGTTAAAAAAATTCTTGCGTTTATTTAAAAAATATCAACACAGTTTAAAAAATGGCAAAAACCGCCAAACAAAGAAAACACACGTCACATACAAGGACTTCCGGTCATGGTTGTAACCGGAAGTGACATCACCAAGCTCCTCTTGACGCATTGCGTCACAACACACGTGACTCTATCAAGGGTATAGGTCAGGGATATGCAATTAGTGGACCTCCAGCTATTTCAGAACTACAAGTCCCATGAGGTATAGCAAGATTCTGACCGCCACAAACATGACACCCAGAGGCAGAGGCATGATGGGACTTGTAGTTTTGCAACAGCTGGAGGTCCGCTAATTGCATATCCCTGGTATAGGTACTACCCTGTTTCCCCAAAAATAAGACCTACCCTGAAAATAAGACCTAGCGTTATTTTTCAGGGGTGCTGCGATATAAGCCCTACCCCGAAAATAAGCCCTATTAAAAAATGCTTGTAAAATCCTATAATCCACTCTATTACAGTAGTTTATAATGTACAGTGTGTGTGTGTTTCTGTAATATAATTGCGGGGAAGAGAGCTCCGGCGGGTAACAGAAGTGCAGAGCGGCGCTATACCAAATGTATTTGGCACAATTATATTACAGAAACACACACATTGTACATTATATAATACTGTAATAGAGTGGATTATAGGATTTTACAAGCATTTTTTTTTTTTTTTTAAACTGATGCACAATTTAATAAGCAATGCCATTACTAATTTCAATCTACACTTAACTGGTAAATTTTGTCAATTCTGCAGCAACAAAGAGTCTCACATTAGTACTAGCGAATACACATTTGTGCAAAGTCCAGCAAGGCTCCAGTTAAAATGTTTCCAAGTCGTGGGAATTGTCAATCTCAATGGCATCTTCAGGGTCTAATTTCATCTCTGGGGTTTCATCATCAAGAGAAGCTAAAGCTTCATTTGTGTCACTTGCAAAAGTCTCCCTTGATGTATCATCGTGTTCTTGAAAGTTAAGGTTTTTGATGGCCTCCTTGGCCTTCTTCCCCAGTATGTGACGTCTCCTTTTCTTTGCAGCCTTTCTACTCTCACATTCCTTTTGGTTTTCCACATAAAATATCTCCTTCACTTGATCTGATGTAATACTTGGTGTGTTTTTTAGAAGATTTAAATAGACGCCGCCAGGTGTCCTCCTCCTGCTTCCATTCAAAATAAAGAGCCCGCCATTTTGTTCCACCTCAGCAGTCTCCATTAGGAGTTCTATCGCCTTTTTGGTGCCAATGCTTTTCACAACTCGCTGGATGAGATCTGCTTTAGGTTCACGGAGCCTGTGTGCTATTTCATCAGACACTTTGTCTTCTGGATCATCTGCGGTTATTTCATATCTGCCTTTAAAGTCCATTTCTACTTTTTCACCAAGCCTATCTCTCACAGGTCTCTTCCTCTTTAGGTGACCGTTCTCCTTTTGGCACACGTTCCTTATCTTCATTCATGTACTCATCCAAATCTTTGTCTAGTTTTACCTTCTCTCTTTCTTTTGTCATCAATTTCTTGGCTAGGACGTAATTGTAAGTCTCTGACTGGCGGCTTATATCTAGCAGACCATCCATGTCCATAATTCCAAATTCAGTAGCTACATCCTCTTGTGTCTGCTCCTGAAGCACTGCCCCCCATATATTATTCTTTGCACTTCTCACCTGCTTGTTCTGTATGGGAGGAGCTGAGGCCAATATTGGTCTTGATATTATGGGAGGAGGATGGGAAGACTTCTGGCGTTTACGTTTCCATGGAGAACCCTCATCTGTATCAGAATCAGAAAAGCTGTCATCGCTAGAATCCAAACCTTTGATATTTCTGTAAGGGACACTGGAAGACAGAGCTGCATCGTTTCTGTAGTCACCAGCTCTGGGCAAACCAAGTTTCTGCTGCGGGGCTCTGTCCCCCGACACCTTCATGTCTGTATCGGAGCCGCTCAGCTCTCCATCCTCCAAATCTTCATCCATCATTCCCCGGGTGCCCTCCAGCGCCATGACACACTGGGGATTCCTGACAGGCAGGGAGAGAGAGGGGGAGAGAAGACAGCACATTACATGGTAAGACCTACCCTGAAAATAAGCCCTACTGTGTCTTTTGTTGGCATAATTAATATAAGACCCGGGCTTATTTTCGGGGAAACACGGTAGGTGACAAAGATGAGCTGAAATACAAATAGTCATGGAAACGGCATATTGATCAGTAATGGGCTTGGCATGTGCAAAACAAGAAGTAGAATCAGAGAGATCTGGGAGTAACTGGACCAAAAAAGGAAACAAATCACTCTAGATCTCACTAATCTAAAATATAGTCAAAGCCCGTGGTATAAAAGCAGTAACAAATATTAAATACTCAAAAAATAACAGGTAAGAGATGGTAAACAAAAATAGAAATAAAACCAAAATAAAAATATATACAAATAATAATAAAAATAAAGGTTAATAGGAGGTTTTAAAAAAATTTTTTTTTAGTGTGTTAAAAAAAAAAAAAAAAAGATTTACTTTTAAAGGTTGCTATACTCATGTCATGTGCAGATCATAGTAACCCTTTTGGTATGCACATGGATAATAAGTAAATAAGTTGTTGCGTTGTATCTCTCAATGACGCTGTAGGACACTAAGCGAGCACAAGATGGCTACCTCCCCGTCTGCCCCAGCAACAGGTGAAGTGTTCTTCCTATAGAAATAAATACATTAAAACATTTTGTTTTTTGTTGGGGAATGCGGAAACTTTTTAAAAATGTGTTGTTTTTTGTTGTTTTTTTACCCAAGATCCGGTACTGGTTAATTACCAAACGTTGCAGAATGACCGTCTGCCATTAAGCAGGCCATGAACAAATCTAAAACGGAAAGATCTTGGTCGTTGTTTTTTTTGCATCATTTAGTGTGCCAACATGCGATTTTCGTGCCGCAATCAAAAGTGCCTGATCCAACATGCTGGATTTTGTTTAGAAAAACAAATGAAATGATGGCACAATCGTATGCAACATTTTTCATTTTTCGATCAACAAAACGTTCAGTTTTTTCATATACATGCTTGGATTCTCTTCATACTTCCTCTTGTTCCTGCTTTTTATAGGTCATCGCCAGGGTCGTTGATGGAAGCAAATTTGATGAGTTCAAGGCACTTTATGGAGATACACTAGTTACAGGTACAAGATGCTGAATTGTCATATTATTCTAGCCTGTGTGCCTTTTTTAAGATTCTGCCTTTTACTAAACTGTTAACATTGTTTTCATTTTAAAGGATTTGCCAGGATATTTGGTTATCCTGTCGGAATTATAGGAAATAATGGTGTCCTTTTCTCTGAATCTGCAAAAAAGGTAAGTACTAAACACAATCTCTTTCTGGGGGCTGTGGGTAGAGCATGATGGGTTTAACTAGCTGCCATTTACATATGTGCAAATTTCATTGATGATTGCTTTTTTTTAGAGCTGTTATGTTCATAATAATTTATATAAATGTGTATATCACTTGAACAGGAACCAGTTATATTAGATTCAAGGGGTTGTAAAGACAAAAATATTTTCCTCTTAAATTAAAGTCTGACAGTAGCTGATAAAGTAAAAAGTAATGTTTTGCATTATAACTAGTTTGATACCTGTTGAAATCGAGCTGTTTTATTCACCTCCGTCCCTCCTAAATCGTTATTCTCACTGACTTCCTGGTTTGCGGTGCGCATTCATTCTTGCTACATCACGGCCTAATGGGAACTACAGTTCCCATTAGGCTTAGCCTCCATGCCTGTAAGGAATAAGAGAGCATCTTCATGCAGGGCTGTAGTCATAGGGAGGGGGTGAGCACATTCTGCTTTCCACTATGCAAAATGGCTCAGGTGCTGGTGGAAAGCAAGAAGAGGAGAGACAGGAAATGGCATTTTCAAACCTGGATTACTGTATTTTGGAGGTCAAAAGAAAAAGCGAGGTAAGTGATATTTAAATGCTTTAGCTTACAGCAATCAATTGACCTAATAAAAAACAAACCTTTAGTGTTCCTTTAAGGGATGTAGTTCCAGTGCATCCGGAAAGAAGTATTCACATCGCTTCACTTTTTCCACTTTTGTTATGTTACAGCCCTATTCCAAAATTGATTAAATTCATTATTTTCTTCAAGATTCTACAAACAATATCCCATAATGACAATGTGAAAGACGTTTGTTTGAAATCTTTGCAAATTTATTAAAAATAAAAAACAAAAAAATGTACATAGAGTAAGTATTCACAGCCTTTGCTCAATACTTTGTTGAAGCCCCTTTGGCACCAATTGCAGCCTCAAGTCTTTTGGAGTATGATGCTACAAGCTTGGCACACCTATTTTTGGGTGTTTTTTTTTTTCCATTCTTCTTTGCAGGACCTCTCAAGCTCCATCAGGTTGTATGGGGAGTGTCGGTGCACAGCCATTTTCAGATCTCTCCAGAGATGTTCAATCAGGTTCAAGTCTGTGCTCTGGCTGGGCCACTCAAGGACATTCACAGAGTTGTCCCAGAGCCACTCCTTTTGTTGTTTTGGCTGTGTGCTTCGGGTTGTTGTCCTGCAGGAAGATGAACTTTCACCCCAGTCTGAGGTCTAGACCACTCTGGAGCAGATTTTCATAAAGAATGTCTCTGTACATTGATGCATTCATCTTTCCCTTGATCCTGACTAGTCTCCCAGTTCCTGACAATGAAAAACATCCCCACAGCATGATGCGGCCACCACCATGCTTCACTGTAGGAATGGTATTGGCCAGATGTTGAGCGGTTCCTGGTTTCCTCCAGACATGATGCTTGCCATTTAAGTCAAAGTTCAATCTTTGTTTCATCAGACCAGAGAACTTTGTTTCTCATGGTCTGACAGTCCTTCAGGTGCCTTTTGGCAAATACCAGGTGGGCTGTCATTTGCCTTTTACTGTGAAGTGTCTTCCACCTGGCCACTCTCCCATACAGGTCTGATTGGTGGAGTGAAACAGAGATGCAAGCTTCTCCTCTCTCCACAGGGAAACGCTGGAGCTCCGTCGGCGTGACCATCAGCCTTATAAGGCCTTTCTCCCCCGATCTCTCAGTTTGGCCTGGCAGTCTGCTCCTAAGAAGAGTCCTGGTGGTTCTAAACTTCTTCCATTTACAGAGGATGGAGGCCACTGTGCTGATTGGGACCTTCAATGCTGCAGAATTTTTATCTGTACCCTTCCCTAGATCTGTGCCTTGATACAATCCTGTCTCGGAGGTCTACAGACAATTGCTTGGTTTGTGCTCTGACATGCACTGTTATCTGTGGGACCTTTATACAGACAGGTGTGTGCCTTTCCAAATCATGGCCAATCAACTGAATTTATCACAGGTGGACTACAATCAAGTTGTAGAAACATCTCAGGGATGATCAGTGGAAACAGGATGCACCTGATCTCAATTTTGAGTGTCATGGCAAAGTCTGTGAATACTTATGATTGTTTTCATTTTTAATACATTTGCAAAGATTTCAAACAAATTTCTTTCATGTTGACATTATGGTGTATTGTTTGTAGAATTTTGAGAAAAATAATACTTTTAATCCATTTTGCAATAAGGCTGTAACATTAAAATGTGGAAAAAGTGAAGCGCTGTGAATATTTTCCGGATGCACTGTATAAACAATTGTCACAGCTGTTCGTCCATTGTGAATAGGGAAAGTACCACATTATGGCCACTAGATAGCACTGACTATCATAGGGAATAAGTATTCTCTACAGCTCTATATAATGGACATTCGTTGTGCAGAGAATATAGTCTGAGAACATTGGATTTTGCAAACTTCGCCTGTAACAAATTTACATGCAGTTTGGATGGTCGAACAAGTATGCTATTTTTTTTATTTATAACTACACTTTCATGTGTACGCCAGTAATCCTTTGCAACCAAACAGTTTCCGGTTTACTGTATTCAGTAGGGTTGTCCCGATACCACTTTTTTAGGACCGAGTACCGATACTTTTTTTTCATGTACTCGCCGATGCCAATTACCGATACTTTTTTTTAAAATGCAGCCATGTCCCTAGATGCAGCCATGTCCCTGATGCAGCCTTGTGTCCCCTAAGACAAAGCCAATTCCCCCCACTCCCCCTGCCGCTGCCGACATCTAGTTACTATGCGCTGGGGGAACACAACAGCTGTCATTTGCATTTGAATAGCTGTGTGTTCCCCTGCCCTCATGTATAGCCCCTCCCCCTTGCCCGGGCACTTTGATAGACAGATCACCCGCCATCTTTTATCTGAGATGCTAGCCCACTTATCACGAGGTTCAACAAATATGAAATCATCTGGAATTAAATCTATTTCTTTCTAGTTTCTTAAAAATGCCCAAACTGGGAATGTATCTGTTCATGTGTAATGTGGCAGGTAGATATAGCGAAATAAATAATTATATGTTTGATAAAGCCAAAGTTTTGAGTTGCTATGAGAACACAAATGGAAAGGAAATCTTTCATTGCAGATGCTTGTTCCTGTGACAACTGTCTTTAAAAGGAATTTCACCCACGTTGGAAAGATATACTTTAACTTCCTGTTAAGTGTACAGGACAGGAAATGCAAGCGGAATCTCCGTGAGACCTAAATGGCAAAAAAAAAAAATGTAAATCCCTACTCTGATCATAATGGATTTTTTTTTTTTTTTTAATAATTTACTTTATTTTTTTTTTTTTTTTTTTATATAAACCCGCTATTTATGCACTGATTTGTAGTGCCGCGTATACACTATCGGAAATTCTGAAGAGGAGATATGGACAGCCGCACACCAATTTTTTTTTTGAAAAGGTAGCCTTTGATGGTACAAGGAAAAAAGCACTACAAAACACAGCAAGCAGTGGGGTGTATAGCTAACGCGTTTCGCCCTAGGGTTCAGTGCTTAGTCATAGCTATGAACCCTAGTGCGTAACGCATCATCTATACACCCCACTGCTTGCTGTGTTTTGTGGTGCTTTTTTCCTTTTACCATTAAAGGCTACCTTTTTTAATTTTTTTTTGGTGTGCGGCTGTCCATATCTCCTCATCAAGTTTTGCTTTGTTCATTGGCGGCACCCATCTGGTTATGAGAGGACATTGATTGCACAGTGCACTCACCTGGAGCAGCGTTTTTCTCCCTCCTATTTATTGGAAATTCTGACAACAAAACCGTGGATTTTTTTTTCCCGACAGAAGGTTGGCTCAAACTTGTTTTGCATACACACGGTCACACAAATGTCACGTATAACACCACGACGAGCCGAGAAAAATGAAATTCAATGATTCCGAGCATGCATAAGATTTTTGTGCATCATGTCGAAAAATTCGAGAACCTGCTCTCAAACATTTGTCCGATGGAGCCTACACACAGTCGGAATTTCCGATCGTGTGTACGCGGCATTACAGTAACATTTTTCAGGTATAATATTTGCATGCTATTTTATTTAATCTTTTGGGCACTTTTCATTTTTTCCTCAACTTGATATCTGGGAAGATCAGTGCGAAAGCCAAAATATGATCTTTCTGGAGTTTTGAGAAGCCTTTTTACTAAATTGAGTAGCAGTTGCCATGGCATAAGCCTCAAGAATGCTGGATGGGCCTCAAGATAAATTAATCAGTTCCCTCTATCCCTTCGATGAGAAATGCCACAAAGCAGCAAAGGAAATGTGCTATTGACAAGAGCACTATGTCACCCCACTTATTGTGCAGCCTCGCTGAATGAACAGCTGTGGCATACACCCATTGACACTTCATTCCATACCTGTATGTGTGCTATTACCAAGAATTCAATTTTCCACAAGCTATTTAAACGGTCAGGTCTATCAGGGAACCTGTTTTTTTTAATACTGTATGCAAAATACCTTCACGTCTCTAACTTTAACCCTTCCCAGCTTTTCAACTGACCACTGAGCCTCTAACAAAGTCCTATTTCAGCTCTGCTCAAAGATACTTTCAGATTGTCATACAATTGTTTACATAGGCACAATTATGCAGTAAGACTAGTTGAAGGTCCAGTCCATCTAAAACCATTTTAAGGCCTCATGTCGCGTACACCCCATCACTTTATGTGATGGAAAAAAAACGACGTTTTTAAAAACATCAATTTAAATGACCGTGTGTGGGGGAAAACGACATTTTAAATTTTTTGTGTCGTTTTTCAAAACGTCATTTTTTGTTTCACAAAAAATCACCGTGTGTAGCAAAAAACGACGTTTAAAACAAAGTTTTTCAACACGCGCATGCCCAGAAGCTAGTTATGAAGCGAGCTTCAATGGAAAAGAGTGGTAAACGTAACCTCGCTTTGCTAGAGCATTGTGAAAAAACGATGGTGTGTAGGCAATGTTGTTTTTGAAAATTGAAGTTTCAAAAATGTTGTTTTTTACACACAAAAATTTCGTTTTTTTTCATCACATAAAGTGATGGTGTGTACGCAGCATTAGGGTTAAACCATGCTTAATTCCTTATTTGTCATTGGGACTTAATTGTGACACATTTCTGCTAGACTTCCTAGGTCTGAGCACTGGTGGGGAAACTCACTATCCCTGTTGGATTTTTAAATTTATTTTATAATATGGAAAATGCAACATGAGATGGTTGAACACCCAAAGGTTGGCAAAAACACTCAAAAGAACAGTTATGAATTATATCTGGAATTTGTTGGATTTGGGGCTGACACACTCTTGGGGTATTTAGCTGCCTTGAGTGAGTCTGAGCTTCTGATATGTTGCTGTCCCTTTTAGGCTCCATTCACACTAAATGCGTATTTTGATGCATTTTGCAGAAATGCAGGGAATTTTTTCAACATGGGTTCCTATGGAACACGTTCACATTAATCCATTTTTGTGCCTCTGCATTTTTGGAAATGGTTAGGGATTCCCCCCCCCCACAAAATGCAATGTTTTGCATGTAATGGACTACAATGGACCCGCGTCCAAAACGCAAGTACCGCGATTTGCACGTTTTTATTTTGCACTACATGTACTGTAGCTGGTTGCTAAGAAGGGGGCCAAGAAGCCGGCTGTCGTGTCCTTAAAGGGGTGTTCCAGCCAATATTTTTGTTTATTAAGTCAGCAGCTACAAAAAGTGTAGCTGCTGGCTTTTAATAAACAATCACTTACCTGCTCCAGCGTTCCAGCGACGCGCCGACCGGGGCTCCGCTACTCTCCCCCCCTCCCCTGCCGGCGTCCTCATTGCAACTGTGGGCACCCGGCCGTGACAGCCTTCGGCTTCACGGCTGGGCACCCACTGCGCATGCGCGAGCGGAACTGCGCATGCGCGAGCGGCGCGGCCCGCCGCTGATTGGACAGGTGATCACATGGGACCTGTCATGTGTCCCATGCGATCGCCTACAGGGAGGGGCTGCTGTAGGCGATTAAGCTTAATCGCCTAACCAGCCCCTCGGCAGAAGCAGGAAGTGGGACAGGAAGTCCCACTCCTCCTAAAGCCCCCACTCCCCCCCCAAAAAATTACATGCCAAATGTGGCATGTAAGGGGGAGGGGAGTGGGTTGAGCGGAAGTTCCAATTTTGGGTGGAACTCGGCTCTAACACCCGATGAGTCATCAGGCTTCCCACTGACAGCTGAATGTAAATATCACAAACATGTCACATTCTTATCCGAGCATGCCACCCAGCAGGTCAGGAAGGGGTGGAATGAGGTCCCCCCTCCTGAACTTTACCAGACTGCATGCCCTCAACATGGGGGGGGTGTGCTTTGGGGCAGGGGGGCCTCATGCCCTATTCTTCCTGCCAGATTTCAGCTACAATTAGTAATTTTAGGTTGATGCTAGTGCATCAGGGCTTACTGGTTCTGCTCACTCACAAGTTCTAAACATTGCAAGGAGCCCACATCCTTGCTGTATTCTTTTAGGGTCAATGCAGTGTCTGAAGTAAGACTTCATTGCATGTTACCAAAGGAACTGTAAGGATAAGGCCCAAGGACTCTAACGAGATTGTCCGATGTATGAGAAACCAGTGGATCATTCAAAAAACAGTGTTCTGTAAAAACCAAAATATAATTCCTTGATGGAAAATCTCAGTCCCCGGGCATGATCTGTTATTTTATATGTTTTTGAGTATGAGCTGCATGCATCATCATATGCAGAACAAAGCATATAAAAACTTATTTCAACAGTTTGGTTCAACGTCCTGTAAACAGGGGTCAAACCATCTTCATATTGAGCAATCGTGGTGGAAGATCTAGAAGTTTTATCTCAGAGCATTCCGTTTTGGTGTTGGGATTTATTCACTTATGGACTTTATGCTTGCTTATTTTTTCATTTATGTGCACATTTAAGTTTGATGCAGTGTTTTTATTTTTTTTGTAACAGTTTTTCACATTAATATGTATAGCGACTTATTCTTTACTTTATAATTCTACACAGTTAAAGCAGATCTCCCATGCAAATACGTTTTATTTTTTTGTGGGTAGTTAAATAGTTACTTGCAGGGCATAAATAAACTCACATCTCTCGTCTCCAACGTCCGCTCCTCTCTCTTTCTGCTTGGAATATACACTTATATTCCTTTCTGTCCCCCGTTGCCATTTTAACTGTGGACATTACAATCCCACGAGCAGGGACTTCCTGGTTGCGGTGATGCTGTTGTCCCAGCATCCACCGCTCGACCGCACTCGCAGCGGCCTCAGCGTCTGTGTTGCCGTAACAACACCAGGCGTCGTAATTAAAGGTAAATGCCCCTAATGTAAACCCAGGCTCATCGCGCGAGATTTGATATTACGGCTGCGCAGTGAACACAGAGAGCTATGGAGAGAAGCTCCCAGAGCGCACTGCACCGAACGGGAAGTGACGCAATGCCCGAGAAAAACTCACAAGCTTCAAAACCGAAAGGCTGACTACTATAAAGGTACTGTTCATATTTCGAAAACAAAAAGATCAGTTTTTAACATTATTGATAGCGGCAGTACTATTAAGCCACCGTTGTAATTAGGGTGGAGCTCCGATTTAGGAGATTTGTTTACTTTAAAGGGGGCAGCTGTTGGTTTATATGTTCTTATCCCCACAAGGCACAATTTTTTTGGTATATATTTTTGCATTATTTCAACAGCTGTATTATCAAAACTCTTGTTTGGTTGCTTGGCGTCTGTGAGTTACTAATACAACTGTGCACATCATTTCTGTGGTAAATCAAGACAATTTTACTGCTGGAAAGCCACAGCTTAGAAATATAGTACCACATTAAGATAGACCTCTGTACTGCATTTGGTTTGAATAGCACAGAAAGTCCTTAAAGAAAAGAATATATAAAACTCTACCCTAAAGCCCAACTAAACTTTCAGTTTTTATATCTCGTAAATACATCTCGGGTGCATCAAAGCAAAAGTCTTGCAGTTCGTTTTCATTGAAAAGCAACCACGGTCTGAGTAGAAATGCCTATCCACTTTCCAGAGTGGAGAAACATCTGTTGGTCTTTGCAGATGCTTGGAAAACGTCCATCCATGTAACCTGGGTACAAAAGGTGGTGTCCTAAACTTGAGATTCGTTTTCTGCTCCCTCCTTGCTTTACAATATCTGATCTCTCTGGGTCCCCTCTGCACTTTGGCAATCTTCACTAGGAGCTCTTTTGGACCAAGAGGTCATTGGCCAAGTTCCTTTGGAAGTTTTTTTTTGTTTTTGTTACACAAACCTATTCTTTGTGCTTGGACCTAAAACCTCTCAATTCTTGCATTACATTTTATAAAATCTATATTTAATCTATATGTTTTTGTTTCTTTTCACTGGGGAGGCTTTCTGGCCTCAAAAATAAGAATATCAAAAATGCCTACCAATATGTTCCCATCCTTCAAGTACATTAATGCTCTCTACATATTGTGATGAGACCTGCACCATTTTATGGCTATTGTGTTTAACCTGTCATCTGCCCCTCACATTTTCATCAGGATGCTGGCCCTGTTATTGGTAACTCTTATGCTCTCAATAATGGGCTACTTGATTAACTCCCCCCCCACTTGAGGGAGTATAAACATGTAGAAAAAACCCTGTCTTGGGCAAAACATCATGTTCCAGCTCTGTCGGCCATGTACGTGACTAGCATGGACACTTGGAAGGCACTAAAAGAGTGGTCTCTGTACCAGAGGTATTCTAAGACCTATGTTGCAGGTGGGAGATGCCAGATTTAAACTTCCTGAGCTTTCTATTCAACAACAAACTGGACAGGTTTATGTCCAGGTCCGAGAATCGGCTGGCAAAAGCCATTTATCTGTACTATGGTTCTCATGTTCCCGGGTTGACCCATGTAAGACTTCTCGCAGACTTGCCATATGCTCTGCCAGATTGATCTGCTAGCTTCACCCCAAAAATGTCAATGTGGGACAGATACTTTCTTTGCTGTAATGGGTCTAGCTCAACATTTTTGCCCTTAGTATCATCAAGGGTCAAATCTCTGCTCTTGCTATTATTTTCTAGAGACCATTTTGCTTTCCAATCTTTAACCCCCCTGCCGGTATCCCCGAGCGTGACTCGGGGTGGATTTTTTTATGTAAAAATCGGTATCCCCGAGTCACGCTCGGGGTGAATATGCAGAGCCTGCAGTGCGCTGGCTTACCTTGTATCCAGGCAGGGTTGCTGTACTTACCTTGTCCCTGGATCCAGCGATGCATCCACGCTGTGTGAGCGAGTGGCGTCCTCCATTCGACTCACACAGTGCCGGCGCGCCGCCGATCTCCGTTCCCTGCAACGTAACGGCGCACGGGGGCGGAGACCGGCGGCAAATTCAAAAAAGTAAACAAACACATTACATACAGTATACTGTAATCTTATAGATTACAGTGCTGTATGTAAAAAGTACACACCCCCCTTGTCCCTAGTGGTCTGCCCAGTGCCCTGCATGTTCTTTTACATAATAACATTTTTTTTGTGCCTGCAAACTGTAGATTGTCCATAGCAACCAAAAGTGTCCCTTTATGTCAAAAGTGATTTTAGAGCAGCTAGAAAACAGCGATAATAAATGATAATCACTTGCGGAATTGAGCGATAGCGATTTGTGGGGAAATCCGTCATAAAAAAATAAAAGTAATGACAGAGACAATTCTGCAACTGAGCAAATTTCAGTGATTTTGATTTGATTACATTAGTGAATAATTTTTATTATAATTACATTATTATTTGTTATAATTATTTATAGTTATTTATTATATTATTTTATGATTTTGTGTTCCAAACTTTATCATACCAGAGATGATTACTAGACTATTGTTTGGACAAATTTAAGCGAGTTATTCCTAAAAATTGCAGGCCTACAGTATAAAACGCAGAATTTCCATGCAAAATAATTGTACCGCTTTTGGTACGTAATTCCAGACAGAATCATACCGCCAGGGAGGTTAACTACCTGCTGACTGCTCACGGTAAATATACCACAAGCGGACGTAGGTACAGGCACAGTCATTTACATGTACGTGATGCCCTTACTTCTGGGTTTGGCGCAAAGGGTAAGCTTTGCAGCTTCCCTAGTCAACTTTCTTCTGCCACTGTGAGATTTAAATCCAGTCCTCTTTGTACTGAAGAAGCCCAGTTTTACCCTATTAGAGACATTCTTCTCTCTGCTCTGACTTGCAAGGTTATTTTCCTTGTAGCCACTTCCTTTACTAGGCAAGTGACAGAACTGGTGGCCTTATCTTGTAAGGAATTATTTTGGTTCTGCATAAGGACAAGATGGTCCTGAGGCCCAGGCTTTCCTTCTTTTCTAATGTAGTAATGGCCTTCTCCTGAACCAGGATCATGTCCTTCATCCTTGTGTCTAGCTCCAGTTTACCAGAAATAAATCCTTTTTTCATTGTCTGGCTGTGGTATGAGCTGTGCCGTGTGTTTTTCTCTTGGCAATGGTTTCTTTAAAGAAGACCAATTTTCCCCATTTTTTTTTTCCTATTCTGGATGGACCGAGGAAAGATTTAACTGTTGTTTCAGCATATCTTGGCTTATGGTATGAAGGATCAGGTTCTTCCCTTTCCAATTGAGGCTTACTTTATTGAGGCCATGTACGCTTCTTGGGAATTTTAGCATCAGGCCTCTTTTCCCAGGTTTGCCACCTGGTTTTCTGTTCTTACATTTTCAAAATTTGACCAGGTGTTAAAGCCTCATCTGATGCCAGTTTCAGGTGCAGGGCTCTTTCAGTTGCAGGCAGTCCTTGTCTTGTTTCTTTATTCAGAATGTCAGCTGCATTTTTGGGCAGGGGGACTCGAAGAGGAGGATCAGGGCTGTTCTGTGCAAAACCACTGCACAGGGCAGGGAATGGTTAGAATTGCTTTTTCCTGGGCCCTATTCCAGGCCAGAAAGGTCTTTCTAATGGGATGGAAATCATCCTCACCACCCACGGTTGCCTCATGGATAATGCCTTTGGCAAATACTCTTATGGACGGTATATCAACATAGGGGGAGCTCAGGCAAGTTTGAGAGACTTTCGACCCCTTGGCTCAATACGCCCTGATTATGCCCACAGGTTGATTTTATTCAGTTTATCTTGCGCCAGGTGTGTTGTATGGCTGAGAAGGGATACAGATACATAGGAATATGTTGTGATGTGTTTCAATGCTGGATGCGGTATGTATCGGTAATGGAAATGTATGTACACTGAAAGTTGTTTTTGTATTCAATAAAAAAAAATCTGATTTAAAAAAAAAAAGTGTAAAAATTCAAAACGTTTCAGATGCGCAAATGTGAATGGTCGACCTGGATGGTAAATAGGTTTTAACCAAAACTATATTTGTGTGTAGTAGGACAGCCCAATCATATTGTCTGTTTTCCTATTTACAGGGCACTCATTTCATTCAGCTGTGCTGTCAGAGAAACATTCCTCTCCTTTTCCTGCAGAACATTACAGGTGAGAGATGTTGCTGCTGCATTGTTACTCTATTTTACCTGCTGCTGGTTTAGTAGTTTGTAACAAAGCCAAATATCTTGGCTAAATATCATGATGAAAAAACATAATTTTAAAGGACATATGAAAATATATAAAAATATTCACTAATGTATTCCGTGAAAAAATGATTTTTTTTTTCATTACAACACCCCAAAAGTCAGATTTTTAGTTGTAGAAGGGAAGTGCATCATAAGATAGCAGCATAGGGCATGTGAGGCAATATTAATTCTGTAAGTCCCTTTGTTAAAGGTCACTGGGGGTCCAAAGAGAATGCAGGAGATAAGTATTGGAATGAGGTGTGCAGGACTGTGTTCTCTGAATATATTGTCCTAAGGGCACATCTGGGATTTGTGGATAAGGAGAGCATGTGCACATCGCTTTCCAGATCTTTGGTCAGGAAACAAAAATCACAAATCCACTTCAACTGTGCATTTAACTATTTGAATGTAACATTTATATATTTGCACATTCCTAATAGGCAGTAAGTGAGCTTTAAAACAACCTTTCTTTCTCGTACATCACGGGACACAGAGCGGCATATTCATTACTATGTGGGTTATATGGAGTACCTTCAGGTGTGGACACTGGCAATCTCAAACAGGAAGTCCCCTCCCTATATAACCCCCTCCCCTAGAGGGAGTCCCTCAGTTTTTTTCGCCAGTGTCTAAGGTGTTGGTCACGGAATAGCTTTGCTCCACATCCTTGGGATTAAGGGCGGGCTAACCGGATCTGTCCAAGGAGCCTCAGTGCCAAAGTGGACAGTACCCGGGCCCCAGGCCGTGGGGTTTTGCCTATAATGCTCCTCTTTGGAGGGCTGGACCCTGGGCCCAGGACTTGGAGTTTGTAAAAACCATAAGTTCCTGTTTGCCAGGGTGCTATATAGGTCCAGGACAGTGGGTACCTTCATAGGACCCCAGGGCCTGAAGGTCTACTACGCTACCCACGGAGATGGGAGAAGATTGGATCAGTTTGCTGGACAAACATCCTGCAGCATGGAGCAGGTAAGGGGGAGCCTGCGGGACTTGGTTCGACAGCAGGCTCTCCGGGGTAACCTAAAAGGGGGGATAGCCTAAGTATGCTCTGCATGGGCAACCTTGTTCACTATGTCTAAAAGAGACAGGATGACACCCTTTCTCCCCCATCACTAGGTTCCCCTGTCTAAGAATGTGTTGCTAGCTAAACCTGCTGTTTTCTTCCTAGGGCTAGTAAGGATCCCTAGGGGCCTTTGGAGAGTCCTACCTGGCCGGGGGTTTGAATCTGCCGCCTGTTTCTGCGTTCCTGGATCTCCAGCAGCGCGGCTCCTCCATGTTCCTCCTGTTTCCGGCATACACGCGCGCGCGCGCGCGCACGTCTTATAGACGTTTTTCGCGCCGTTCAGACGGGAGGGCGGGGGGGGGGGGCGTGCCTGCGGCGTCATACAGGAGGCGCGCCTTTGTGCTGTTATAGACAGCAGGCATTGTCAGTGCTCAGTCTGAGGCTGATTTTCAGAAGGAGAGGACGCAGAGCGGCAGAACAGTGACTCCCGGTGGCGGAAGAGGGGTAGTACATGCTGGACTTTGTTCCAATGCCTTTTTTGTTAAGCCAAAAAATTCCCCTTTTTGCAGCAGGTTGGAGGCTGGCAAACTAAGTTTGGGGTCACTGTATGTTGTAAAAAGAAAATATATAATATATATTTAAAAAAAAAAAAAAGAACATACGGGATCCCATCAGTTTTTGGGCATTAGTGATCTATTGTCCCCTAAACTCTGATTTTTGTACTCCTGCCCACTACAGTCTGTTGTGTGGGCGGAGTCCCTCGATTTTGTATTATAGCTTCCAAGGGTTCGGGGTCAAAGGGTACAAAAAAGACCAAAAAACAAAAGGGTTCCCTTTCTGATTCTGATATGCCGATACTTTCCCCGCAACTTATTAACATAAGAAGCGCCTTGGATGAGCCATTAGGGGGATCTGGTGCGGAGGCTGGCCCAGATCAGCCCAGCCCTGTGTTTATCACAGAGGAGATGCTAGCCGTATCCCTAGGGGGGCTAGAAGAGAGAATAGCAGCATTGATCGCTAGAGCTATTCCTGGTAAGAAACGGGTTAGATCCCCATCACCAGGAGGTGTATCCTCAGATGCTGAGATTCTCTCTCCAGAGGAATTGGAATCACAGGAGGATCAACTAGACCTGAACCAAGAGGGTTCAGGGATTGAGGGATCTGCCTCTGAGGAACCATTTTCAGACTCCCAGACAGAAAGACTGTGGGTACAGTCTTTGACGGACATGGTCCGCTCGGCATTTAGTTTACCATTGCCAGAGCCTCAGGTTCCTCCGGTATCCTCTCTGGGCTCTTTGAAAGCTCCGTTAAACAACGCAGTTTTTCCGGTCCATCCTCTCTTGGAGGAATTGATCTTTCGGGATTGGGTACGGCCGGACAGGATTTTTCTGCCACCGAAAAGATTTGCGGTCATTTACCCCATGGAGGAAAAGTTCTCCAAGAGGTGGAGGCTCCCAGTAGTGGATGCAGCCATCTCATGTGTGAATAAATCACTAACTTGCCCGGTGGAAAACATACATATGTTTAAAGATCCGGTTGATAAAAGATTAGAGACACTTTTAAAAGCATCCTTTGCTACGGCAGGAGCAGTGGTGCAGCCAGCGGTGGCTGCAATTGGAGTTTGTCAGGCATTAAAAGACCAGACAAAGGAAATGTTAAAGGACATGCCTACCCAACAAGCAGAAGAGTTTTCTGACATTCCCAGAGCTCTGTGTTTTGCGGTAGATGCTATAAAAGATTCCATCCAGCAGGCCTCTCGTTTATCACTATTTTTGGTGCACATGAGAAGGCTCTTATGGTTGAAGAACTGGGCGGCGGAGCCCCCATGCAAAAAGCTTCTGGCAGGGTTTCCCTTCCATGGAGGACGACTCTTCGGAGAGGATCTGGATAAATATATTCAGACTATTTCAAATGGCAAGAGTACCCTTTTACCGGTCAAAAAGACATTCCGGGCTCCTACATTTAAAAGGCAGCTCTTTCCTGTCTCGGGGCCCTCAAATTCCAGGCAGTATCGACGGCCGCCTGCACGATCCAACGTTAACAGTAGATCGCAGGGACAGACCCCTGGGGGTAAGAGGCCGTGGTATCGCAAGCCGTCAAAGACAGCCCCTAAGTCTGCCTTATGAAGGGGCGCCCCCACTCTTCGCGGGTGGGGGGAAGGCTTCGTTTCTTCTCAGAAGTTTGGGAAGCCAAGATCCCCGACAAATGGGTCCGGGCATCTGTAACCACAGGTTACAGACTGGAGTTTCTAAGGTATCCTCCGCCTCATTTTCAAGAATCAAGGCTACCAAGGGATCCAGCAAGGAAGGCCTCAATGCTGGCAGCTTTGGATCACCTGCTTTGCCAGGACGTAATTATAGAAGTGCCAGCCCAAGAGCAAGGCCTAGGTTTCTATTCCAATCTCTTTGTCATACCAAAGCCCAACGGCGATGTCAGGCCAATCTTGGACCTAAAGAGGTTAAACGGTTACCTAAGGGTTCGTTCCTTCCGGATGGAATCCATCCGGTCAGCAGCCGCCGCGCTTCAGAAGGACGATTTTCTGGCCTCCATAGACATAAAGGATGCTTACCTTCATGTACCAATCTTTCAGTCGCATCAAAGGTTTTTACGCTTCGCGGTGGGGCAGCGACACTTCCAATTCAGGGCGCTCCCCTTCGGGCTGGCCACGGCCCCCCGGGTATTCACGAAGATCCTAGCCCCAGTTCTGGCCAATTTAAGGATCCAAGGGGTCACAGTCCTAGCATACTTGGACGACCTTTTAATCATAGATCACTCACGGCCGGGTCTGCAAAAGGCAGTAAACCTCACGGTTCGGTACCTCGAAGAATTCGGCTGGGTCCTGAACCGGGGAAAGTCAGCGTTCCAGCCTACAAAGCAGTTGGAATACCTCGGCATGAGGTTAGACACAGAACAGCAAAAGGTGTTCCTGCCCCTTGTAAAGATCGAAGCTATCAAGGGGTTGGTTCAGTTGGTTCTAAACAAGAAAAAACCAACTATTCGCCTGTGTATGCGATTACTAGGCAAGCTAGTGGCCACATTCGAGGCAGTACCATACGCTCAGATCCACACTCGCGTCCTACAGGCAGCCATTCTAGCAGCCTGGGGCAAGAGGGCACATGCCTTAGAGTCCCCTTTGACGCTATCATCAAGGGTCCGACAAAGCCTGGCCTGGTGGTTGAACCCTCAGAATCTTCTAAAGGGAAAATCCTTCAGCCCTGTTGTCTGGAAGGTAGTTACCACAGACGCCAGCCTGGCAGGCTGGGGGGCGGTCTTCGAGGGGTTCTCCCGCCAGGGAACTTGGGTGAAAGCAGAGAGGCAGCTCCCCATCAATATCTTGGAAATCAGAGCTGCTCGCCTAGCCCTTCTGGCTTGGACCTCCAGATTAAAGGGGTTCCCGGTGAGAATCCAGTCAGACAATGCCACGGCGGTGGCATACATAAACCACCAAGGGGGAACCAGGAGCCAGGCCGCTCAGAGGGAGGTGAACTTGATTTTTCAATGGGCAGAGGTTCATGTACCCTGCATTTCAGCGATATTCATTCCCGGAGTGGACAACCTGCAGGCAGACTTCTTAAGTCGCCAGAGTCTGTTGCCAGGGGAGTGGTCTCTGCATCCCCAGGTCTTTCAGACAATCTGCCAGAGGTGGGGAATGCCGGACGTAGATATAATGGCATCCAGGTTCAACAAGAAACTAGACAGGTTCGTGTCGCGAGCGAGGGATCCTATGGCCTGCGGAACCGATGCGTTGGTTTGCCCTTGGCATCAATTCAAACTTCTATATGCATTCCCTCCACTACAGTTACTCCCGCGCCTGTTGCGCAAGATCAGAGTGGAGAACAAGCCAGTCATTCTAGTAGCTCCGGCTTGGCCCCGGAGGACTTGGTACTCACTAGTCCTGAAGATGGCAGTGGGAGACCCTTGGACTCTTCCTCTACAACCAGACCTACTCTCACAAGGCCCGATCCTCCACCCTACATTACAGCGTCTAAATTTGACGGCCTGGAGGCTGAATCCCTGATTCTCAGGGGATAGAGGTCTGTCTAGGCAGGTAATTCCTACCCTGATTAGGGCTAGAAAGCCGGTCTCCAGGGTGATTTATTACAGGGTGTGGAGGAACTACGTAGGCTGGTGTGAATCCAAAAGATGGAATTCCCGCAAATATACTATTGATAGGGTGTTAAGTTTTCTCCAGCTAGGAGTGGATAAAGGCCTGGCACTAAGCACAATCAAGGGACAGATCTCAGCTCTGTCAGTGTGGTTTCAGAGGCCGCTGGCCACCCACTCGCTGGTAAAGACCTTCATACAGGGGGTCTTGCGTATTAATCCTCCTGTCAAGTCACCAATTTGTCCATGGGACTTAAATCTTGTCCTGTCCACTCTACAGAAACAGCCTTTTGAGCCGTTGGCTGAGATTCCTTTAGTCTTACTGACAAGAAAGTTGGTTTTCTTGGTCGCCATAGTTTCGGCCAGGAGAGTGTCAGAATTAGCAGCCTTATCGTGTAAGGAACCATATCTCGTTCTGCATAAGGACAGGGCAGTTCTCCGGCCCCATCCTTCCTTTCTACCAAAGGTTATATCCAAATTTCACTTAAACCAGGATTTGGTACTTCCATCCTTCTTTCCAAAACCTACATCTAGAAAGGAGGGGTTGCTGCATACCTTGGATATTGTCCGGGCCATGAAGGCCTATCTTAAAGCTACAGAAAAGATCCGGAAAACAGATGTGTTATTCGTTCTACCAGATGGCCCCAAGAAGGGGCAGGCAGCTGCAAAATCCACCATCTCGACATGGATTAGACAATTAATCATTCAAGCCTACGGGTTGAAGAGGTTGCCTCCTCCGTTGTCGGTAAAGGCCCATTCTACCAGGGCCATGGGCGCCTCTTGGGCAGCACACCATCAGATCTCTATGGCTCAGATATGCAAGGCGGCAACGTGGTCATCAGTCCACACGTTTACAAAGTTTTATCAACTAGACGTGAGAAGGAATGCGGATGCTGCCTTTGGTCAGGCAGTACTACAGGCTGCAGTTTGAAATCCTCGGGATCAGAAACACCCTTGGTTGTAAAAAAAAAAAAAAAAAAAAAAAAAAAGTTTTTTTTCTTGACTAAGTTGGAATTATTATTATGATTTGAGTTTATCTCTAAATTGAATCCTTCTTTGGAAGATGTCTCCCTCCCCTCATTAAAGCATTGCTTTCGGACATCCCACATAGTAATGAATATGCCGCTCTGTGTCCCGTGATGTACGAGAAAGAAAAAGGGATTTTTAAATACAGCTTACCTGTAAAATCCTTTTCTTGGAGTACATCACGGGACACAGAGCTCCCACCCCTCTTTTGGGTGACCATTTTGGGAGGCATACTGCTTGCTACAAAACTGAGGGACTCCCTCTAGGGGAGGGGGTTATATAGGGAGGGGACTTCCTGTTTGAGATTGCCAGTGTCCACACCTGAAGGTACTCCATATAACCCACATAGTAATGAATATGCCGCTCTGTGTCCCGTGATGTACTCCAAGAAAAGGATTTTACAGGTAAGCTGTATTTAAAAATCCCTTTTTCTCTGACCCGTCTAGCTGCAGGAACTCTGGGGCAATGCACAGCAGAAGCCCTAAAGACCTTTTTAAGTGTTACTAAACCCAGAACCAGCATACACTATATCTGGTCTCCCACAGTACACGGAACATGGAAATGTAATTATTTTATTTACTATAAACTGCTAAATACCTTTTCTCATCAACAGTATATAGCAGTCTTATGAATTCTATCAGTGTCTGGTTAAAGCTTGTAGGAGGAATGTTCATTCTCCTCTGACTGTCTTATGAGGCTGCAGGACCCCTTACCCTCTGTCTGGACAGTTCTGAGTGGCCCTGTGCTGATCACATGCACCCACCCAAGCAAAAAAAAAAAAACCTATCTAGCAATACACAACAAATGGAGCATATGCAGAGTGCCCCCAATGCTCTGTTCTATTAGGAGATGGGTTGGGGACAGTGAAAAAAAGGGAGGATCAGAGAAGACAGGATCTAACAGCCTTTTTACACAATGCACAGGATTAACCCCTTAGGTTCCACAGTAAGTATAACAAGCATGCTTTTCTGCATATACAGACCGATTTTACTGTTGTGGGTTCAGTAACACTTTAAAGAAGTTCTAAAGGCAAAATGTTTTTTATCTTAATGCATTCTATGCATTAAATAAAAACCCTTCTGTGTGTAACAGTATCCCCAGCACCCCCTAACACTTACCTGAGCCCCATTTCTGTCCAACAAGTCTCAACTGATTGGCTGAGACACAGCAGTGGTGCCATTGGATTGTCTTAAAGTCAGTTAGCCAATCAGGAGATATAGGGGGCGGAGCCAAACTGCAGCACCGTGTCTGAATGGACACACAGAGCTGCAGCTCTGCTTGGGTGCCCCCATAGCAAGCTGCTTGTTGTGGGGCACTCGACAGGAGGGAGGGGCCATTGCAGGGGACTCGAGAAGAGGAGGATCTGGGCATTTCTGTTCAAAACCACTGCACAGGGCAGGTAAGTATAACATGTTTGGTATTTAAAAAAAAAAAAAAGGACTTTAGTATCACTTTAAGCCTTTCTCTCACCACTCAGATCATCCTGCTCCTCCTCCTCAGCACAGCGGCTCAGTAGCTTTACATCCTATTGATCTCTAATGTAAACACATAGTAGGAGCTCCAGGGGTAAAGGGGAGCATCGAGGGCTAACATGCTGAGGGAAGGATTTGGATGACTTTGGTGCCTCTGTTGTGATTTTACCGTTTTTATTTATTTTTATTTACCATCTTTTTTTGTTAAAGGAGTTGTAAAGGAAAACATTTTTTTTTTTGGAAATTACTGTTTACAGGGTATAGAGACATAATAGTTAACTGATTCTTTTTAAAAATAGATACAGTTTTTTAGATTCGTTTTTGCATGCTGTTTCCTGCTTCCTGTGGACAATAATTGCTCTGCAGGATGTGAAAACCTTGCAAGAGGATCTGAACAAATTAATGATGTGGGCAACTACATGGCAAATGAGGTTCAATGTAGAAAAATAAAAATAAATGCATATGGGTAGCAAAAACATGCATGCAATCTACTCACTAGGGAGAGAACTTCTGGGGAATCTAGAATGGAAAAGGATTTGGGGGTCCTAGTAGATGAAGGGCTTAGTAATGGCTGCAATGCCAAGCTGCTGCAAGCAAAGCCAACAGAATATTGGCATGCATTAAAAAGGGGATTAACTCCAGAGATAAAACGATAATTCTCACGCTCTACAAAACCTGGTCTGGCTACACCTGGAGTATGGTGCCCAGAACTGGACAGTAGTCCTCAGGAAGGATGTGCTGGAACTGGAGAGAGTCCAGAGGAGGACAACAAATCTAATTAAGGGACTGAAAGATCTCGGCTATGGGGAAAGACTGCAAGCACTGAACTTATTCTCTCTGGAGATGAGACACTTAAGAGGGGATATGATTTCAATGTACAAATACCGTACTGGTGACCCCACAATGGGGATAAAACACTTCCGCGAAAGGGAATTTAAAAAGACACGTAGGCATTCACTAAAATTAGAAGAGAAGCAGTTTAACCTTGAACTGCGTAGAGGATTTTTTACTGTAAGAGCAGCAAGGACGTGGAATTCACTTCCACAGGCAAAGGTTTCAGCAGGGAGCACAGATAATTAAACAAAACTGTTGGATACCTGCGCGATCATAACATACAGGGATATACAATGTAAATAAACCCTGTGTAACAATTTGCATTGAATTAATCTACCTCTGCATGCTACCAGTTGCGAAAAGTGATAATTCCATAGATCTTCCCAGTCCTCATTATCAATATTTGGAGCATCAGTTTGCTACGTGAAACAGAGACTCCATGCCAGCATGTGATGAGGAGAGCTTTATACAGCACAGACAATGGCTTGGGTGGAGTCCAAGCCGTGGATCGGAGCCATTAACCTAAAATATGACCCTCGACCCCACTCTGCCTCTCTCCCGCTGCTTCCTCCACTTCCCTATCGCTAGCTGCTAAAATGCCCCCCCCACCCCAAGTGCCCCATTCCTGCACAAACCCCCAAGCGCCGTTCCTCTTCCCTAGCACAGGCGATTTCCACCACCCCCCGCCAGCACTGATCCCTTGTGCTTCTATTACCGACTTCCCTCCTCTGCCTCTACTGCCGGTAATTAGCATGGGAGCCACAGCTTAAAGGGTTAATCCCTGATCCTGTAACACCCCCAAGCCCCCCCTCTCCCCTTCAGTGCTGGTGGCTGATATTCCTTCCACCCCCCTCCTGCCAGTTGCAGCTGCTGCCTGAGAGATCTGTGAGTCTGTGACTCTCAGGATGATAAACGCACCCTTTTCTTTCCTGAATGAACAAAGTCATTGGTATCAATCACTCTGTTCATTCATCACTGACACATAGTAAGCATTGTTTACTATGTCAGTTTGTGAATGAATAGGAGTCTCTGTGCAGACTCCTATTCATTCATCTACGGCGCAGCTCAGGCTGCAGAGAAGGGGACTGTCTTGCTCTGTCTCAAGAAAAAGACATAAGGGCCCAGATTCACAGAGCGATTACGCCTGCGCAACTGGTGTTGCGCGTGCGTAAGTCTAAATGTGCGCGTGCGTTTAGATGCGCGCGATTCAGAAAACGATTTACGCCAGAAATCTACTTTTTTTGGTCCGGCGTAATTTCGTTAGACAGACGCATCCGTCCGCGCAAAAATGCGCTAGACACACCATTGATTTGCTAGTCAAATATGCTAATGAGGGAGTTGCGGGGATCCACAAAAAAACGCAGTTGCTGCGCAGGCTACGCGATGTGCGCAACAGCAAAATGTCCTGTCTAAAGTTAGAGCACCTAAAAGCTGGTCTAAATTTTGAAAAAACGTCTACATCTCACAGAAAGCAACACCGTTACTGAGGAGCAGACCACACACACGTGTTGCACTACAATTTGACTGCCAACATGCCAGGGGCATCGTCGCTCATAGCTGCACTAGTGAATTTAGATGACCAAAGAAGGAGGAGGGCACGGAGGATGGCACGGGAGAGGGTATATCGCACACGCATAGACCTCTTTGGCATGAGTGATTCTGAGGTGTATCGCATCTTCAGATTCCCCCCTCATGCCATCCTGGAATTAACCACAACCCTGCAGGAGGACATCACCAGCCCAACACAACGCTCACATGCAGTGCAGCCACTGGTCAAGGTCCTGGCAACACTCCATGTCCTTGCCAGTGGCTCTTTTCAGCGTACAAGTGGAGTGGTGGCTGGGATGTCACAATCCTCCATGAGCAGATGTGTGCACCAGGTTGTCCCAGCAATCCTCAGACGCATGGCCAACCAAATCATCAAACCCACCACTGAGGAGCTGCGGCTGAAGGCAATGACAGATTTCTACAGAATTGCCAGATTCCCACGCACCATCGGGGCCATTGATTGCACACATGTGGCACTCCAGCCCCCCCATGAGACAGAGCACATGTACCGCAATCGGAAGAATTGGCACTCCATCAACGTACAGGTGATAGTTGATGCCCAAGGCCTCATATGGCACGTCCGTGCCAAACACCCCGGATCCACCCATGACAGCTACATCTACAATCAATGCCACATCCGAATGGAATTCGATCAGAACGTGTATGGGAACACCTGGCTGGTTGGTGAGTGACATGGGAGTCAGGCATGACTATCCCCTCCCGTGATGCACACCTCACAAGTGGCACATGCATGACTAACATTCTCCTGTCTTTTCCCTTCCAGGTGACTCTGCATATGCACTGGGACCCCATCTCATGACTCCTATCCGGAACCCCCAAACCCCAGGGGAGGAAAGATACAATCAAGCACACATCAAAACCCGAGCAGTGGTGGAGCGCACCTTTGGCCTCCTGAAGTCACGTTTCCGATGCCTGGATAAGTCTGGGGGTACACTGTTGTATTCCACAAACTTCGTGTGCCATATCATCGTTGCATGTTGCATGCTGCACAATCTCGCAGTGAGGAAGGGCCTGCAGGTTGAGCTACGTGATGACCTGACCCCCCAACCAGACAATCAACCCCTAACCGAGGATACCCCGTCTTCTGAGGGAAGAGCAGTCAGGAGACAGCTCACATTGGGCATCTTTGCACGTTAAACACACACATTAATCATGGCACAATGAGAATGCATGCATGCACACCACTGTGGTCCCTAGCACACACACCCCACATTCTCATCAAATTGGATTGGCACCAGTCCACCATGCAGGACTGGTGAGCAGTAACGCCACGTCAAGGCTCCAATTATGTCACTGTACATTCATACACCAATCACACGGACCTGAGGATCACTTCTCCCTGGTCCTGGGGAACCCTTCTCCACCAAAATTGAGGATGACACCCCTTTTCCAGCAGGAATGTCACCCCCACATTCAAACACCATGCACAACCCAAAATTTTAAAAAAATGTCAGCAAAAAAAACAAAAATGCAAAAAATGTCAGCAAAAAAAACAAAAATTCCAAAAATGTCAGCAAAAAAAAAAAAAAGGGGGAAAAAAAAATTAGTGCCCTCTGCGTGAGCCACGCCTGGGGCGCCCCCGGCCACGGCCCCGGCCCCTCAGGGGAGACTCATGGGGGAGGGGCAAACCCGGGGAAGGAGGAGCAGCCCCTGATATCTGCCCACCAGGCGGCCTGCCCTCCAAGGCCACGGCAATTCTGTCCAGGGAAGCACCAATTGTTGCCGTGTTGGCCTGGATAGCCTGGGTAAGGGCCCTCACATCCTGCCCAACGCCTGCTGCTGTAGTCTGCAGTTCATTTAGGCAGGTTGTGAAAGCCCGGGAGTGGGAGTCCAGGTTACCCAGCGTATCCTTCATGGAGGACAGGCTCTCCTCCACCCGCCCAAAAGTCTGGCAGAGCTGTCCCAGATGGCGGGTCTGGAGGGCCTGGTCCCTTCGCAGACTGGCGGGCAGGAGATTGGGCGCCCCCCTGGTGCTCTGGGATGACATCCTGCCTCCAGCTGATGGTTGTGGGCGGGGAGAAGGGGAGGCCCTTGTGAGGGGAGCCATGTTGGGGGAGGAGGGGGGGGGGCTCCCCCTTAGGGAGGGCAGGCTTCTGCCAGCCAGAGGGGAAGAGTCCGCACAAACCACTCGTCCAGTGCCTGACTCCTCCTCCTCCTGATCGTCCTCCTCCTCATGATTCCCCTCCTCCTCATGATCGTCCTCCTCCTCATGATCGTCCTCCTCCTCTCGAACCTCCTCCGCGGACTCCGGCCTTGTTGGGGGGGCCTCATTAGGCTGCTGTCCTGGTGTTGGAGCGGTCAGTCCAGATGGCCCTGCACCCTCCTGCACATCTGTGGATGACACAAACCATTCACAGGTTGGAGGATCCACACACTTGCCACATATTCCCTTTCACCCCCTCCCCCACACATGCTACACACCTGATAGAAAAAAAAAACCTTACCTGGCACCGCGGGGACCGGACTTGTGTCAAAGCCTGGCAGGCCCTCCACTTCATGCCGGTGAAAGGTCAGGGCCACCACATGCTCCATCGCTGTAAGCCTAATACGGCATGGTGGGCCCCCTCCTGTGCCCCTGGCATGGGCATGCATTGCGGCCAGTTTCTTTTTCACCTGACGCCGGAGATCATTTATTTTTTTGTCGATCCCAGACCGGGTCCGTGTCTCCCCCTCCCCCGATTAATTCACCTGCTCCGTGATCCTATCCAATATCTCCCTCCTCCTGGCCGGGGTGGTGGTGGCACTCTGCGGGCCGTGGAGAAAACGGCCATACTCGCTAATGGCCCGGGCAAGAATTCTTTTTTCCCCCACAGTAAAATTTAGCTTTCTTTTTCTCTCAGTCATACTTCCAAACAAACTCACTACCAGTCACCAAAAAACAGTCACAAATACAAGCACAACCAATCAGGCAAGAACACACACAAAGAGAAAAAGAACACCCAAAAATCACACTAGCACTCAGCAAGAAACAGTAAAAAATAAAAAATAAAGCAAGGAAACAAACGAACAAAAATATATCAATCAAACAAAGTCTCTCAAAGACTTATCAAAAACACTTTCACAAATATACCAACAAGCACTTGATCACACAGAACACTAATCTGACAACTACAAGACACACTGCAACGAACAACAGGAACAAAAGCACTTGGTTAAATGGGAAGGGACACAAAGGGATGTACTTTTGCAATGCAAGTGCGTTTGTGTGTGTCTATCTATGCTGTCTGCGTAGTTCACAACGTTGCCCTAGTTTCCAATTTCACTAATTGCGCCGCTCCCGAGTTGTGAGCATGCGCACAGCGGAGCTGACATGGTCTCGTTCAAGCGCGCATGCGCGAGCCGGCCGGCCCTTCATTTGCATGGGGTCACGGCTCATTTCAATGTAACACGCCCACGTCCCTCCCAATTTGTATTACTCCTCCTTACGCCTCTGGAAAAAACCTTACGCTTGCGCAATTTCCTGCGCAAAAGCTACGTGAATCGGGGGATTACGCGGCTAGATGGCGCAAGTCTAACGTAATGGCGGTGCGCTACGCCGGACCGATAATGCGCCGATGTACGTGAATCTGGGCCAAGGTGTCTGTTTAGCCCACGGATGTCTCTCAAAGCCCCACCTCCCAAAAAAGACAAAGTATTGAAAATAAAAATGTACCTGTAAAAAAATAATACAACTGTAAAAAAAATTATAAACCTAGTAAGGGTAGATATGGACATCAATCTAAATCTCCCTTACCTCTGAAGCCCGATCCTAAGAAAGTCGACGCCTTCTAACCACCTGTTCTAACCCAATTTTTGCAGACAAATGCATTCAACCGCAAGCATTGCAGAGTGTGTGCTGCACTTACCCCTCAAAAAAAAAAAATTATTACAAATCCTGGGTGACCCAGAAGATCAACACTTCTGCAAGTGTCAGGTTCTCAGAAGACATAGGGGGAAAATTCCCTTTGAATAACTGATGGTTTATACCACAGAGGCAGGAAGGTAAGCATTTACAGTAAATCCTTCTTTTTTAAGTTATTTTTTTGTTTTGGCCATTTTTTTCATATACATGACAGTGTTGCTTTAAATTATTCAAATTTCAGTCTTTATGATGATATTAAAATATTATTGAATATGTTACTTAGTGTATGTTAACCCAAAAATGCATCCTGCGCCTTTAAAGCATGTTATATGAAACGGTGCTTGTCCTGTGTCATTTGGCTGCCTGTAACACTTAAAAAAACCTGTCTGATCCTGACAGTTTCTCCCCTCCCCTCTGTAAACTGCCCACGATAATCATGGCTGCTGAGCCCTGACACCCTGGTCAGTTTGCATGCTTTCTTCATCCACAGCCCCGCTGTCTCTTTTCTTGCTCCTGTGTCCTCCTGTGTTGGCTACTGTGTTAGGGTCCGCCCCCGCTCCCCCCCTGCTGCTGCTGTAATAACATCATGTACTTTATATAATCCGCTCTGCCTTGTAATGATATGTCCTTGTGTGTGTGTGTTTGTATGTATAAAAAAAAAGCCATATGTACCTTATCTGTGATCTATAATCAGGGATCAAGTGATGCGCCGACTCTTTCCACCTCTCCTCCAGACTGACGTCAGCAGGGGAATCTGGGCCCCTCCCGCTGCATCTGTGAGATGGGGAGGGGAGAGGAGAGATGTGGCGTGTCTCGTGACCGCTGATCAGCGCTTACAGATAATGTGTGTGTGTGTGTGTGTGTATATATGTATTTTTTTAATATATATATATATATATATATATATATATATACAACATACACAGGGGGACATATCCTTATAAGGCAGAGCGGATTATATAAAGTACATGATGTGGGTAAACAAACCCTTTAGCCTACAATAACTGAGTAAGCAGCATGGACTATTTATACATTTTACATGGTGGGTCTCAGCTTTTTAAAAGCGTTGGAGCAGATTACATTATCTAGCAACTCATTTAGAGACAGCCTCTCAAAGCCACTTCTGTTACTAGAAGCTCTCATCAGAATTTTATGCAGAGTCTATTACGATCTGTTTTTACAGATGGAAAGGGAATGTGCACCAAATGTTAGCATACACCCCAAAATGCATTCTGTTTGCTTATCCTGAGTACGGGGATACCACATGTGTGAGACTTTTTTGGGTGCCTAGCCATTTACAGGACCCCAAAAACCAATCACTGCCTTCTGGGTTTTGAAGGGCGTAAATTAATGATTTCATTCCTCACTACCTTTCAGTTTTGGAAACCATAAAATCCCAAGATGGCACAAACCCCCCTCAAATGACCATATTTTGGAAAGTATGAAGTAAGCTTCTTTTTTTTTCACACAAAGTTGTCACTAAATTATTTATTGCTCAAACATGCCATGGCTATATGTGCGATTACACCCCAAAATACATTCTGCTGCTTCTCCTGAATAGTCCTGCAGATTTTGCTTTTTGTCACAGTGTTGAAATTTGAAAAAAGAAGAAAAAAAAATGTCTTTCTTAATTTTCCAAAACAAACAAGATATGCAAAATACTCACCATGCCTCTTAGCAAATACCTTGGAGTGTCTACTTTTCGAAATCGGGTCATTTGAGGGGGTTGTGATATCGTGACATTTCATGGCCTCCGAAACTGTGATAGGTAGTGATAGGCAGTGAGGAGTGAGATCAACAATTTACTGCCTTAGAAAGCCTGAAGGCGATGATTGGTTTTCGGGGTCCTGTATGCAGCTAGGCTCCCAAAAAGTCTCACACGTGTGGTATCCCCATACTCCGGAGAAGCAGCAGAATGTATTTTGGGGTGTCATTTCACATATACCCATGCCATGTGTGAGCAATATATCAGTTAGTGACAACCTGTTTTTTTTTTTTTTTGTTTCCTTAACCACTTAAGACCCGGACCAATATGCAGGTAAAGGACCAGGCCCCTTTTTGCGATTCGGCACTGCGTCGCTTTAACTGACAATTGCGCAGTCGTGCGACGTGGCTCCCAAACAAAATTGGCGTCCTTTTTTTTCCCACAAATAGAGCTTTGTTTCTTTTAGTGGTATTTGATCACCTCTGCGGTTTTTATTTTTTGCGCTATAAACAAAAATAGAGCTATAATTAATATCCCCAAAAATATATAAAAAAAACTATTTTTTCCTCAGTTTAGGCCGATACGTATTCTTCTACCTATTTTTGGTAAAAAAAAAAAAAAATCGCAATAAGCGTTTATCGATTGGTTTGCGCAAAATGTATAGCAGTTACAAAATAGGGGATAGTTTTATTGTATTTTTTTGATGATTTTTTTATTTTTTTACTACTAATGGCGGCGATCAGCGCTTTTTTTTTTTCCGTGACTGCGACATTATGGCGGACACATCGGACAACATTGACACATTTTTGGGACCATTGTCATTTTTACAGCAAAAAGTGCTACAAAAATGTGAAAATGACAATTGCAGTTTGGGAATTAACCACTAGGGGGCACTAAAGGGGTTAAGTGTGACCTCATATGTGTTTCTAACTGTAGGGGGGCGGGGCTGGGCATGTGACGTCATTGATCGCTTTTCCCTATATTAGGGAACAGACGATCAATGACAGTGCTACTCTGAAGAACATGGAAGGTGTGTTTACACACACCTCTCCCCGTTCTTCAGCTCCTGTGACCGATCGTGGGAATCCGGGTCGGGCTGGGCACTTAAAGAGGACATATAGGTACGTGATTGTGCCCAGCCGTGCCATTCTGCCGACATTTATGGGCGTTAGGCGGTCCTTAACCGCTTAACGCCCGCCCACTGTATATATACGTCCTATTTTTAAAGATGGATATCTCTGTAATGGCAGCAGCTGCTGCCGCAACCGAGATATCCATCTCTTCAGTCAGCGATAACGGCGGTCTCCGCAGCGGATTCGTTAAAAATTATAAAATAAATAAAAATTAATCCGAAAACATTTTTTATTTTTTAAAGCGCCCCATCCCGACGAGCTTCGTGCACGGAAGCAAACGCATACGCGAGTAGCGCCCGCATATGAAAACGGTGTTCAAACCACACAAGTGAGGTATTGCCACGATCGTTAGAGCGAGAGCAATAATTATAGCCATAGACCTCCTCTGTAACTCAAAAAATGCAACCTATAGAATTTTTTAAACATCGCCTATCGAGATTTTTAAGGGTTAAGTTTGACGCCATGCCACGAGCGGGCGCAATTTTTAAGCATGGCATGTTGGGTATCATTCTCGGCGTAACATTATCTTTCACAATATGACGGCTACGGTAAGCGGCGGGAGGGCGCGGGAGAGCGGCGGGAGGGGGGGCCCATTGATAAAAACACCTAAGCCGGTGACAACACACTGGACTAGATCTCATAAGAAGCTCCATTCGGAACTCTTCAAATCTACCTTAGGAAATAAAATAAAAACACTCCAACCACTCCGAACAGTCTCGGATACACTGGATGCCATGAATACAGCCCTACTACAGTCTGCCGACTTAGTAGCACCGAAACGCAAAGCCCGCATTCGGAAAAACAAGTCCGGCTGGTTCAACAACTAGCTGCCGCTACTGAAGCAAGCGCGCAGAAGGGCGGAAGCCGCCTGGAAATAAGCGCTTCAGAGGAGAACCTCATCAGCTATAAGACAATAACAAGAAAATACCGTAAAGAAATCTTACAAACCAAGAAAAATTATTTTTCTAAGGCCATCAATAGTGCCCTAAATCGACCCCACAAACTCTTCAAGCTGGTCAGTCAGACCATGAATCCAGGCTGTCTTGAAGCCCCGAATTCAGATACCCAAGAGTTTTCGTCCCGGACATGGGACGGAAACAGCATTGCTCAAAATATGGGATGACGCTCTTGAGGCTGCAGACGAAGGAGAATCTTGTCTCCTGGTTCTGTTGGACCTAAGCGCAGCCTTTGACACGGTAGACCTCAAACTTTACTGACTCGGCTGGCTGAGGTAGCCAGAGTCGCAGAAGGTGATCTATCATGGTTCTCGTCCTTTCTGGAAAACCGTTCACAAACAGTGAAATTAGGACCTTTCACTTCTGAAACACGCACGGTGTCATGCGGAGTCCCTCAAGGATCCCCCTATCACCGGTGCTCTTCAACATCTATCTTCGTCCTCTCTTTGAAATCATCAGTAGCCAACAACTACTTTATCACTTATACGCAGACAAAACGCAACTATATTTTCGCATCCGCAATAAAAAGGATCATCATCCCAGTTTAGAGAAATTGTCTCTCTTTGATAGAAAACTGAATGACCAAGAGTTATCTTAAACTCAACAACTCCAAAACAGAACCTCTTTTCCTTTTCATGCTAGTCGCAAGAGTCAACTGGCAACTACTTGGACCCCCCGCCCATTCTGGGCCAGATTCATCTCCCCTAGCTCCAAAGTCACAAGTCTCTGAGTCATCTTTGACACCTGACTATGGACGCACAAATAGGGTCAGTAGTCGGCGGATCTCACCATCTGCTGCGCCTACTACGCAGACTTATTCCGTTTATCCCCAAAGAAGACGTAGCAGTTGTGGTGGGAACAATTGTGAACTCCAGACTGGACTATGCAAATGCCCTCTACCTCGGACTCCCTAAGTACCAAATCGCTCGTCTGCAAGTCGTTCAGAATACGTCCGCCAGACTTGTGACTGGGAAAAAATTCCTGGGAATCAATCTCGCCTTCGTTGAGAACCCTTCACTGGCTGCCAGTAAAAGACAGAATTGGTTTTAAAACACTCTGACTCATAATTGCGTCCATGGGAAGGCTCCGCAATATCTATGCGAAAAGATAGAAGCCCACAATCCCAATCGCGTTCTGCGATCCACCGACCAAAAACTGGTCAAGATACCCAAAGCCAGATACAAGTCCAAAAGAGAAAGAAGGTTTGCTTTCCAAGGTCCCAGACTATGGAACGCTTTACCAACCAGCATCCGGTTGGAGGAAAACCACCTGAGCTTCAGAAGACAGATAAAAACTCTGCTCTTTTGATGACCAGAGACAGAAACAACGAGCGCCCAGAGGCGATTCAGTTCGCATGTGCCGCGCTGTATACGTTTTTCATTCATGTAAAAAAATTGGGCCAAATTTATTGTCTTATTTTTTAATTAAAAAAAGTGAATTTTTTCCAAAAAAAGACCGCTGCGCAAATACGGTGTGACAAAAAGTATTGCAATGACTGCCATTTTATTCTCTAGGGTGTTAGAAAAAAATATATAATGTTTGGGGGTTTTAAGTAATTTTATAGCAAAAAAAAACAGTTTTAGTATCGTAAACACCGAATCTGAAAAACAGGCTAGGGGCTTAAGTGGTTAAACTTGTTGCACGGACTCAGCATGCCTATCAGCACATGGCTTGGGTTGTCTTCTTTCCAAAAAGCGGTAATTTTGGGGAATTTGAACTGTCCAGGCATTTTATGCACAACATTAGAAACTTTACATGAAAAAAAAAAAAATTTGATAGAAAATGCCTTTTACAGGTTACCACTTTAGATTTACAGAGGAGGTCTACTAATAAATTGTGGGGGGTGTATAGTGATAAGGGGGCACTAAATAAGTGTAAATAAGAATTGAAATGCAAGTGTTCAATTTTCATAGAACCTGTGATACAATTTTTTTTGTTTAATACGTTTTTATTGAAAAATAAGAAATAAAGAAAGGTGTATCCACATGCAATTTCGCAGCAAATGCATCGAGTTACATCAAACAATCAGCTATCAACAAAGTATTACAACCAAATATAAAATATCCGTCTGGGTTGATAGACATTTCACAGGTATAGCCAAACAAATCAGAACCTGTGATACAATTGATAACCAGTGAACTCCAATTGTAAATTGTAGTAATTAAAAAGCAATTCATATACAAAGTGCAATTGTGCCATCAACAACCAGCAATTAGGAAATAAAGTGCATGTGCTCAATAATAATATATATCCAATGGAACAATAGTGAATGGAAAAATAAAGTGCATAAATAAACAATGCAATGGGCAGCAATAATCAACCAGCGGTAAGAAAGAAAAAGTCCATGAAGTGAATATGAGGAAGTATAAGTTGGCAATATTGAGCATTAAAGTGCCGCATCAGGTAAACGGAGGAAAACAAACTCACCTTGTAGTGGATTTTTAAGGCGCCTTAAAAGTCCACTACAAGGGGAGTTTGTTTTCCTCCATGAAGTGATTATGGTTCCCTCAAATTCTACACCATCACCACTGCGCCAATAGCCATATTGAAAAACCACACCCAGTGGAAATAAGGGTAAGTGCCTACTTACCAAACCACTGTAACCTCTTTATTAGAAAGGAAGGTTAGGTGGAGCTTTAGTACAGTTTGGTTCTGTGGTCTGTACTGATACCATGGGATAAAGCCAGAAAGGACTCCGCCAGAATGATGGTCAGGAAAAGAATGAGAGGGCAAGCCATAGCCTCATTCCGTTTTAATAAAAATATACTTTAAAAAACATGCAGGCCAAATGGGCGCTTACTTTTAAAAGTGCCTAAGCCTCTGCACTGAAGTTAACAGGCGTGTTACAACCAGGTGTGTTGTGAAGCGATCGCCGCACTTGGTCTCATTCGCATGGATCAGCGTGCGTGTTACCGCCTGGGAGTCCTGAAACCGGAAGTGGGTGAAGGTAGTAGCGTGACCAGGAAGCGCCTCAACATACGTTTTGTCACGATGACGTCGCCAGGAAGCGTGATTCTACTGCTACAATGATTGCCCTCGATCTAACGTTGGGACAGGGGTGCTTTAATTTTTTTTATTAAATATTTTGCTTTTTTATTTTATTTTTATTATTATTATCACTGGGAATGTAACTATCCCCCATGATAGGTAGTGACAAGTACTTTTTTTTTAACAATTTGGGTTCTATTAGACTCTAGATCTCTCCTCTGCCCTCAAATCATCTGACCACAGCAAGATCAGTGTGATAAGATGCTTTCCCAATGGCGCTGTTTAAATCAGGCAAAACCAAAGTCATAAAATGCTCGTAGCTTCCGATTTCTTATGCACCAACTCTTGATTGATAGAGGTGTCTAAAAAGTGGCATGCTTGAATAAAAATTGTCCACGTATAAATGGTACCCCTTTCTGAATAAGGGTGACACCAAGTCCCAAACAATCTTGCCGCTGTTCCCTATGTAGTCTGGGCATTTGAGAGGCTCCAAGCTGCTCTCTTTTCCCTCGTAAACCAGAAAACTCCATGTATAGCCTGTTGCCCTGTCAGAGTTTATACATCTTGACCCCATATCTGGCACACTTTCTGGGGAGATATTGTTTGAAAAAAAAGACGGTCAGAAAATGTAATCGGGGACTCATCAATGCAAACATCTTGATCAGGGATGAACAAGGCTGCAAATTTTTTGTTGAAGTGGTTTACGAGGGGCCGAATTTTATGGAGCTGATCATGTTCAGGGTCACCTTGAGAACGACAGAGGTTATTGTCATTTAAATGCATGAACCGCAATATCCGCTCATACCTAGCCCTGGCCATGGTAGCAGAGAACACGGCATATAGTGAATTGGGTCAGTGGACCAATATGACCGCAACTCTCTCCTTTTAGTAATGCCCATGTTAAGGACTAGGTCCAGAAAGGTCCTAAATTTGGGAAATGTTATAGGTTTCTAGCCAAATTGTCTGACAAGGGGTGAATTTGCGTGATGAATTGACCAGCGTATAAATTGCTTTGGTCCACAATAGATCCATAAAGATCCTCCATGAAAAACGGCTCAAAAAACTCCAAGGGCGTTAAATTTGCGGTTTCCACCTGAATTCCGGGTAGGCCAGTGAATGGGGGAAATTACGGGCGCTGCTGAATCTATGAGCTGCCAATCAGGATTTGCAAGTGCATCGGGAAGGGCACTACGGGCCTGTGTTCTAACTTTTGGTGGCTGCGGGGCACTATTTATGCTAGCTACCGCAGCAGCTTAAACTTCACCTATGGGACTCGCCACGTCCCCAAGTGATACTGCAGTGCTGGTTTGTCTATGACCAGGGTGTATTGGGCTGCTGGTGCTTGCCAGTTCACCAGAAGGTTGAGTGGCACTCTCATACGAGTACCATGTGGTTGTTGCACCTCAGCAACAGATGAACGAGGTTGGGTACACCTGACCTTAGCAGGGACCCATTCTCCATCCTCCGAGCTATCTGTCAGGGTGCCGCTCGCTACAGGTTCAAATACTGTTCCTAAATCTGACGGTGAGTACTCCCCACTCTCATCTGTCATGCTCAGCATCCTGTAGGCCTCTTCACTAGTGTACCTTAGGTTTGGTTTGACTTTTTGGCCACTAAATGTATAGGTAACTAGTGCGAATCACAGGTAATGGAGCACCTGGTTGTCAAAGGACTGTTGTACTTCTACAAAAAAAATGAACTGTTAATGCTAGCAGGGATCAGGCCCTCTGCTAACCCTGCAGTTTTGTGTGATGTGTTTTGTGAGTGACAGTGATCTATTAATACTGCACTTGGGTGGGCTGGGCAGAGGGGCTAAACACAGGTGCTAGCAGGTGTCTGGGCTGATCCTGCTAACGCTGCATTTTTGGGAACACTATACTACTGGGGACGCTATTATAGATCTGATCTGATCAGATCAAAGATATTGATCCGTGAAGATGCTATTCTTGTAAGGGAAGTGTATGGTGTGTGTTAGTGCTACTGCCAATAAAAAGGGTTAATATCTGATGCTGTCTGGGATTGTCACTAACGCTAACCCCTAAACTGACGTTGGCACTAATTAGCTAACTAACATCACACGTGACACTAATACAGTGAGCAAAAAAAAATCTGTACACTATACTAATGCCACTGTGACAGGGAGTGAAAGGTTTAACTGGGGTGATCAAGGGATTAAACCTTTATTAGGGTATATATATATATGGGGGGGTACCCTAAACCTACCTGGGCCTACCACTAACTGCCCTAACGCTGATCAATAACAATTTAAAAACTGAACTTTGTGACACTGTGACATGGAGTGAAAGGGTTAACTGGGGGGGACGTGTACTAGTGTTGGAGTAGTGTTTGTGTACTTGCTGGTGCAGCAATTGGGGTAATGGGAGGTGTAATGGGTCAGGAGTTGGAGCTGATCTGCGGTCTGATGGTGAATAAATTTGGACTGATCTGAGGTGGGAAGGTGCAGGAATTAGGGCTGATCTGAAGTGTGATGGTGCAGGAATTGGGACTGGTCTGAGATGTTAAGGTGCAAGAATTTAGGTCATGTGAGGTCATCTACTGATATATTTTGTACCATGACTTCTGCTTTATATTACACAAGCTGAAAATTAAATAAATAATGCCATTGTAACATCAGCAATGAATATACTTCTTTCAGGTTTCATGGTTGGACGTGATTATGAAGCTGGCGGAATAGCTAAGGACGGAGCCAAAATGGTGACGGCTGTAGCCTGTGCCAGTGTGCCCAAAATTACTGTTCTTATTGGAGGCTCTTATGGGGCAGGAAATTATGGAATGTGTGGCAGAGCTTACAGGTCAGTGTCCTTTTATCTAGAATCTTCACTGTATAGAATGGTATATATCAAAGTAAGCTCTTACTATATTGTCTGGTAAGCAGTGTCATAAATTGCAAACTGCTGGCTTTTGTTTGGTGTTGTTATCCACTCATTGGGATTGAGATGCAAATAGATTTCTTGTGCAAAACATGCACAATTTACTAAATTGTATGGAAAATGTATCCAGTATAGTTGCCATTTCAAACTGTCCAAAAATGTGTAGAAAATTTAACTAAAGCTGATAAATGAAGAGAAGCTCAAAAAGCATTCTTAACCACTTGCCAACCGTGGCATTTTTTTATTTGTCGCATACAGGGTAAAATCTTCAACATTTTTTTTGTTGCTAGAAAATTACTTGGAACCCCCATACATCATATATTTTCTGAAGCAGAGTGCCTGGAGAATAAATTGGTAGATGTTGTATTTTTTTTTATGTCATGCGATATTCGCATTCGTTTTATCAAACACAATTTTTAGGGAAAAAATACACTTAAAAGAATTTTAGTGCACACAAACACAATATAATACGTAGTTTTTTGTAAAATTTTAAAATCTGATGTTGTGTCGAGTAAGTGGATACTAAATATGTTAAGATTTAAAATACTGCACACATATGAAATGGTGACGAACTACGGTATCTAAAATTCTCCATAGGCGATGCTTTAAAAGCCTTCAAAGGTTATCAATTTAGAGTTGAACATGAACTCTAAAAATGATGGCACTAAAATGATTGCAGTCACTTTAAAATTTGTGGATATACCATGTGTGGTGCAATCACAGTTTACCTATGTGTGCCAAACCCAAATGCGCATTTTTGCATTTGTGCGCGTAATCACTCGGTAATTGGGGTACTTTTTACATTTAAAAAAATAAATAAAAATGCTATTCATTTTTAACATTTATTTTACGCTGGTCTTTTTATAAAAAAAAAAAAATCATGGCTGTGTGGTTGCTTGGAGTCAGTTGGTTAGAAGGGACTGAAGTAAAAAACAGTCAGGTAGCTTGTATTTCTCAGTACAAGTTTCCTGTAATCGTCTGAGCTGATTAGGTTTTCAGACTTTGAGTGAACATTCAAAGCAAATATTTTATAATTATTCTTTGAAGGATACAGTCATTTGTTAAAAACGACTGTAAGGCCCCATACACACGATCGGACATATCCGATGAAAACGGTCCGCGGACCATTTCCATCGGATATGTCCGATCGGGAGTTTGATCCGATGGCGTGTACACACCATCGGATCAAATTCCCCGGCGCGGTGACGTGGTGGTGACACGGCGGTGACGTTGACGCCGCCGCGTCACCGCCACATCACCGCACCAGGAAGTAAAACACTTCCGCGCATGCGCCGAATCCATTCGGCAGCGGCGCGGCGGCGGTGGGGGACGACATGTCTGCTGGTAAGTGTACTAACCAGCAGACATGTCGGGCGGACAGATTCCCACCGGATAGATTTCAAAGCTTGCTTTGAAATCTGTCGGGTGGAGAAATCTGTCCGCTAGCCCATACACACGAGCGGAGATGTCTGCTGAAACGGTCCATCGGACCGTTTTCAGCAGACATATCCCCTCGTGTGTACGCGGCCTAACACTCATGTTCAGTCAAGTGCAATCAGGGATTGTTTTTGTATGATTCCCCAGGCTACAATACTCCGCATCAGTCCAGGGTTTTCCCCCATAATATCTCTTTTCCATTACAAGATGCCCTTGGTCGTCATAGTAAAACGATGTCCTCAGAACATTGAGGGCATTATGAGCTCACCCCTCATGGGAGTTTTAACAGCACCCTTTATTTATACTGATGCAGTATGGCACTGATGTTATCACATGACTGCTATTCTCTACATCAGTGGATCAAATGACTGAACTGGAAATATCTTAAAAAGGTAAGTATATATAAAAAAAAATTATATACCCACAAGGGGGAGGTCAGTCGTAATGACTGATTTTATTTTTTCTTTAAACTGTGTAATTTGAAAATCTAATTTGCATCAAATGTTTAACACACAGAGCTTTTGATTTAGCCAAATCAGTGGTGGTCAACTTTTTCAATATGGAGGGCCTCAACGACATCAAAGGGCTGCAAGTCAATGAATATTTATTATCAGAAAGAGCAGACACATAACAGGATATAGTCAAAGACTATTAGCATGATACAAGAGCTGATCAGAGACTGTGGACATGATACAAGAGATGGTCAGAGACTACCGACATGATACAAGAGAATAAATAAATATGAATGTCCTGAAGTGAAAGAGCCCCTTCATTCTTTCAACACAAACCACACATATAGAACCCTGGATAACGGGTAAAACAAAACAATGCGTTTGTGTGGTTGTACTGGAAGTTTGATTAGGACAGACCAGACTGGGGTTCTCGGTCACCCTGTGCCCCTAATAGATTATATACAGGCTAACTTACACGTAAGAGGCGCCAGGGAAGCTGGACAAGGCGTTTCCTGACCTCTCTAAAGTAAGCTGGGTTCCTCAAGCCCCCCCACCCAAAGTAACTCCTGTCACATATCTCCCCTTTTGCAGGAGACTAACACAGGAGGAGACCCCAAATGGGTTCACTTCAGTCCCATCCACTACCACAGGAAATCCATCTTCTGTTAGTTGAGGGCAGAGGCCAGCAGAATTCTGCCCTGTTGCAAGCTCTTCTGCTGGGTTGCTGTCAGTAGAGACCGCAGTTCCATCCACCGATATCAGTTCAAGCTGCAGTTGTGAGGTGCCTATTGAATTCTCTCCCTGGAGCTCCTGCAGAGTTGATTGTTGTGGGCAGAGTCCTGTATCGTTCTGCGCAGCTGCCAGCTGTTCCACTGGAAAGTAAACTAATAAGTCGGTGGCCTTGTGCAAATTCTTCTGGGCCTCTGATTGTTGTATACAGCGCCATGTTCTCCAGCAGAAGCCAGCTCTTCTGCTGGAGGCTCCCGGGCTGTTCCTCCTCAACAGAAAAGTCTATTAAATCCCCAGTCTCTGGAATTGGTATCTGGGAATAGAGGTTCACCATCTCCTGTCTGTGGAACCCAGAAGATGTTATCGGTGCTGGGCAGAGGCTAGCAGCGCTCTGCCCTGTTGTTAGCACTTCAGCTTAGGGGATGGCAATCTCCGGAGTTTCCGCTGCCGATTTTGGGGCATGCTGCTGAACGTGTTCTAGCAGTTCCCTGTATGCCCTTTTCAGATGTTGTTCTTTCCTTAGCAAGTATTCCAAATCAGGTTTAAGCTCCTCGGACCCCTGCAAGAACAAGCCTAGCCTCTCTGTATTCTCGCAGGTCCTCAAGGGTAGGTTCCCCTTCATCACCAAACACAAAACCATCTGTAAGGCTCTCCCACACCAATCCAGGGCTGCCAAAGTCATATTTCTCCAGAGAGCATTCTGTTGTCTTCCCTAAATATCGGCTCTGAAATGGCACACAGAGCAAGAATATCGATTATCAGCTCATTCTCTGCTGGACCAGCCTGTCCAACTCAGCCACCCATTGCTCCTGTGGCTGCTCTCCCAGGAATTGCATTCGCAACTTTTGTTGGTCACTGGTCTGTTGCCCTGGGGTTGGAAAGCACTTGCCCTGGTGTATACCAGCGACCTGTAGGGCTCCAATTCAGACCTCCACCTGAATCTGCTGCCTGATCTCCAGGAATTGATTTGCAGATACAGTCCTGGGGATCACTGAAAGGGCGATCAACGGCAGCCCCTGGAACTCTGTCAGGTCCACATCTGTGCTGGAGTGACCAAAGTCTGCTATACCAATCTTGAATTCCAGTGGTGGTTTGAATGTATTCACAGGAAGGAAGCGCTATCCCACCGCTTGCCACCAATGTGACGGACCCTGTACTCAAGAGGAGTATTTCCGCCGTATAAGCTTCCCTTGCACGGTACCAGCAAGATCCAAGATTCATTAGCCCACCCAGTCACTTGTCAAGACATCAGTGTAGGGCGGTCAAAAACAGGCACACTCCTTCTTTGCATAATGACCCAGGGCAAGTAAAACTAGATTCAATAACAAGACACATTCAAACTTTTTAACGCATAACAACCCCCACCCAACTCAAACTATCTATCTAGTAATGGTCTATGTGACACTCCTACAATATTCTAACAGTCTGAAAGGTAGAATTATTTATCTTCATAAATTTCTTGAGGGAGATTGTTCATATAAATATTAAAGTAAAAGAGCCCCTTCACAAACCATGCATATAGAACCATGGATAACAGGGGTAAAACAAAATGCTGAGTTCAGTTTGGTTGTACTGGGAGTCTAGTTAGGACAGACCGGACTGGGGTTCTTGAATAGACACAGAATGACTTACAGATAAGAGGAGCCGGGGGAGCTGGACAAGGAGTTTCCCAACCTCTCTAAGGTGAGCTGGGTTCCACCAGCCCCCTGCCCAAAATGTCTCCCTTCACAGACATGATACAAGATATGGTCAGAGACCACCAACCTAATTAAGAGATTGTCGGTTATAGGAGTTGTTGAAAACTAAAGACACGCTTAAGAAGACATAGTCATAGGTTGTAGAGACATTACTCAAAACAGCTAGAAATTGCTGCTATAACAGGGAAATAGGTAAACCTGGATTAGTGTCTGCATAGGCCTTGAGTGCCACACAAAAATTGCCAAAGGGCTGCTGGTTGGGCACCAGGGCAATATATATATATATATATATATATATATACAGTACAGACCAAAAGTTTGGACACACCTTCTCATTCCAAGAGTTTTTCTTTATTTTTCATGACTATGAAAATTGTAGTCACACTGAAGGCATCAAAACTATGAATTAACACATGTGGAATTATATACATAACAAAAAAGTGTGAAACAACTGAAAATATATGTCATATTCTAGGTTCTTCAAAGTAGCCACCTTTTGCAGCAGACACATCTCTAGAACAATTGTTAAGAGGAGACTGTGAATCAGGCCTTCATGGTAGAATATCTGCTAGGAAACCATTGCTAAAGAAAGGCAACAAGCAGAAGAGACGTGTTTGGGCTAAAGAACACAAGGAATAGACATTAGACCAGTGGAAATCTGTGCTTTGGTCTGATGAGTCCAAACTTGAGATCTTTGGTTCCAACAACTGTGTCTTTGTGCGATGCAGAAAAGGTGAACGGATGGACTCTACATGCCTGGTTCCCACCGTGAAGCATGGAGGAGGAGGTGCGATGGTGCTTTGCTGGTGACTCTGTTGGGGATTTATTCAAAGTTGAAGGCATACTGAACCAGCATGTTTACCACAGCATCTTGCAGCGGCATGCTATTCCATCCGGTTTGAGTTTAGTTGGACCATCATTTATTTTTCAACAGGACAATGACCCCAAACACACCTCCAGGCTGTGTAAGGCCTATTTGACCAAGGACAGTGATGGGGTGCTGCGCCAGATGACCTGGCCTCCACAGTCACCGGACCTGAACCCAATCGAGATGGTTTGGGGTGAGCTGGATCGCAGAGTGAAGGCAAAAGGGCCAACAAGTGCTAAGCATCTCTGGGAACTCCTTCAAGACTGTTGGAAGACCATTTCAGGTGACTACCTCTTGGAGCTCATCAAGAGAATGCCAATAGTGTGCAAAGCAGTAATCAAAGCAAAAGGTGGCTACTTTGAAGAACCTAGAATATGACATATTTTCAGTTTCACACTTTTTTGTTATGTATATAATTCCACATGTGTCAATTCATAGTTTTGATGCCTTCAGTGTGAATCTACAATTTTCATAGTCATGGAAAATAAAGAAAACTCTTGGAATGAGAAGGTATGTCCAAACTTTTGGTCTGTACTGTATATAATATCGGTATATCCATTACAGAAATATTAAGCAGAATATCCAGCAATTCAAATTCATATATTAATAACAGTTCTCCTTTTAACAGCCCGCGCTTTCTTTACATGTGGCCTAATTCTCGAATTTCAGTGATGGGTGGTGAACAAGCTGCTACAGTATTGGCTACAATTGCTAAAGATCAGAAAGCAAGAGAAGGAAAGACAGTAAGTATTAAAAAGCATGCCATGTATGTTTGTAAATATAGTAAATTCAGTGTAACAATGATTACTTTAATGTCACCAGTAATGAAATAAGGGCATTCTTTGTGACTACAGAAAACAGGTTTAACATTAGCAATTGGACAGAGTTCTATATGGTATGAACGGTGAAAAATTGTGAAAAGGTCTTCCACCGTTTTAGTTGATTAAATACAGAACAAAAATTGGGGAGAAGGGGGGTACCTGAGGACCCTGGGACTATAAGGCGGTGCTGATAAAGTGTACCGAAACACTGATAAAATACAAAAGAAATTTTATTAGGTTTATACAAAGGTAAGTAAATAAAAACCATCCATTGTATTATATGTCACATATGTCACAAGCTTCGGTAGTCTGAGCAAGGTTCTTTGGTAGTTGTAGTTCAACCGACATGTTTCGCTCTGTAGAGCTTCTTCAAGGGTTTTTGGAACTTAACTACACTAGTGTTAAAACAAGGATATACAGATGGTTCAAGACAGAAGTACAACATTTGTAGATAAAGAGAATGTATTCATTGAAACAAACAATTGCTACAAGAATCAGGGGAATCATAATTGGTTCAATATATTAGACAAAATCCTCAATAAATTATGCTTAAGCAGGGGAGCAGGGGAGAGAATGAGGGGGGGGGGGGGGGGAAAGGAAAGGATTCTTTTGAGGGAAAGGGGGGGGGGGGGGAGGGGTGGGGGGGGGGGGGGGAAAGGAGAGTGGGTGATGGGTTGGAATAGAGAATAATGGTGAAATGACTGGGGGGGGGGGGGGGGTTTATTAGGGGAGAGGTTCAGGTAAAGGGGCAAGGTATTGGCAGGATGGGTGAGGGATAGGTATGGGGAGTGGAGGGAGGGGGAGAAGGGGAAAGAGAGGGGGGGGGGGGAAAATGGGGGGGGAATGATGGGTGTCACAGGGACCAGGAGAGGGAGGGCAAAACACAGTGAGGGACAACAAAAGGGGGGGGAAAGGGGAAGAGGAGGGGGAGAGGTAAAGGGAGGAGGAGGGTTAGGGGCAGAGGTATAGGGAGGTAAAAACAAAACAAAACAAAACGATACATAACAAAGGAACCAGAACACAAAACACAACAAAACAAAACAATACAGAACAAAGAGACCACAACAGAGGGAAGGGGGGGGGGGGAAAATGAAGGGGGGGGGGGGGGAAAGGGAGAGAGGGGGGGGGGGGGGGGGGGGGAGAGAAGGAGGGGTGTTGGGGATGGGGGTCAGGGGCTTACAATACACTCACAATACCGAATATTGGAACTACAAAGCCAATGCGTGAGGGATGG
>CM056049.1:109409782-109493251 GCA_029574335.1 Rana kukunoris | reverse complement strand
CATCACGGGACACAGAGCGCATAGTCATTACATATGGGTTATATGGGTACCTTCAGGTGTGGACACTGGTGTAATCAACTTCACAGGAAGTTCCTCCCTATATAACCCCCTCCCACTGAGAGTGCTTTAGTTTTTTCGCCAGTGTCTTAGGTGTTTGGTCACCGTCTAGCTGTCCCTCGGAGGTCTCGGGACCCAGGATAGCTAGCCGGATCCGTACCGAAGTGCTTCAGAGCCAAGATGTACGGTACCGGGCCCTGCTGGAGTGGGGTTTTGCCTATATGCCTCTCCTTGGGGGGCTGATTCTGGGCTCCAGTGCCTTAGTCTCTTCCAAGAACTAAACGCTACTGATGCCAGGATGCTATATAGGTCCAGGGGTGTGGGTTCCTTAACACAGGACCCCGGTCCCTGAAGGTCCAAGACAATACCCACGGAGGAGATGGGGGAAGGCTGGGCCTCTTGCATTTTGCAATACCCTGCGTCGTGGAGCAGGTAAGAGGGAACCTGCGGGACTTGGTTCGACAGTAGGTATCCCCCTGGGGGTTCTGGGTTGGCTAACAGTATGCTGGGGCATCAGCCACTATCTCCACTATGTCTGTTGAGGCAGGATGGGATTTTAATGTTTACCCAGATAATATGTAAATATATGTATACTTGTGTAAGTTATATATTTCTACTCACCCCAGGTCTGCCTGTTAACACTGATACTGCAACCCCACATGTTTTAAAGAGGAAATTGCTGGTAAAAAACTCCTGTTTCTTAGGAAGCCCATGGGGACAGCTTCCTCGCTGTGTGTGCACTACAATAAGATTAGTGCTTACCTGGTGTCTGTTGGTGCTGCATAACGCTGGTCCATGTTGTTCCTCTGCTCTGCTACCTCTCCATGTGGTTTCAGCGTGGTGCGCGCGATCGCGCGCGCGATTGTGCGCGCGATTGTGCACGCTGTGTGCGCGCGTGTGCGCGCGCATACGCGCGCGCGTGCACGCCGCCTTTTATAGCGTCGGCGTGCGTCGGGGGGGGGGGCGGGCAGCAGCGTCAGGGTCTGTATAAAGGAAAAACTTTTCTCTGGCTGGTCTTTCCCTCCTGGAGGCAGAGGAAGAAAGGATACAGAGCGTGCAGCTGGGTCTTTTGGCCACACAGGGACACCTAGTGGCGGTTTTGTGGATCTTCAGGTCTAGGACTTAGGTCCACTATTGACCAGAAAAAAAAAAAGTTTTTTTGCTTAAAGGGACTCAGCCTTAGATCCAGCAGTATCTGAGTCTACCTTGGACTCCGGCTAACGGGCATTGGTGTGTCAATACTCACAGGTTTCCTCGGTATTGCCACCTCCCAGGCGGGTTTTTAAAAAAAAAAAAAGGAGAAATATAAAAGAAAGAGAAGAGAGAAATTAGTTCTTTTTCATTTTTCTCATACCTGCCCTCATATTGGTTACTCCTAGCTGCAACAGTCAGGTGTTGGCTATAGGGGTGACCCAAGGTTGTACAATGGCTCCAAAGGGATCTGGACCAGCCAAGGCTGCTAAAGGTGCCAAAAAGCAAAAGGGGTCTCCATCGGGGTCAGAGGATTTGGGCCAGGTTTCTACGGCCCCACCCTCGCCAGTCAAGACACCGAGTGGCATAGTACAAGAGCCATTGGGGGTGCTGGGGGCAGAGGCGGCCCCCGATCCACCCATTCCCGTTTACGTGACGGAAAGAAATGCTAGCAGCCACCATGTGTGGGCTAGAGAAAAGGTTAACTGCGTTGCTTTCCCGTCCTTGCCCAAGTAGCAAGCGGGCTAGATCCCCCTCACCCAGTGTGGGGTTTTCAGGTGCGGAGGTCTCCTCTTCAGAGGAACGGGACCCACAAGGGGATCAGGCAGACCCAAGTTCCCGACGGTTCAGACAGGGAAAATTCCACTATAGATGAATATTTTTCGGCCTCTCAAGCAGAGGGCCTGTGGATCCAGTCTTTGACAGATATGGTTCGCACTGCCTTTAAACTTCCAGTGCCAGAACTAGTAGCCCGGAGGTATCCTCATTGGGGTCTTTAAAGGCTCCATTAACTGGTGCATCTTTTCCAATGCACCCCCTTCTGCGGAACGTGATTTACCAGGATTGGGCTCGACCTGATAGAATCTTTGTCCCTCCTAAAAGATTCTCTATTCTCTACCCTATGGAAGAGGAATATGTAAAGAAATGGGCTCTCCCTACAGTGGACGCAGCCATTTCCTGCGTGAATAAATCCCTGACTTGTCCGGTTGAAAATGTCCATATGTTCAAGGATCCGGTCGACAAGAAATTCGAGACCCTACTGAAAGCAGCTTTCACCTCAGTAGGTGCCATGGTTCAGCCAGCAGTAGCAGCCATTGGTGTTTGTCAGGCCCTGAAGGATCAGGCAAAACATATATTAAAGGACATGCCGGCTCAGCATACTCATGAATTAGCAGAATTCCCTAGGGCTCTCTGCTTTGCAGTAGATGCTATTAAGGACTCCATCCAACAGGCATCCCGTTGCATCTCTACTGATGGTTCACATGCGTCGTCTTTTGTGGCTAAAGAACTGGTCAGCAGAGGCACCCTGCAAAAAGCTTTTAGCAGGGTTTCCCTTTCATGGGGGAAGACTATTCGGGGAAGACCTAGATAAATATATCCACACCATATCAAGTGGAAAAAGTACTTCCTTACCGGTCAAGAAGAGACCGCGTGGGCCCACGTTTAAACGACAGGCCATTGCAGGCTCGGCCCCTTCGACTTCCCGTCAGTATCGACGGCCTCCCGGGCGGTCAGCAGTTAATAGCCGCCCACAGGGACAAGCCGCGGCAAACAAGAGGCCCTGGTCTCGCAAGCCGGCTAAACCAGTCATCAAATCAGATTCATGAAGGGGCGCCCCCACTCTCTTGGGTGGGGGGAAGACTTCAGTTTTTCTCCGAAGTCTGGAAGGCCAGAATTCCCGACTCTTGGGTTCGGTCCGTAGTAGCCTCAGGCTACAAACTAGAGTTTCGAGAAATCCCCCCTCCTCATTTTCAGGGGTCAAGTCTTCCAAGCGACCCGTTAAAGAGGGCCTCTCTCGTAAAGGCGTTGGATCGCCTCTTGCTCCAAGGAGTAATTGTAGAAGTACCAGCCCAAGAAAGGGGTCTGGGATTCTACTCCAACCTTTTTGTTATACCAAAACCAAATGGCGACGTCAGGCCTATATTAGACCTCAAACGCCTAAATCGCTTTCTAAGGATTCAGACCTTTCGTATGGACTCCATACGTTCAGTGACAGCCAGCCTACATCAGGGCGACTTTCTAGCATCTATAGACATAAAGGATGCATATCTGCATGTGCCGATTTACCCAGCACATCACAAGTTTCTTCGTTTTACGATAAACCAAAGTCATTACCAGTTCATAGCCCTCCCTTTCGGGTTGGCAACAGCTCCACGGGTATTCACAAAGGTGTTAGCCCCGGTACTAGCCGTCCTAAGGACAGAAGGCATCTTGGTCCTAGCATACCTGGACGATCTCCTGGTTATCGACAGTTCAGCTTCCAACCTCAATCATGCAGTAGTCCGCACAGTGCGGCATCTAGAAGAGTTCGGGTGGATTGTGAACCAAGAAAAATCAAGGTTACAACCCACAAGACAGTTGGAATATCTAGGCTTTCGGTTAGATACAGAATGCCAGAGGGTATTTTTACCTCAAGAGAAGATCAGGTCGTTGATTCAAACGATTCAAATAGTCTTAGGCAAAAAGAAGCCGACTATTCGCCTATGCATGCGACTGCTGGGGAAGATGGTGGCCGCCTTCGAAGCAGCGCCCTACGCCCAGATCCATACCAGAATTCTGCAAGCAGCTATTCTCTCTGCTTGGAACAAGTCCATACAGGCATTAGACCGTCCATTAGTTCTTTCTCCAGAAGTCAGGCACAGCCTGTACTGGTGGCTGATCCCTCAAAAATTATCAAAAGGGAAAACCTTTTGCCCCATCTCGTGGAAAATAGTAACCACAGATGCCAGCCTAACAGGTTGGGGGGCAATCTTAGGAAAACGGACCCAGCAGGGACAGTGGTCAGAGGCAGAAAGTCTGCTTCCCATCAATGTCCTAGAGATCAGAGCTGTTCGGTTGGCCCTGGTCGCCTGGACTCTCCCCCTGCAGGGTCTGCCAGTAAGGATACAGTCCGACAATGCCACGGCGGTGGCATACATAAACCACCAGGGGGGCACAAAGAGCCTGGCGGCTCAAAGGGAAGTAAACCTAATTTTTGCATGGGCCGAAGCCCATGTACCCTGTATCTCAGCAGTGTTCATCCCAGGGATAGACAATTCTCAAGCAGATTTTTTGAGTCGTCAACAGTTACTCCCGGGGAGAGTGGTCTCTTCACCCCCAGGTATTCCAAGAGATTTGCCAAAGATTCGGAGTTCCCGATGTGGACATCATGGCAACAAGATTCAACAAGAAATTGGACAAATTCGTATCCCGAGCCAGGGACCCCTCGGCCTACGGGACCGATGCGTTGGTTTGCCCCTGGCACCAGTTTTCTCTCCTGTATGCGTTCCCTCCACTACAGATGATTCCCCGCCTTCTACGAAGGATCAGGGTGGAGCGCAGGCCGGTGATCCTGGTGGCCCCAGCCTGGCCCAGAAGGGCTTGGTACGCACTCATCGTGAGGATGTCAGTAAGGGCACCGTGGCCACTCCCCCTGCGCCCAGATCTGCTGTCTCAGGGCCCGATCTACCACCCTGCTTCACAGCAGCTAAATTTGATGGCTTGGCGGCTGAATCTCTAATTCTTAAGGGCAGAGGCCTCTCTGCCCAAGTCATATCTACGTTAATTCAAGCTAGAAAGCCAGTCTCTAGAAATATCTATTACAGAGTCTGGAGAACCTATGTGGAGTGGTGCGAGTCTCAAGGAGGGCATCCTCGCAAGTTTTTTATTGACAGGATCTTGTGATTCCTCCAGGTTGGCGTTGACAAGGGGTTAGCTCTTAGTACTCTAAAGGGGCAGGTGTCTGCCTTATCGATATGGTTTCAAAGGCATTTGGCCACACATTCGCTTGTGAAAACCTTTTTGCAGGGGGTCTTGCATGTAAATCCCCCTATTAGAGCTCCCCTCTGCCCCTGGAATTTAAATCTGGTCTTGTCAGCTTTACAAAAGCAGCCGTTTGAACCTCTGGCAGAAATCCCTCTTGTGCTGCTAACCCGAAAGTTGGTTTTCTTGGTGGCTATGGCTTCGGCCAGAAGGGTCTCCGAGCTGGCAGCCTTGTCTTGCAGGGAACCGTACCTTATTCTGCATAAGGACAGAGTGGTTCTACGGCCTCAGCCTTCTTTCCTTCCTAAGGTCATATCCAGTTTTCACTTGAATCAGGACCTAGTCCTACCATCCTTCTTTCCTACTCCCCAGTCCAGAGAGGAAAGATTGCTTCATACTTTGGATGTAGTCCGAGCCATGAGAGTTTATCTCAAGGCTACAGAAAAGATTCGGAAAACAGATGTGCTTTTCATTCTTCCGGATGGCCCCAAGAAGGGTCAGCCGGCTGCCAAGTCTTCCTTGGCTAGGTGGATTAAGCAGCTGATTTTTCAGGCCTATGGTCTGAAGCGCGTTCCACCGCCCTTATCAGTTAAGGCCCATTCTACGAGGGCCATGAGTGCCTCTTGGGCGGCACACCATCAGATCTCTATGGCACAGGTTTGCAGAGCGGCAACCTGGTCTTCCGTACATACGTTTACTAAATTTTATAAGTTGGACGTCACAAAGACTGCGGACGCAGCATTTGGGCAGGCGGTCCTACGGGCAGCAGTATAGAATCCTCTGGCCCGGTTCACGCCCCCTTTTTTCTGTTGGTGGAGCTACTTTACCTCCTGATATAGTTTTCTGTTTGGCTATTTTTGGCCTTACGGTCTCCCTCCCTTCATGGAGCATTGCTTTGGGACATCCCATATGTAATGACTATGCGCTCTGTGTCCCGTGATGTACGATCAAGAAAAAGGGATTTTTAATAACAGCTTACCTGTAAAATCCTTTTCTTGGAGTACATCACGGGACACAGAGCTCCCACCCCTCTTTTTGGGGAACATTGTGTAACCTCAGAGAAATTGCTTGCTACAAAACTAAAGCACTCTCAGTGGGAGGGGGTTATATAGGGAGGAACTTCCTGTGAAGTTGATTACACCAGTGTCCACACCTGAAGGTACCCATATAACCCATATGTAATGACTATGCGCTCTGTGTCCCGTGATGTACTCCAAGAAAAGGATTTTACAGGTAAGCTGTTATTAAAAATCCCTTTTTTTGCAACAGGTTGGAGGCTGGCAAACTAAGTTTGGGGTCGCTGTATGTTTTAAAAAAATAAATAAAAGAGAACATACGGGGCCCCATCAGTTTTTGGGCATTAGTGATCTATTGTCCCCTAAACCCTAGTTTCTTTATCGTACATCACGGGACACAGAGCGCATAGTCATTACATATGGGTACCTTCAGGTGTGGACACTGGTGTAATCAACTTCACAGGAAGTTCCTCCCTATATAACCCCCTCCCACTGAGAGTGCTTCAGTTTTTTCGCCAGTGTCTTAGGTGTTGGTCACGTCTAGCTGTCCCTCGGAGGTCTCGGGACCCAGGATAGCTAGCCGGATCCGTCCGAAGTGCTTCAAAGCCAAGGTGTACGGTACCCGGGCCCTGCCTGCGTGGGGTGTTGCCTATAATGCCTCTCCTTGGAGGGCTGGATTCTGGGCTCCAGTGCCTTGGTCTCTCCCAGGACTAAACGCTACTGATGCCAGGATGCTATATAGGTCCAGGGGTGTGGGTTCCTTAACACAGGACCCCGGTCCCTGAAGGTCCGAGACAATACCCACGGAGATGGGGGAAGATTGGGCCTCTTGCAGTTTGCAATACCCTGCGGCGTGGAGCAGGTAAGAGGGAACCTGCGGGACTTGGTTCGACAGTAGGTATCCCCCTGGGGGTTCTGGGTTGGCTAATGGTATGCTTGTGCATCAGCCACTATCTCCACTATGTCTGTGTGGGCAGGATGGGATACTAATGTTTACCCAGATAACATGTAGATATATGTATACTTGTGTAAGATATATATTTGCTACTCACCCCAGGTCTGCCTGTTAGCATTGATACTGCAACCCCACATGTTTTAAAGAGGAAATTGCTGGTGAAAACTCCTGTTTCTTAGGAAGCCCATGGGGACAGCTTCCTCTCTCTGTGCACTACAATAAGATTAGTGCTTACCTGGTGTCTGTTGGTGCTGCATGGCGCTGGTCCATGTTTTTCCTCTGCTCTGCTTCCTCCATGTTGTTTTCAGCGTGGGGGGGTGCGCGCGCGCGAGTGCACGCCGCCTTTTATAGCGTCGGCGTGCGTTGGGGGGGCGGGCCAGCAGCGTCAGGGTCTGGTTTAAAAGTAAAACTTTTTCTCTGGCTGGTCTTTTCCCTCCTGGAGGCAGAGGAAGAAGGACACAGAGCGCGCAGCTGGGTCTTTTGGCCACAGTGACACCCAGTGGCGGTTTGTGGATCTTCAGGTCTAGGACTTAGTTCCACTATTGACCAGAAAAAAAAAAAAAAAAAAAGAGTTTTTTTTGCTTAAAGGGACTCAGCCTTAGATCCAGCAGTATCTGAGTCAACCTTGGACTCCGGCTAACGGGCATTGGTGTTGCAATACTCACAGGTTTTCCTCAGTATTGCCACCTCCCAGGCGGGTAAAAAAAAAAAAAAAATGTTTTCCTTTTTCCTCAGCCTGTTCTCATATTAATTACTCCTAGCTACAACAGTCAGGTGTTGGCTAGAGGGGTGACTCAAGGTTGTGCAATGGCTCCAAAGGCATCAGGACCAGCCAAGGCTGCAAAAGGTGCCAAGAAACAAAAGGGGTCTCCATCGGGGTCAGAGGATTTAGGCCAGGCTTCAACGGCCCCACCCTCACCAGTTAGACCACCGAGTAGCATAGTACAAGAGCCATTGGGGATGCTGGGGGCAGAGGCGGCCCCCGATCCACCCATTCCCGTTTACGTAACGGAAGAAATGCTAGCGACCACCCTGGGTGGGCTAGAGAAAAGGTTAACTGCTTTGTTTGCCCGCCCTTTGCCAAGCAGCAAACGGGCTAGATCCCCCTCACCTAGTTGGTGTTTTCAGATGCGGAGGTCTCCTCTTCGGAGGAACGGGACCCACAAGGGGATCAAGCAGACCCAAGTCCCAAAGGTTCAGACATGGAGGCTTCCACTGTAGATGAATATTTTTCGGCCTCTCAAGCGGAGAGCCTGTGGATCCAGTCTTTGACCGATATAGTTCGCACTGCTTTTAAACTTCCAGGGCCAGAACTAGTAGCCCCTGTGGTATCCTCATTGGGTTCTTTAAAAGCTCCATTAACTTGTGTGTCTTTTCCGATTCACCCCCTTCTGCGGAGCGTGATTTACCAGGATTGGGCTCGACCTGATAGGATCTTTATCCCTCCTAAGAGGTTCTCTATTCTCTATCCTATGGAAGAGGAATTTTTAAAGAAATGGGCACTCCCCACAGTGGACGCGGCCATTTCCTGCGTGAATAAATCCCTGACCTGTCCGGTTGAAAATGTCCAGATGTTCAAGGATCCGGTCGACAAAAAATTAGAGACCCTACTGAAGGCTTCTTTCACCACAGTAGGTGCCATGGTTCAGCCAGTGGTGGCAGCCATTGGCGTTTGTCAGGCCTTAAAGGATCAGGCAAAACAGATATTAAAGGACATGCCGGCTCAGCAAACTCGTGAATTAGCAGATTTCCCTAGGGCTCTCTGCTTTGCAGTAGATGCTATTAAGGACTCCATCCAACAGGCATCCCGGTTATCTCTGCTGGTGGTTCACATGCGTCGTCTTTCGTGGCTAAAGAACTGGTCAGCAGAGGCACCCTGCAAAAAGCTTTTAGCAGGGTTTCCCTTTCATGGGGGAAGACTATTCGGTGAAGACCTAGATAAATATATCCAAACCATATCAAGTGGTAAAAGTTCTTCCTTACCGGTCAAGAAAAGACCGCGTGGGCCCGCGTTTAAACGACAGGCCTTTGCAGGCTCGGCCCCTTCGACTTCCCGTCAGTATCGACGGCCTCCCGGGCGTTCAGCAGTTAATAGCCGCCCACAGGGACAAGCCGCGGCAAACAAGAGGCCCTGGTCTCGCAAGCCGGCTAAACCAGTCATCAAGTCAGATTCATGAAGGGGCGCCCCCACTCTCTTGGGTGGGGGGAAGACTTCAGTTTTTCTCCGAAGTCTGGAAGGCCAGAATTCCCGACTCTTGGGTTCGGTCCGTGGTAGCCACATGCTACAAACTAGAGTTTCGAGAAATCCCCCCTCCTAATTTTCAGGGGTCAAGTCTTCCAAGCGACCCGTTAAAGAGGGCCTCTCTCGTAAAGGCGTTGGATCGCCTCTTGCTCCAAGGAGTAATTGTAGTACCAACCCAAGAAAGGGGTCTGGGATTCTACTCCAACCTTTTTATTATACCAAAACCCAGTGGCGACGTCAGGCCTATCCTAGACCTCAAACGCCTAAATCGCTTTCTAAAGATTCAGACCTTTCGTATGGATTCCATACGTTCAGTGACAGCCAGCCTGCATCAAGGCGACTTTCTAGCATCTATAGACATAAAGGATGCATATCTGCATGTGCCGATCTACCCAGCACATCACAAGTTTCTTCGTTTTATGATAGATCAAAGTCATTTCCAGTTCGTAGCCCTCCCTTTCGGGTTGGCAACAGCTCCGCGAGTATTCACAAAGGTGTTAGCCCCGGTGCTAGCCGTCCTAAGGACAGAAGGCATTTTGGTCCTGGCATAACTGGACGATCTCCTGGTTATCGACAGATCAGCTTCCAACCTCAATCATGCAGTAGTCCGCACAGTTCGGCATCTACAAGAATTCGGGTGGGTTGTGAACCAAGGAAAATCGAGGTTGCAACCCACAAGACAGTTGGAATATCTAGGCCTTCGGTTAGATACAGAATGCCAGAGGATATTTTTACCTCAAGAAAAGATCAGGTCATTGACTCAAACAATTCAAATAGTCCTAGGCAAAAAGAGGCCGACTATTCGCCTATGCATGCGACTGCTGGGAAAGATGGTAGCCGCCTTCGAAGCAGTGCCCTATGCCCAGATCCATACCAGAGTTCTCCAGGCAGCTATTCTCTCTGCTTGGAACAGGTCCATACAGGCATTAGACCGTCCATTAGGTCTTTCCCCAGGAGTCAGGCGCAGCCTGTACTGGTGGCTGGTCCCTCAAAAATTGTCAAAAGGGAAGACCTTTTGCCCCATCACGTGGAAAATAGTAACCACAGATGCCAGCCTAACAGGTTGGGGGGCAATCTTAGGGAAACGGACCCAGCAGGGACAGTGGTCAGAGGCAGAAAGTCTGCTTCCCATCAATGTCCTAGAGATCAGAGCTGCTCGGTTGGCCCTGGTCGCCTGGACTCTCCCCCTGCAGGGTCTGCCAGTAAGGATACAGTCCGACAATGCCACGGCGGTGGCATACATAAACCACCAGGGGGGCACAAGGAGCCTAGCGGCTCAAAGGGAAGTAAACCTGATTTTCTCATGGGCCGAAGCCCATGTCCCCTGCATCTCAGCAGTGTTCATCCCAGGGATAGACAATTCTCAAGCAGATTTTTTGAGTCGTCAACAGTTACTCCCGGGAGAGTGGTCTCTTCACCCCCAGGTATTCCAAGAGATTTGCCAAAGATTCGGAGTTCCCGATGTGGACATCATGGCAACAAGATTCAACAAGAAATTGGGCAAATTCGTATCCCGAGCCAGGGACCCCTCGGCCTACGGGACCGATGCGTTGGTTTGCCCCTGGCACCAGTTTTCTCTCCTGTATGCGTTCTCTCCACTACAGATGATTCCCCGCCTTCTACGAAGGATCAGGGTGGAGCGCAGGCCGGTGATCCTGGTGGCCCCAGCCTGGCCCAGAAGGGCTTGGTACGCACTCATCGTGAGGATGTCAGTAGGGGCACCGTGGCCACTCCCCCTGCGCCCAGATCTGCTGTCTCAGGGCCCGATCTACCACCCTGCTTCACAGCAGCTAAATTTGACGGCTTGGCGGCTGAATCCCTAATTCTTAAGGGCAGAGGCCTCTCAGCCCAAGTCATATCTACGTTAATTCAGGCTAGAAAGCCAGTCTCTAGAAATATCTATTAAAGAGTCTAGAGGACCTATGTGGAGTGGTGCGAGTCTCAAGGAGGGCATCCTCGCAAGTTTTTTATTGACAGGATCTTGCGATTCCTCCAGGTTGGCGTTGACAAGGGGTTGGCTCTTAGTACTCTAAAGGGGCAGGTGTCTGCCTTATCGATATGGTTTCAAAGGCCTTTGGCCACGCATTCGCTTGTGAAAACCTTCTTGCAGGGGGTCTTGCATGTGAATCCCCCTATTAGAGCTCCCCTCTGCCCCTGGAATTTAAATCTGGTCTTGTCAGCTTTACAAAAGCAGCCGTTTGAACCTCTGACAGAAATCCCTCTGGTGCTGCTAACCCGAAAGTTGGTTTTCTTGGTGGCTATGGCTTCGGCCAGAAGGGTCTCCGAGCTGGCAGCCTTGTCTTGCAGGGAACCGTACCTGATTCTGCATAAGGACAGAGTGGTTCTGCGGCCTCAACCTTCTTTCCTTCCTAAGGTCATATCCAGTTTTCACTTGAATCAGGACCTAGTCCGACCATCCTTCTTTCCTACTCCCCAGTCCAGAGAGGAAAGACTGCTTCATACTTTGGACATGGTCCGAGCCATGAGGGTTTATCTCAAGGCTACAGAGAAGATTCGGAAAACAGATGTGCTTTTCGTTCTTTCCGGATGGCCCCAAGAAGGGTCAGCCGGCTGCCAAGTCTTCCTTGGCTAGGTGGATTAAGCAGCTGATTTGTCAGGCCTATGGTCTGAAGCGCGTTCCACCTCCCTTATCAGTTAAAGCCCATTCTACGAGGGCCATGAGTGCCTCTTGGGCGGCACACCATCAGATCTCTATGGCACAGGTTTGCAAAGCGGCAACCTGGTCTTCCGTACATACGTTTACTAAATTTTATAAGTTGGACGTCGCAAAGGCTACGGACGCAGCATTTGGGCAGGCGGTCCTACGGGCAGCAGTATAGAATCCTCTGGCCCGGTTCACGCCCCCTTTTTTCTGTTGGTGGAGCTATTTTACCTCCTGATAAAGTTTTTTGTTTGGCTATTTTTGGCCTTACGGTCTCCCTCCCTTCATGGAGCATTGCTTTGGGACATCCCATATGTAATGACTATGCGCTCTGTGTCCCGTGATTTACGATAAAGAAAAAAGGATTTTTAATAACAGCTTACCTGTAAAATCCTTTTCTTGAAGTACATCACGGGACACAGAGCTCCCACCCCTCTTTTGGGGAACATTGTGTAACCTCGGAGAAATTGCTTGCTACAAAACTGAAGCACTCTCAGTGGGAGGGGGTTATATAGGGAGGAACTTCCTGTGAAGTTGATTACACCAGTGTCCACACCTGAAGGTACCCATATAACCCATATGTAATGACTATGCGCTCTGTGTCCCGTGATGTACTTCAAGAAAAGGATTTTACAGGTAAGCTGTTATTAAAAATCCTTTTTTTTGTACTCCTGGCCACTACAGTCTGCTGTTGTAGGCGGAGTCCCTCGATTTTGTATTATGGCTTCCAAAGGTTCGGGGTCAAAGGGTACAAAAAAGACCAAAAAACAAAGGGGTTCCCCCTCTGATTCTGATGATATGCCGATATTTTCCCCGCAGCTTATTCCCATGAAGGTCGCCTTGGATGAGCCATTAGGGGGGTCTGGTGCTGAGGCTGGCCCAGATCAGCCCAGCCCTGTGTTTATCACAGAGGAGATGCTAGCTGTATCCCTAGGGGGGCTAGAAGAGAGATTAGCAGCGTTGATCGCTAGATCTATTCCTGGCAAGAAACGGGCTAGATCCCCATCACCAAAAGGTGTATCCTCAGATGCTGAAATTCTCTCTCTGGAGGAATTGGAATCGCAGGAGGATCAACTAGACCTGAACCAAGAGGGTTCAGGGATTGAGGGATCTACCTCTGAGGAACCATTTTCAGACTCCCAGACAGAGAGACTGTGGGTGCAGTCTTTGACGGACATGGTCCGCTCGGCATTTAATTTACCATTGCCAGAGCCTCAGGTTCCTGCGGTATCCTCTCTGGGCTCTTTGAAAGCTCCTTTAAGCAACGCAGTTTTTCCGGTCCATCCTCTCTTGGAGGAATTGATCTTTCAGGATTGGGTACGACTGGACAGGATTTTTCTGCCGCCGAAGAGATTTGCGGTCATTTACCCTATGGAGGAAAAATTCTCGAAGAGGTGGAAGCTCCCAGTGGTGGATGCAGCCATCTCATGTGTGAATAAATCACTAACTTGCCCGGTGGAAAACATACAAATGTTTAAAGATCCGGTTGATAAACGGTTAGAGACACTTTTAAAAGCATCCTTTGCTACGGCAGGAGCAGTGGTGCAGCCAGCTGTGGCTGCCATTGGAGTTTGTCAGGCGTTAAAGGACCAGACAAAAGAAATGCTAAAAGACATGCCTACCCAACAGGCAGAAGAGTTTTCTGACATTCCCAGAGCTCTGTGTTTTGCGGTAGATGCTATAAAGGATACCATCCAGCAGGCCTCTCGTTTATCACTATTTTTGGTGCACATGAGAAGGCTCTTATGGTTGAAGAACTGGGCGGCGGAGCCCCCATGCAAAAAGCTTCTGGCAGGGTTTCCCTTCCATGGAGGACGACTCTTCGGAGAGGATCTGGATAAATACATTCAGACTATTTCAAGTGGCAAAAGTACCCTTTTACCAGTCAAAAAGACATTCCGGGGTCCTACATTTAAAAGGCAGCTCTTTCCTGTCTCAGGGCCCTCAAATTCCAGGCAGTATCGACGGCCGCCTGCGCGATCCAACTTTAACAGTAGATCACAGGGACAGGCCCCTGGGGGTAAGAGACCATGGTATCGCAAGCCGACAAAACCAGCCCCTAAGTCTGCCTTATGAAGGGGCGCCCCCACTCTCGCGGGTGGGGGGAAGGCTTTGTTTCTTCTCAGAAGTTTGGGAAGCCAAGATCCCCGACAAATGGGTCCGGGCGTCTGTAACCACAGGCTACAGACTGGAGTTTCTAAAGTTTCCTCCGCCTCATTTTCAAGAGTCAAGGCTACCAAAGGATCCAGCAAAGAAGGCCTCGATGCTGGCAGCTTTGGATCACCTGCTTTGCCAGGGCGTGAGGTGCCAGCCCAAGAGCAGGGGCTAGGTTTCTATTCCAATCTCTTTGTCATACCAAAGCCCAACGGCGATGTCAGGCCAATCTTGGACCTAAAGAGTTTAAACGTTTACCTAAGGGTTCGTTCCTTCCAGATGGAATCCATCCGGTCAGCAGTCGCCACGCTCCAGAGGGACGATTTTCTGGCTTCCATAGACATAAAGGATGCTTACCTTCATGTACCAATCTTTCAGTCGCATCAAAGATTTTTACGCTTCGCAGTGGGGCAGCGACACTTCCAATTCAGGGCGCTCCCCTTCGGGCTAGCCACGGCCCCCCGGGTATTCACGAAGATCCTAGCCCCAGTTTTGGCCAATCTAAGGATCCAAGGGGTCACAGTCCTAGCATACTTGGACGACCTTTTAATCATAGATCACTCACGGCCGTGTCTGCAACAGGCAGTAAACCTCACGGTTCAGTACCTCGAAAGGTTCGGCTGGGTCCTAAACCGGGAAAAGTCAGCGTTCCAGCCCACAAAGCAGTTGGAATACCTCGGCATGAGGTTAGACACAGAACAGCAAAGGGTGTTCCTGCCCCTTGTAAAGATCGAGGCTATCAAGGGGTTGGTTCAGTTGGTTCTAAGCAAGAAAAAAACCAACTATTCGCCTGTGTATGCGATTACTAGGCAAGCTAGTGGCCACGTTCGAGGCAGTACCATACGCTCAGATCCACACTCGCGTCCTACAGGCAGCCATTCTAGCAGCCTGGGGCAAGAGAGCACATGCCTTGGAGTCCCCTTTGACGCTATCATCAAGGGTCCGACAAAGCCTGGCTTGGTGGTTGAACCCTCAGAATCTTCTAAAGGGAAGGTCCTTCAGCCCCGTTGTCTGGAAGGTAGTTACCACAGACGCCAGCCTGGCAGGCTGGGGGGCGGTCTTGGAGGGGTTCTCTCGCCAGGGAACTTGGGTGGAAGCAGAGAGGCAGCTACCCATCAATGTCTTGGAGATCAGAGCTGCTCGCCTAGCCCTCCTGGCATGGACCTCCAGATTACAGGGGTCCCCGGTGAGAATCCAGTCAGACAATGCCACAGCGGTGGCATACATAAACCACCAAGGGGGAACCAGGAGTCAGGCCGCTCAGAGGGAGGTGAGCTTGATTTTTCAGTGGGCAGAGGTTTATGTACCCTGCATTTCGGCGATTATTCATTCCCGGAGTGGACAACCTGCAGGCAGACTTCTTAAGTCGCCAGATTCTGTCGCCGGGGGAGTGGTCTCTGCATCCCCAGGTCTTTCAGACAATCTGCCAGAAGTGGGGAATGCCAGACATAGATATAATGGCATCCAGGTTCAACAAGAAACTAGACAGGTTCGTGTCTCGAGCGAGGGATCCTATGGCCTGCGGAACCGATGCGTTGGTTTGCCCTTGGCATCAATTCAAACTTCTATATGCATTCCCTCCGCTACAGTTACTTCCTCGCCTGTTGCGCAGGATCAGAATGGAGCACAAGCCAGTCATTCTAGTAGCTCCAACTTGGCCCCGGAGGACATGGTACTCACTAGTCCTAAAGATGGCAGTGGGAGACCCTTGGACTCTTCCTCTACGACCAGACCTACTCTCACAAGGGCCGATCCTCCACCCTACATTACAGCGTCTAAATTTGACGGCCTGGAGGCTGAATCCCTGATTCTCAGGGGTAGAGGTCTGTCTAGGCAGGTAATTCCTACCCTGATTAGGGCTAGAAAGCCGGCCTCCAGGGTGATTTATTACAGGGTGTGGAGGAACTACGTAGGCTGGTGTGAATCCAAAAGATGGAATTCCCGCAAATATACCATTGATAGGGTGTTAGGTTTTCTCCAGCTAGGAGTGGATAAAGGCCTGGCTTTAAGCACAATCAAGGGACAGATTTCAGCTCTGTCAGTGTGGTTTCAGAGGCCGCTGGCCACCCACTCGCTGGTAAAGACCTTCATACAGGGGGTCTTGCGTATTAATCCTCCTGTCAAGTCACCAATTTGTCCATGGGACTTAAATCTTGTCCTGTCCACTCTACAGAAACAACCCTTTGAGCCGTTGGCTGAGATTCCTTTAGTTTTACTGACAAGAAAGTTGGTATTCTTGGTCGCCATAGTTTCGGCCAGGAGAGTGTCAGAGTTGGCAGCCTTATCGTGTAAGGAACCATATCTCATTCTACATAAGGACAGGGCAGTTCTCCGGCCCCATCCTGCCTTTCTACCAAAGGTTATATCCAATTTTCACTTGAACCAGGATTTGGTACTTCCATCCTTCTTTCCGAAACCCACATCTAGAAAGGAGGGGTTGCTGCATACCTTGGATATTGTCCGGGCCATGAAGGCCTATCTTAAAGCTACAGAAAAGATCCGGAAAACAGATGTGTTGTTCGTTCTACCAGATGGCCCCAAGAAGGGGCAGGCAGCTGCAAAATCCACCATCTCGAGATGGATTAGACAATTAATCATTCAGGCCTACGGTTTGAAGAGGTTGCCTCCTCCTTTGTCGGTAAAGGCCCATTCTACCAGGGCCATGGGCGCCTCCTGGGCAGCACACCATCAGATCTCTATGGCTCAGATATGCAAGGCGGCGACGTGGTCATCAGTCCACACGTTTACAAGGTTTTATCAACTAGACGTGAGAAGGAATGCGGATTCAGCCTTTGGGCAGGCAGTACTACAGGCTGCGGTTTAAGATCCTCGGGATCAGGGGCACCCTTGGTTGTAAAAAAAGAAAAGAAAAAAAAAGTTTTTCTTGACTAAGTTGGATTTATTATTATTATTTGAGTATACCTCTAAATTAAATCTCTTTTGAGAAGATGTCTCCCTCCCCTCATTAAAGCATTGCTTTCGGACATCCCATATAGTAATGAATATGCCGCTCTGTGTCCCGTGATGTACGAGAAAGAAAAAGGGATTTTTAAATACAGCTTACCTGTAAAATCCTTTTCTTGGAGTACATCACGGGACACAAGCAGTATGCCTCCCAAAATGTTCCCCAAAAGAGGGGTGTCTTTTGGGGAACATTTTGGGAGGCATACTGCTTGCTACAAAACTGAGGGACTCCCTCTAGGGGAGGGGGTTATATAGGGAGGGGACTTCCTGTTTGAGATTGCCAGTGTCCACACCTGAAGGTACTCCATATAACCCATATAGTAATGAATATGCCGCTCTGTGTCCCGTGATGTACTCCAAGAAAAGGATTTTACAGGTAAGCTGTATTTAAAAATCCCTTTTTTTGGGGTGTACACTGTATGTATGCCCAAAGTCAGGAACTGGTTTAAGATAGCGGACAGATGAAAACAATATTTCTACCAATTGCTTTGGGTTCAGGGTGACCACTATATGTACCCTATTATCAAATCTGTTTCATCACAGGTATTACACACGGTTTGATGCATTACAGAAGTGTTCCTCAAAGTGGTCTCTGAGTCATTGCAGCTGCTTTTTTTTTTTTTTTTATATAATCTTTATTTTAATTTTTATATTTTGCAGTAAAACATGAAAAATCACATCATTGGAGTAGAAGTACAACAAAAATCCCCAGCATAACTGGGGAAGCAGGGGAAAGGGAATGGGGAGTGTGGGGGGGGGGAGAAACACATTCCATTGCAATGTCATGTCGGTGACCTCAACGTGGGGCCCGCGCCTCGCTATGGCACTCAACAAAGGCGGTAGAGCATACCTCCGCCCCCAAGCCAGGGGGACCCCGACAGGTCTCCCCCCCAGGAGGGGGGCCATCAGACCTCCGTCGTACCTCCATACAGGGGAGAAACCCCCGGGCCCCCCCCGCGGCCCGCTCAGGCGCAGGTCCCACCAGGGCACCGGATTTCAAGAGTTCTCTACCAAGGGGTTTTGAACAAGACTCAGTTAACTAAAAGGAGACAAAACAGTAACAACAGGTCGCAAAAAAAACATAGGATAGGTCTCCAATATTGGCCATCTAGGCCGTGGAGGGGGAGAGACAGAGGGACTCATCTGTGAGCAGGTTGCAAAAAAGGACACCATCAGTCATGAGCATCACTACCAGCACGTCTCCTCAGCTTCAGCGAGGGTTCTGCTAACTCCAGCAGCGCAACATCCAGGCTAGATGGCACAGGGTCCGGGTTGGCAGTAAAGGTCCGCCACTGTGCCCAGATCCCGTCAAAGCGGTCACTCCTGTCCTTGCACCTCGCCACCCACTCCTCCGCCTCTCTAATGTCCTCCACCCTCTTCAGCCACTCTGTGGTCGTAGGAATCTGCGGGCGTTTCCAGTAGAGAGGTATAAGCCGTTTAGCGGCGTTCAAGAGATGAGGAAGTGCGCTTTTCTTGTAGCGGCTCAGAGGGAGAGCAGGGAGGTGCAGGTGAAAGTGAGTTGGGGAAAGCGGGACGTCAATCTGCAGGGCATCTTTGATGTATTTGTGAACTTCTAGCCAGAATGGTCTGACCACAGGGCAGTCCCACCAAATATGAAGGAGAGTGCCCTTCTGGCCGCATCCCCGCCAGCAGCGGTCCGAGACTGAGGGGTAAATACGTGATAGTGCCGCAGGTACGCGGTACCAACGGGTTAGCAGTTTATAATTAGTTTCTTGCGTCCTGGAATCAATGGAGCTGGAGTGTGCGAGTCCATACATGTGTGCCCGCTGCTCTGTTGAGAATTCGACTCCCAAGTCCCGCTCCCATTCCCGTATAAAGGCCGGCTTGGTGATAGCAGGAGCAGATCCCAGAAGCTGGTACAGTTCCGAGATCAGATGAGGAGTGGGTTCCTCCTCTACGAACAGCCGTTCAAGGGGAGTAAGAGTGTCTAACCCTCTTAGAGAGGCACCATGAGTCGCAATGAAGTGTTGGAGCTGTTTGTGTCTTCACCAGTCCATTGGGAATCCACCATGCCTGTCCCTCAAGGCGTCTAGGGGTATCCGCTTACCCCTATCCAAAAATTTACCGCAGCCGTAGTTGCCATCCGTGACCCAGGACCCAAAAAAGGCTACCTGTTCCCCAGGTGGGAACCACAGGAAACCTCCCAACGGGTCCAGTTATGCAAGTCTCTACGCACCGTGCTTAGAAGAGTAGGGAAATTAGCTGTGTATAGCGTGTCAAACTGGTCCGTAAGTTGGATTCCTAAATAGGTAATAGAGGATTTGGCCCAACGAAATGGGAAAGCTTTCTGTAAGTTGACGGCCAGTGGTTCGGGTATAGTAATGGGCAGCACCACAGATTTGGTGTAGTTAATCTTAAAGTTTGAGACTTGTCCAAAAATGTTAAGTTCTCTCATAAGGTTTGGCAGTGAGACAAGGGGGTTAGTCAGGTGAAATAGTACGTCGTCAGCATAAGCTAAGAGTTTGTGTTCCGTAGACCCCACCGTCACTCCCCTGATATCATTGCTTGCCCGTACCATTCTAAGAAGAGGCTCCAGAACTAGGGCGAACAGTAGGGGAGAGAGGGGGCACCCCTGCCTCGTGCCATTCCGTATGGGGAAATCAGAGGACAAATGGCCATTAACCTTAACCATCGCGCTAGGGGACGTGTAGAGGGCCATGATCCATTGGAGCATTCGAGGACCCAACCCCAGGGTTTCTAGGACCGCCCTGAGGTACGACCAGTCTATTCTGTCGAAGGCCTTTTCGGCGTCCGTGGACAGAATGAGGTAAGGAGTGGAGTCACGATGGGAGCGGGCCCACTGAATGAGCTGCATGGCCCGGATGGAATTATCTCTGGCCTCTCTACCCAATATAAATCCCATCTGATCAGGGTGAATGATAGATGGTATAATATGTTTCAGTCGGTTCGCCATAATTTTTGCAAAAATGTTTACGTCGACATTAAGCAACGATATTGGTCGATAGCTTTGCGGGAGGTTGGGGTCCTTGCCCTCCTTTGGGAGCACCGTGATATGGGCCAACAAGGCTTCAGGCGGGATTGGGTGGCCTTTAGCGAAGGAGTTGAAATACCTGCACAAGTGGTTTTGGAGTAGGGGAAGGAATTTAACATAATACGCCTTGGTGTATCCATCCGGGCCAGGGCTCTTTCCATTTGGCAGAGCCTTCACAGTCCCAATAATCTCCTGAGGGGAAATGGGTGACTCAAGGTCCAGTCGTTGCTCTGGCGTCAGAGACGGGAGCCCGGCCGATGCAAGGTAGTCGCCAATTGCGCGCAGTTTAGCTGCCCGTTCCACGTGGGGAATATCTTTGTCCAAGTGGTATAAATCTGCATAGTAATTTCGGAATACAGAAGCAATTCCAGAAGAGTGCAGGATTGCCGTACCACTGGGGGACCTAAGGGAGTGCACATGAGAAGTTATTCGACGCTTTCTGCCGCACTTATTCCCGTGTTCGTAAAATTTATGGGAGAGATAACGTAGTTGCCTATGGGCGCGGCGGTCAAGTAGGCGTGAGAGTCAGTCGGTTGCAGGCCTCAGCGTCCCCCTGGCATTTATGTCTAAGTTCTTCTTGTTGTAGAGCTGACAGCACTCTCTGAAAGTCTATCTGTCTCTCCTTCTTGAGTCCTAGAACCCAGGGAGATCAGTTCGCCCCGGAGAACCGCTTTATGACTCTCCCACACAACTCCCTCTGGCAATTCCTCAGACACATTCTCTGCAAAAAAGTGGGTTATAGTTTCTGAAACCTTAGCCACCACTGAGTCATCATCCAGGAGACTCTCGTTGAGTCTCCAAGACCATGCCCTTGGGGACCCATCGGGGACCCTGATCGTAGCGAAAACGGGAGCATGGTCAGACATGGTGATATTCCCTGCAGCAGTTCTAGAGTATCATGATCTACACACATGAGGTCTATGCGCGTATAGACGTCATGCACCCCTGAATAGTAGCTATAATCCCTGTCCAACGCGTGCAGAGCTCTCCACGCGTCGACCAGAAAACTATTGTGCAGCGATTTCCGAAAATGCTTAAGGAAGGCCTGGGAGTGTGTCGGGCGGCCACGGGATGTGTCTAGGAGTGGGTCGGGACTGACATTAAAGTCACCTCCAAGAATTAGAAGGCCTTCCCTGAAATCGGTCAGCTTGTCCAACACTGAGTCTATAAAGGAGAGTTGATGGGTGTTGGGTGCGTAGAGAGTCGCAAATGTAAGTTTTGTGTTGGCCAAGACCCCCTTCACGAAGACAAAGCGTCCATGCGGGTCTACGTGGCTTTCTGAAGGTTGGAACGGGCAGGATTTGTGAAAAGCGATGGCTGTACCACATGATTTAGCTACCGGGGAGTTGCTAAAGAACCATTGGGTATAAAGATGCGTGGGAATCTTAGGGAGGGACTGTTGCCTGAAGTGAGTTTCCTGGAGGAAAACTACTTGGGCCCCCAGGCGCTTCAGCTCGAGCCATAGTTTGTTGCGCTTGTGTGGAGAGCAGAGCCCCCTAACATTATAAGACAGTACTTTTAGCGATGTCATACCTGAAGCCGGTGAGAATTGGTCCGTCTGTACTCCTCAGTGAGTCTCTCGTGGGCGGGTAGTAGGTAAGAACACAACCCGAGGGCTGAGAAAACAATTAGTTAGCTACCAGAGATAGCAAAGGGGACACCGACAGAAATACAGGAAAGCGGAAAAGAAAAGGGGAGGGGTGGGGGGGGCGGGTGGCGAAGGGAGGGAAAAGGGAGGATCAGAAGAGAAGGAGGGGGGGATAAGGCACAAAAGAAAGATAAGGGCCAGACCTTAGCTAGGAGGTCTGGCGCACCATACAGTAGTGCACTACAAAGTCTGCCCGGGGGGGGGTAACGAACCCAAAAACCACCTGGGCTTGAACTTGTTGTCCCGCAAGGGACAATCACCTAGTTAGGTGGGGCCTAAGTGGGGTCGTGGGCAACCACCAAGGGTACGCGGGGCCAGGCGCCCCGTCCAGTCCATGAAAGCAAACATACAGGGTGGTGAATAAGGAGTACGTAAACATGCACCCCTAGGAAGAGGTAAAAAACAAACAAAATAGAACAAACAAAAAAAAAAAAAAAAAACAGCCAACCCATGAACCCAGTCCAGAACCAACACCCCCCAACTTCAAGAAAAAATAAAGACATGTGGCATCCAAACGCTGGGTAGCATGCAAGATCCTCCAGTCCCACACGGAGCCGCATGTGTAGATAAATCCCTGGGGAGCACCCCAGGGGTCCAGGACTTAGTGTCAAGCATGGTGTGGGTCAGCAACTGCAGCATTGCGTCCATGGGTTCCTGTACCCAGGTCAGGGAGCCATCAAAGAGAAGAGGGTGGGATTAGTCCCGACATGGGGCTGTAGATGCGGGCATTCGCTATACGGTCAGTCTCTAGTAGCGGAGGAGCCCAGAGCAGGATCCTCGGTCTGTCGTTTGCGGCCACGGGATCGACGTCCTCCAGTCGCCGGGATCCACGGTTGAGGAAGTTGGGGAAGCGGAATATCAGGAACATTGCGCCAATCTGGGAAGTCAACCTGGTTAGGTTCCAGGGTGTGCAGGAAGCGGGGAAGGTCATCTTTGGTGCGCAACACAGCCCATCTGCCATTTTTGGATGCCTGGAGGCTAAAGGGAAAGCCCCAGCGGTACGTGAGGCCCGCAGCTTGGATTTCAGCTAGGAGTGGGCGCAAGGCCCGTCGCTGCATTAAGGTGCGTTTGGAGAGGTCCTGGTAGAAGGACAGATGGGCTCCATCAAAGTCAAAGACCGGTCTGTTGCGCATTTTTTTGCATGATGCGTTCTTTCAGCGTATATTTGTGGAGCTTGCAGATGATATCCCTGGGGTTCTCTGGGTCATCAGACGGGGGCCGGAGTGCCCTGTGGGCCCTGTCTATCTCAATCGGGGCTGAGGATGGTAGGTTCAGGATATCACGGAACACCCCCTGCAGCGTAGGTATGATGTCCTTGGGCCCAGTGGCTTCGGGTAGTCCGCGTATGCGAATGTTCGCTCGCCTGCTGCGGTTTTCAATGTCATCCAATTGGCATAGGAGGGCCTCAATTTGATGGCCGTGGGCAGAGGACTGGTCCCTGAGCTGAGAGATGGCAGGCACAGTGTCATCAAACTTCTGCTCTAAGGTCTCTACTCTGTGTCCCAACTCAGTAGTGTTTTCAATTGTTCAATGTCCTGCTTAAAAGCTCTTTCAATCCTGCTGGTAAAACGCTCCAGGTCCTCCTTAGTGGGGAGAGACCATAGGTGCTGCCTGATGTCCCTATCGCCTGCAAGTTCAGCTAACCCAGCATCCCGATCCTGTGATGAAGTGGAGCGGGGGGAGGCAGGGGGGATGGAGTCACTCACCACACTAGGAGATGGGATAGGAGACAGTGCTGTCGGCTCAGGCTGAGCCTCGTGGTGCTGCTGTGCGGCCGCCGCCATCTTGGATCTCCCCCTCCGCTGGCGGGGGGTGTCGGCGAGGAAGGAATCCAGCGATCCCTGGCCCTGCAAGTGTGCGGTCTTGGGCTGTGACGATGCCCGCCGTCTGTAGGACATGCCCTGAAGAAAAAACGGGGAGAAATCACCCCTGTGGCTGCTGATCAAGCTGCGGACCGGACGGAGCTCAGGCACAGAGCGTCCTCACTCCTCCATAGTCAGACCACGCCCCATTGCAGCTGCTTTTAATATAAAAATGAACCTAAAATTAAAACTTCCTAACAACTCTTCAAACGCTGAGCTACTAACTCAGTATTGTATAAACATTTATTAGCTGTTGAAACTTATTGTTCAGTTTTCTTTTACCATCTGCCTACTAATTACCTCTTCCCAAAATTACTTTATGAGATGTACAATACAACGTCTTCCCTATGACATGGAGCTCAGATACTTCATCTGCTATGGCTTGAGTGGTGGCAATAGAAGATGGGTACCTTTTTATGGCTCAGAAGTGGTTACATGTTTATTTTAGGTTGAAAAAATAAAATTAATATCATTAAAATGCCAGGCAAATTGGTGTATATTAGTGGAAAAGTTTCCATATAAAATGAGTCATGCCAAAGGAGCCTGTTAACACTGCTGTTTGCTTTAGTTATTAAATCTTTATTATATAAAATTAGACAAAACCTTGAGGTACACAGTGTATATATATCGGATCACAATGTCACAAACTTTCAGCATATGCTGATGATATCTTATTTTATGTTACTTATCCAGTGATATCACCAGCTAATATTATGTTCAAATCGCTTTGGTCAGTTATCTGAATTTCAAAACAAAGAAAAAAACAACCTGATGTATACTTATACTGTAAGATCGGACTTTGCGTGGGAAATATTATTAGAGACATAACAGCAGGGGTGCTCTATACACACGCACCAAACCGGCTATGACCTAAAACGTCACTTTTCATTCATAACTGTGTAAAACTCATAATATAGAAAATTAAAGAAAGTCATAACAATACTTTTCTTGTGACTTCCCTTCTTGACTTCCTTCCTATGACTACTGTTAACTGCCTAAAACTCATAATATAGAAAATAATCAAGCGTTTGTTGATTGTGGTCCCTTAAAGCAGATTACACAGTACAGCGCTTGTGCTATGTAATCTTTCCACATCTAAACTGTAAAGAAAAAACCCTAAACCTACCACTTCCTGTATGCCCTCTCTAATCAGACCACGATAACCAGGGCAGCTCCACCCTGATCACCATGGTCAAAGTGCCTCCCTCTGTGAAAGGCTGCTGTCCCCTCTGCTCTCCTTTCTCCCCCCTCTGTCTGTCTCCGGGCCGACCCCACTGCTATTTTAATATTAAAATATTAATTTTGTCACTGCCAGCCTCTCTATTAGAGGCTGGCATAGCACACATTGGGGTAGATTCACGTAGAGCAGCGTATATTTATGCCGGCGTAGCGCATCGTCTTTACGCTACGCCGGCACAACGTTAAGAGGCAAGCATGCTATTCTCAAAAAATATGCGCTCAACGTTGCGCCGGCGTAGCATATAGTTGTCGGCATAAGCCGACGTAAGTCAAAGTAGGTGGAAGTGGGCGTGATATATTATATGAAGCGTGACCCCATGCAAATGATGGGCTGAGCTTCAAAAAACGAACTGCGCATGCGTCAGCTTTTGGACGCATCCCAGTGCGCATGCTCAGTTACGTCAAAATAGCTGCCTAAGATAGGCCTACAACGTGAACGTAACCTACACACAGCCCTATTCACGTAGTACTATGTAAACGGCGTACGCGACGTAAAATTTGACGGCGTCGTTCCCTGGCCCATACCTTTGCGCCTCATATAGCAGGGGTAACTTTACGCCGGAGGTATGCTTTACGTAAACTGCGTAGATTACAGTGACCGGCGCAAGTACGTTCATGAATCAGCATATCTTGCTCATTTACATATTTGACACGTAAATCTATGGAAGCGCCCCTTGCGGCCAGCGGAAATATGCGCCCAAGATTCGACGGCGTAGGAGACTTGCGTCCGTTGGATTAAGCCAAAATTCAGGCATATCTAATTTCAAGAATAAGGCGCATTGATACGATAGTGGACTTACGCGGCGTATCAGGAGATACGTTGGCGTAAGTCCTTTCTGAATCCGGGCCTGTGTATGTTTTATTCAAAAACGTGCTTTCTAAATACTGTATATCAGCTGTCTTCAGGCCAGTCACGTGACCCGTGGCCGCTTTCCAGCTCCAATGTGTGTCTTCTGCAGAGGACACGAGCGGCCACGTGATCTCCCTTTGAGGTCAGAGGGAAATCACGTCCCCTCCTACAGAAGATGTCTATCAAAGTTGGAAAGCGGCTACGAGCGATGAGACCGGCCTGAAGACCGTAGTTATACAGTATTTCAAACGGTCATCTTTAAATACAACATACACAGTGTGCTATGCCAGCCTCTAATAGAGTGGCTGGCATAGACTTAAATATATTCCTTAGCAACCATTTTAAAGTGAAGTTTTAGGCCATAGTGAGTTTGGTGCGTGGGTATATCGCACCTCTGCTGTTTCTCTAAGGCCTCGTATACACGATCAAATCTGTCTGCTGGAAACGGTCTGCTAGACCGTTTCAGCAGACAGATTCGATCGTGTGTACGGGCAAACAGACGGATTTGGCCACCTGACAGATTTCAAAGCATGCTTTGAAATTTGTTGGCTGGGAACCTGTCCGCCCGACATGTCTGCTGGTTAGTACACAACGAATGGTTTCGACGCATGCGCGGAAGTGTTTTACTTCCTGGTGCGGTGACATGGCGGCGTCAACGTCACCGCCCCGTCACCGACACGTCAGCGCGCTGTCTGCTGGCGGGGATTTTGGTTTGCTCGTGTGTACACGCGAGCAAACCAAAATCCCAGCAGACAGATCTGTTCAAATCGGTCGGTCAGACACATTTGATAGTGTGTACAAGGCCTTAGGCCTCATGCACACTGGACATTTTTGGACGTTTTTACAGCAGCTGTTTTTGGCAGTAGACTTTTTCTCCATCATGTTATCCTATGTGTCCATGCACACTTGGGCCTCGTACACACGATGGGGTAGCCAGAGGACAACGGTCTGATGGACCGTTTTCATCGGTCAAAACCGATCGTGTGTGGGCCCCATAGGTTATTTAACCTTGGGTTAAAAAAAAGCCAACTTGCTTTAAAATTAACCTATGGATTCCTAACCGATAGGTCAAAACCGATCATTGGTAGGCATGACCATCGGTTAAAAATCCACGCATGCTTAGAATCAAGTCGACTCATGCTTGGAAGCATTGAACTTCATTTTTTTCAGCACGTCGTTGTGTTTTACGTCACCGCGTTCTGATACGATCGTTTTTTTAACTGATGGTGTGTAGGCAGATCAGACCATCAGTCAGCTTCATCGATTAACCGATGAAAACAGTCCTTCAGACCGTTCTCATCGGATGGACTGATCGTGTGTACAAGGCTTTAGGCTGTTATCAGCAGTTTTGGGCAGTGGCCTTTTTGAGCAGTAAAGAAAAAAACTAGTGGGTTCAGCTGTAAAAATGCGCTACTGCTGATAAACGCTCAAAAACGTCACTCGCCAGCGGTTTTTTAACGTTTTTGATCCATTGAGAGAAAAAAAATCTTCAACGGAAAAACGCTATTGAAAAAGCGGAAAAAGTTGAAAAACTCACTGCTAAGCTACTGACGTTTTTATAACGTTATTTTAACGTCCAGTGTGCATGAGGCCTAACAGTTATCTGATTTTAATTTTAACTATAGTAATTCAAAGATCCTTCTGACTATTCTTCCACCAGACATTGTGCTTCTCCTTAGGCTCTCCTTTCCCTTTTGTTTAAAAATACCCTAAACTAATATATACTACAAGCTGTGATTACCTACTCTCTATCAGTGGAGGGGGTCTCCATGTGTTGCAAAAGGCCTCTCTCACTTGACTAGGGAAAATAAATGTGAATAAAATCAATGTTTTACCTCGGGTCATATAGCTCCTACAAACTATCCAGATAAGACTGCCAGAAACGCTCCTCATCCAAATTGGTAAACTAAATAGTGATGCTATACTTTGAAAGCTGAAATTAGAAGGGAGATCTCCTGGACTTATTTATATTTTAAAGCAATGGCCTTGGTAATAAAATATTTAATTTTTTACTTTGTTGTACTTTTTGATGACATGTATTTATCTGTTATATGTTTGGAACCTCTCCACATGTGTTCTTTCAATTAAATTTATATTTGGAAAAAAAAAAAATATTTAATTTGCACCATAACACCAAAGACAACAATGAGTTATTCTAAGTCCATGGCAGTTAGTAATTCAGCCAACGTACATTCAAACCAGAGAGGCCTCTCTATTGGGACATGACTTCTCTACCACTACTTTTAACATTTTGTGATAGGCTTAACAACATTGGTGTCCAGCCTCCCCAATATCTCCACTGTCCCCTTTAAGAGGTTATCCTATGGTTCACACCAGGCAAATATATCTTTATTTTGGATATGGAAAATTATGGGGATAACTCCTCGTGGTATAGAATTACCTCCAACCAGTTTCCAATGGACAAATGGATGTACCCCCAGTTGATGAATTTCTTTTAAAATCTTTGTCTACACTTAGATCCTTAGATACCCTTATTCTTTTTTTGAAAAATGTTGCAACTATAATTTGGGTACCACCCACCTTCATGCAAACAAGGTCCCTACTTTCCTAAAAACTGGGAAAAGTACTGGAATGGACATTTACCCCTACCCACAGTATACTGTGGACATGGCATAGGATTAGTCACAATTATGGATTTCAGTTGTTTTATCACGCTTGCATACACGCTTGCTTGTCTTGTTACCAAACATACTTTATTAACAACATACAGTGGAGTAGTGCTATTGTCTGGGGACTACTTTTGCTAGTTTTGCTGCCAGATATTTTTATATACTCTACTCCTGCTTAAGTATTTGAGGAGGTGCAACATATACTTGACATAACCTACTTAATTTTGGGAGATGACTAACATCACTAAAATATACCTTTAACATGTTATCCCTGCAAACATCATTTTCAATTTTTTTTTTTAATCTGCAGGTTTAATTATAATACGTAGTACATGGCGAACCCGCCATGAAGGTTATTGTTCCAGCACTTCCTGGTAATGTGTTTAGACCCTGTCAGTGGTGTCACTAGGGTTGGTGTGGTAAAACATAGTGTCACCCCCTTCACCAACTATAGTCACCCCTTAGTACAGACCCCCTCCAAAAAATATAGACCCCCCTCCACCAAGTATAGTTTTCCCTAAGTACAGATCCCCCCTCCACTAAGTATAGGTCCCCCTCCAGATACAGACCCTTCCTCCACCAATTATAGTCCCCGCTCAATATCGACCCTCCACCAAGTATAGCCCCCCCTCTTATATAGACCCCCCTACTAAGTATAACCCTCTCTCAGTACAGACCCCCCCACCCTCAGTACAGACCCCCCCACCCTCAGTACAGACCCCCCCCTCCCTCAGTACAGACCCCCCCTCCTCCCTCAGTACAGACCCCCCTCCCTCAGTACAGACCCCCCTCCCTTAGTACAGACCCCCCTCCCTTAGTACAGACCCCCCTCCCTCAGTACAGACCCCCCTCCCTCAGTACAGACCCCCCTCCCTCAGTACAGACCCCCCCTCCCTCAGTACAGACCCCCCTCCCTCAGTACAGACCCCCCCTCCCTCAGTATAGAGCCCCCTCCATCAGTACAGACCACCCCTCCATTATTACAAACCATCCCCTTATCAGTATAGACCCCCCCTTAGGACAAACCAGCCCCTTTCATCAGTACACACCCCCCTCAGGACAAACTACAACCCTTCATCAGTAAAAAAAAAAAAAAACCTTCAGGGAAAACCACCCCTCTCTAATAGTACAGACCTCCCTTCATCAATACAGCCCCCCCCCCCTCAGGACAAGCCACCACCTTCAGTGGGAAATCAGTGTGCAGCCGCCCAGAGAGATGCTTGCTCAGACTGTCGTTCTCTGGGTGGCGGGCTTGTGACAGGAGGCAGCCGCATCAGCAGTGAGAGTGAGACTGAGGAGTCTCACTCAGGGCTGGCACAGCGCCGGCATGTTATGGCTGAAAAGAGCCCTGCCCCCAAGACCCTTCATGGCCCCACGCCCTCGGGATGGTGTCACCCGGGTGCAGGCCGCACCCCTGTTCCCCCATAGCAACGCCACTGGTACCTGTCTCCCAATAGAACTCCTGCGTTGTCACCAGGCTTTCCCATGGAGACTGCTAGTGGCCAATACAACACACGTTCCAGGTCATGGTCTACTGTTGTTACCATCACGACATGAGAAATGCCATACAGCCATGACTGGAGTGCAGGAAGAAGGCTGCAGGTGATAGACAAACCTGAGATGTAACAAAGGAAGAATAGAAAACATAAAAACAAGTATCCTATTAAAAAAATGAGTTTCATGTGCAGTGCTTTATAATAATAAACATCATTCAGTTTTCATGTACTTTATGAAAGCAGTGCAATAACCCACACCATTTAATTATGATTTATCCTTCGTTTTTTACTCATTCGACATCTGGTTGCTATGGGTTTTACATATTGAGCATAATCAAAGGTATTTCATAAAGTGACTGATCCTTAGCTTTTCCTAATAGAAATATCCATTTTGACTGTCTACTATATTGAGTTGGTATTCTTCAATCCATGTTCCTTCGTACATCAAAAGGACCAATAGGTGACACTGTTAATTAAAACATGCAATAAAATCAGCTGTTTGTCAGGTTTTGAAGGGAATACATTTTACTCATTTTGATGTATTCATTTAGGCCCCATGCCAGTTTCATTACCTAAGATTTAATATTATGTTGGAATGTGTTTGCTAGTTTGCATTCATATTACAAATGTAATTGTTTGCCCTGTGGCCATGTTCTATGAGAAGGCTTTTCATTTCCTTGGTGAACAGTCACAAGCTAGCAATGTGCTTGCGTCCAATTACATCACCAAAAATTATTTTAAATAATTTCTTTGTGAGCTACACAGTACTTGAAACATTATTTAATTTGAATGAAAGAATGTTCAATCAATCATGAAAAATTTGCTTAAGGGCAGAATTGGGGAACTTGGGAAGCTAGCAGCTTTTGCCATCCCCTTGTCTACTGGCATGGCCTTCCCCGTCAGACACCAACTGCATTCTTTATTGTGAAGTGACACAAAAATGCACAACTGTACCTAATTGCGCTATCCCAGGCTAGTAATTAAAATATATCAAGATTTCTTGTGATTTAATTCTTATGCATTACTTTATTAGTTTTCAGAAAAAGAGGAAGCTGCTCTGAAGGAACCAATAATCAAAAGATTTGAGGAGGAAGGAAATCCATATTACTCAAGTGCAAGGTAAGGCATCAGGAGTACAATATATGTTCAAGATATATACTATATTCTAGTGTTTCTGTTAGTGTGCTGGCATCTCCTTCGCCAGCTTAAGTATTTCGGAATCAGAAAAAAAGTTTAATCACATATTTTTACTTATATAATTTACTTACATAATATAATATTTATATAATTGTATATAAGCCGAGTTGATGCTTTATTAAATTTATGATTTAATTTTTTTTTAATGTTTGTTTGTTTTTGTGGTCATGATCAAAAGTGTTGTTTAGAAGGCTACCCAGTTGTGAATTTGGAGGGAGGGAGAGATGGAAGCCCGAGGAGGACATCAAAGTTATTATTTCTGACTTTCAATAAGCATAAAAATATAAAAAATGACACATATTCAAATCTGGGGCTGCCCCTGGAACTCTCCAAAACACGGGAACTGCCAGCAACTAAAACCACGAAGAGCAAATAAATAAATAAAATAATTAAAAGCCACAGAATCGCCCAGGTATGAGGTGTGTACTAGAGATGAAAGGTTCACACATGGGGAGGTTGGTTTACTAAAGGTAAATATACTGTGCACTTCAAGTGCCATTGGTTTAGATCTAATGGGAAGTTCTAAAATGGTGGGAAGCTCTGCTGATTTTTATCATCCAATCACATGCAAGCAAAAATGCTGTTTACATTTTTTCTTGCAAAGTACTTTGCAAAGTGAAGCTTTTTAGACGCAGCAACATGCCCCCCACTGTCCAGCCACTCAATGCCTCATGAGGACCAATAGGAATTATACCAGACTGCCTGTGCCTATCCGGAAGTGATGGGGCTGGAGCCGCCATTACACAGACAAGCTCACATATGTGGCATGAAGATTACAACTGTCGTGAGTGATCTGTGAAATTTACTGGGAGGCGGCCAACCTGTTTGATGTCGGCTTACGTAACCATCATATACCACCATGGGTGGAGGGATGCAAGTAGGTACGATACCATCGCAACTGATGTTGGCTATAGGATTGTATTATTTACAGGTGGAATGTTACCTAATCAGTATAGAACTTTCCCTGTGATATCAGTGCCCTTGCATATCTACGCGAGAGCTTCTATCATACACCACTCCAGCCATACTAGGAGTTATCCATTCAAGCATCATATTGTTTACTTCCATCTGTTGTTGGTATCTTTTCGCTATGGATGGACTGCTCAATATCTAATGTGTTTAGATTGAGACTGCCTTTAAGCTACATGGTTTATGTTCATCTTTCCATCTCGGCACGGATTAGCTGATATTTCTTATACTGCATTGCTACATTTCCATCTTGGTGGCTTTGGTTAAATCTTACTTTTGATACTGTTTTTGATATGGCCCTGACCATACTTGTATCTTATATACCCAGGTGACTGGGGAAGGCAGGCTGAGATGGGCTGGTTATTCAGGCATACCTACCTCCACAGTACTTTGGTGCAGCGCCTCATTCACCCATTGTGGCTTTAAGGTGTAGTATTGCCCAGAGGATGGCTGTGGTGACATCATAAGGTCCTGGGTGGGTGGTCGTTAGGGCCTTTTTCTGGGGGGGTGTTGGGTAGGTATAGCCCAGATCCCTCTGTGGGACTGTATCCTGATCCTTTTTCCTGATTCAGGTGAAGGTTTTATTCAGAGCGGGTTTGAGGATGTTTTGTGTAGGGGAGGCTTTGTATAAGTTTTTTTTTTTTTTTTCTGCAGGGTCAGGAGGTAGAGGTTTTTGGTAGGTTTCTTGATGTTGTCATGTGCCGCCATCATGCCTCAGGTGTAATACATTTTTTGGAGGTAACTCTGGGTGTGTTTTTGTCTTTTCCGTTTTTTTTTTCTCTCAAAGTGAAGCTTTATCTTATTTACTAAGCTCTGGATCAAGTGCACTTGCATTGCACAATATATGTCTTTTAGTAAATCTGCCCCATTGTCTGTAGTTGTAGCAATTGGGCAAAACATGCTAGAAATTGTTGCACATTTTTACGTGCACACATTTTCAAGGCAGTGCATAAACTGAGCTAGAGTGGTCTATTTTCTATATTGCCACATATAAAATAATACTTTTCTTTCACCAATGTAAGACAAAGCAACAAGTTATCTTAAAGTGATATCAAAGTCAAGTTAAAAAATAAAATAAACATATCAGTAGCTGCTTTGTGAAGTGGTTTTGCACAGAGCAGTCTCGATCCTCCTGATCTCGGGTCCCCCACCTGTGTTCCTGGCTCCACCCCTTGCCAAATTGCTTGCCGTGGGGGCACCTGAGCAGGCTTGCTCCAGAGCCGCTGCTCTGCATTTCCATAAGACACACAAAGCTGGGACTCGGCCCCACCTCCTCTCTCTTCTCATTGGCTCACTGGCTGTGATTGATAGCAGTAGGACCAATAGTTCACACTGCTATGCCAGCCAATGAGGAGGGAGAGTCCCCGGAGAGCCGAGAATCTTGTGCACATCGCTGGATCGTGATGGAGCCCAGGTAAGTATTGGGTGGGCTGCTGCACACAGAAGGATTTTTACCTTCATTCATAGAATACATGAAGATAAAAAAACCTTGAGCCTTTACAACTTTAACTTCCCCTCTTCCCATCTGCAAACACTCATCTTTCTGTAGCTCCCCCAGCAGTGAAGATAAATACTTGATAGGTTCCAGTATGGTCTAGCATGTGACTTGCTCCACTTCCTCCCAGGTGATGGTGCTGATGGGCCCGCTTGCACATGGAGGCATAGGGTTTGCTATGTTTGCCCCCAGCAGCTGGCAGAGCAGAGGTGTAGTAAAGGGAATGGTAAGTGTGCTGTGAGGCAGAAGGGAAGTTAGGTAAACATGTTGCTGTAACCCACACTTTTAACCCTGGATAGTACCCATACAAAGATGCCCCTATCCTTCTGAAGAGAAAAGCAGATGAAAGAATTTTTAGGGAGAATGCTGTGGCCCCTTTAACAGGTAATACATACCTGTAAATGTTACGCTTATACATTTCATGGCACATATTCACTTTCTATGAAACATTAAATTGAATGCTAGATCCATTAAAAACTGCACCCAGGCAGGCTCTGTATTGCAGAAGAAATGTAGAATGTCTCTTCTGAAATAAAATAAACCTACCGACCTGATTTCATTGTATTCTTTGGCATGCAAGTGCAACTCAGGTTATGTTACAGCTAAGGCATGTGCAGGAGTGATGTCATCACACAATAACCAATGCCAATGGCCGCGGCCAGACACCTAGAAGAAGCCAGGCAGAAGATGCCAGCGAGGGACATTGGAACGTTGAAGGAAAGGAACATATTGGGGTCTTTAGTTCTGCTGTAAGGATAACACTTGATTGGTTATTATGGATGGCTACTGCACATTTTTCCCAGTTTCCTTCCTTTAGTTTTGGATAGGTAGAAACTTGTTTCAGTGATATTGTTCCACTCTTGCAGTGCAGTCTTCCTACCTTATCCGAATCATCAATATCTGTCTTCTGACTGTTTTCATGTCTTTTATTTATAAATCAAATTAAAGGCTAACATTCATTAAACAGCCTGTATTTATGAGGGTCGTTAGCAAGCTGTTAACCTATTAGTATTTACTAGGCTGTTTACATCTCTTTACATGTAGTGATCAATTTCACTAAATTACACATTACCTCTTCAGACTGTTTCCAGAATGACTTGTGTAATGATATTTTATAACATGTTTAAATCATGATCTCTAGGTTGGATGAAGGCTAAATATTGATGGGTCTCTAAGCCTCATGCACACTGGGCAAAAAATGCTACTTATACAGGCATTTGGAGTTTTTTTCCTTTAACCGCTTCAGCTCCGGACCATTTGGCTGCCAAAGGACCAGGCCACTTTTTGCGATTCTGCACTGTGTCGCTTTAACTGACAATTGCGCGGTCGTGCAACGTGGCTCCCAAACAAAATTGATTTCCTTTTTTTCCCACAAATAGAGCTTTCTTTTGGTGGTATTTGATCACCTCTGGAGTTTTATTTTTTGCACTATAGAAAAAAATAGAGCGACAATTTTTAAGCACCTCTGTTAGCCTATGTGTCTGTGCACATTTGGCCGTTTATAGACATATTTGTAAAGGGGCATTTACAGGCAGGAAAAAAACCTCATAACAAGTGTGTTTTGGGCAGAAAAACACCTGATGTGCATAAATGCAGTTTTTAAGAATACATTTCTCGAGTGGTTTGTGAAAAAAACACTTATAAATGCAAACACGTGTGCAGTACACTCCATAAGAGCATTTTTTATGCTGCCTTTTTCTTCCAGCAGTTATGTCTAGTGTGTATGAACCCTTAAGATGAGAGCCCTAAGATAATAGTGTTTCCAAAAACCTTCATCTACAGTGGGTGACCGCGATATTGTGTCAATCTTGCTCCCTTATTCGGCGAGATTGACCGCCTACAAGCCCCATCGCGGGAGCTGGCTGGCTGCGATGGGGACAAAGCCGTCATAGAAGCGACGGGGATCCGACTTGGATTCCCGCCAATTCTAGCCGCGGTGTTTGGTATGAATCATGAGGGGGAACTCCATGCCAAATTTAAAAAAACGACCCTGAAGAAGAAGGCACCGGAGAGCGAGCGGGTGAAAAACCGGGGAGCGCCGGGACGACAGCGGAGAGTGGAGATGATGGAAGAAGACCCCCCAGAGAGCGGAGAAGACCCCGGAGCTGACTAATAAAATGTTTTAATACCCTGTGTTGTGTGTGTTTTTTTTTAAATTGACTTTGCCTCCAGGTGAGTGGGTAGGGTGGGTAGGGGTACGATGTACCCCATACTCATTCACATAGGGTGGGGGGCCTATCTGTGAGCTCCCAGATTCCTATAAGCCCCCCGCCCGCAGACCCCGACAACCAACGGCCAGGGTTTTCTAGAAGAGGCCCTGTCCTTATCAACATGGGGACAGGGTGCTTTGGGGTGGGGCTGCAGTGCGCCCCCTGCCCCAGAGCACCCAAACCCCCCATGTTGAGGGCATGCGGCCTTGTACGGCTCAGGAGGGAGCGCTCGCTCGTCCCCACTAATTTCCTGACCGGTCGGGCAGCGTGCTTTGGATACAGGTCTGGTATGGATTGTGGGGGGACCCCCACGCCGTTTTTTCAGCATATGGGATTCTCCTTACAACCCATACCAGACCTAAGGGCCTGGTATGCCCCCTGGGAGGGAACCCATGGCGTTTTTTTTTTTTTTATTTGGCGCGGAGTTCCCCCTCATGATTCATACCAAACGCTGCGGCTAGAATTGGCGGGAATCCAAGTCGGATCCCCGTCGCTTCTATGACACGCGCGCTGGAATGTGCTTTTTCTATTCCAGAGAGTGCGAGATGTCCACACCATGTCGCCGAGAATTAGCGCGATGCTGTCGTGCTGGAAACACATGCTCGGCGACAGGTACTGTAATACACTTTATGGTCTGAATAAAACATACCAAGATACATCTGGACATTTAAAAAAAAATAAAAAATTTTGAACAGGGTATACCAACCTGAACTGTGTATGCAGAGTTGAACCAGCACTAGACTATTATTTTTTTGGCCTTCCCTTTCCCAGAATAGCAATAGGAACAGGATCAAACTGAGGTTCCTACATATAATGCTCATGTATTTGAACCCTTTGAGGTTGCCATACATTATACAGTCTGATTGTACCATCGACTATGTAGTGCAGTGCCCGATTTGATACAAGTTAGATTGTTTGGGTTTCGTCCTATTACATATTTTTGGTAAATCTAAAGGAGATTATATAGAGGTTATTCAGTCAGATCTTTTAGTGTAAGGCCAGCTTTAGTGTCCTTCAAAGAAAAATGTATGTAAGTTGTTTAAACAGCAGTACTATGGCATGGTATATATTAATATTAATATAGACATTTAGTGGTGTGTAGTAAACTATAGCAACCACATATGAGCTGTTTATTGTAAATTGGTTATTATCTGATTGGTTGCTTTGGAGAACTGGCCTGCTCAGTATGCACAAAACACATCCTCCCCAATAATAATAAAGGTTTCTTAACACTTTTTTTTCTGTATTCTAGACCCATGGTAGATTGCCTAATATGTCCCTATAACCTCTTCACCAGACTGTCAATACCATTTTAATTGATATAATTATATATGGCATCAAAAGAAGTCAAAAGATTATGTAAAACCAAACCTAAAATAATCAGCGCAAACATTCCTGAGTAAATACTAATAATTGCAGCTAAATACTTAAAGCGGAGTTCCACCCAAAAGTGGAACTTCTGCTTTAAGCACTCCTCGCCCATCCCAGAAGATTGCCAGGCCAATAGCAGAGCGAAGTGCACACCCAACCGTGAACCCGTAAGCTGTCACGGCCGAGTGCCCACAGTTGCTATGATGGCGCAGCGGAGAGGAGGGAGAAAGTAGCGAGGCTCTGGGTGCCCGCATTGCTGGACTGTGGGACAGGTGAGTGTCTGTTTATTAAAAGTTAGTAGATACACTTTTTGTAGCTGCTGACTTTTAATAAACTAAAATACTTTTAATAAGCTAAAAATACTTTTGACCATATAGTGTCGTTTTAATGCAGGAGAGCTTTTGTACAGCAAGTTGGTAGCATGAAACCAACCATCTGTTCATCCGAGCCACGATCTAAACAAACACTTGTAGCTTTTTAGTATTCTGTCGGTGATCAGCCTTTTCATTCAGCAACAGAATTCTACAGCACAGAGTGAGAGAGCCCTGATCATTATTCCGCTCACATATTAAATGTCTAGTCAACAGTTGGGATTAATGAGGTCTAGCCACCAGGTAATATGTGGACGTAGGAAGAGGGTTTATCCCATCCAAAGCTCTACAAAGCCTCCAGGCTCCAGGACCAAGAACAGAAATTACGATTCTGAGAAAACAACGTTTTTTTACCACATCAATCACAAACCCTGGAGCCTTTCAACATGTGTAGGTGAGAAACAGAAGTCCAAGATCCAGAAATCCAGTGTTTCAGAATATGATCAGAACAGCTGAAAGAAAATTAGAGGGATTCTTCTATTTATTTAAAAACAAGGAATCCCAAATATACAAGCTAGCTAGAACTATTGAGATGTTACTATGTTTAAATATAGAATTGAGGTACAGTTACTCACTATGGTAACATGCAGGTAATTTGACACATTAAAACTTTTTCTCCACTGTTTTGCAGGTTTGATAATGAAGAGGGAGGGAATAAAGTTCCTCCTTTTAAAAGAGATTTAAACAAATATTTACCCTTTTTCCCTTATGCCCCGTACACACGATCAGATTTTCCCGACCGCAAAATTCCGATTTGAGCTTTTAAAAGGAAATTCCCACCGTGTGTAGGCTCCTTCGGACTTTTGCTGTCGGAATTTCTGCCAACAAAAGATTGAGAGCTGGTTCTCAATTTTTCCAACAGAAAAAAATCTGATCGGAAATTCCAATCGTCTGTTGCAATTCCGACGCGCAAAATTCCGATGCATGCTCTGAAACAATTCAATGCTTGCTCGGAAGCATTAAACTTAATTTTCTCGGCTCATTGTGTTGTACATCACTGGGTTCTTGATGGTTGAAAGTTCAGAGAACTTTTGTGTGATCGTGTGTATGCAAGCCAAGCTTGAACAGAATTCCGTCGGAAAAACCATCCAAGGATGGCGGATCTGATTTTGTGTATGGGGCCCTACTCTCCTAACCCACCTCCTTCTCATGGCTTAAAACTTATCTCAGTCTTGCTAGTGAGGCCATGGCAATGTTTACATTCCTTGCCAGCTTCTTCACTTGGTGTCTACTCTTGCTCACTTTGATCCCCAATGACCCCTAGCTGGGAGATGGATTTGATCCTGTCTGTTTACCAGCCCCAAACAGTCTATGAAGCTGAAGCTGAACTGCACACATGTTGACATCCGTTATAGAAGCTAGTATAAATATAATTGAGTTAGCAGCTGCCTACTACCTTTACTGCACTTGAGGCTCAGTTTTGGAGAGGAACCCTGTCACGGCAAGCATATGTAGAAAATAGAGGCTTCATTCGTGTTTTTTTTTTTTATATGGTTGAGAAAAGTTAGTCATGGAGTTTAGGAGGGGAACTCTACAGGAAGAGATGGCATTTTACGCTAACATACACCTTTTAGCTGATACTAGGCCAAAAATTGGGATAAATCAACTCTTTTTCCTTTTGATTCTCTCCTGGAAGGTCCCGGATCCTCTTTCATCTCAAACTAGTGCAATATATAACTATTTGCGTATTCATATTTCCCTTTCAATTAATTAATCTCATTCTACTTCCAACTTTTGGCAGAAATGTAAATATTGTAAAGGTGTATGGAGTACGTCTCAGCAATACTCCATTATCATGTATTCTTGGATATTCAAATTCATTCAGTCTAGACGCACAATTCCTTCACTGTTACTAGATGCCAGTTTGCAGCCCACAGAGTATTGATCCCTAGAAGATCTCTGGTTCAGTTTGTTTCAATTTTAAAAGATTACCCATGAATCAAGAAGAGGTGATTAGATGGATGGATGGGATGGGGGGAAATAGTGTTTCATCTTTTAGAAGTCTGACTGAGGTTGTTTGGTGGCAATATAGTGTTACAAGTATTGCATCAGCTATGATCATCTCGTTTATTAGTTAATACGATTTTATTCTTCTGTTGCAATGGAATCTCACTTCTTGTGGAATTGGAATGAGTACGTGGAAATTCCTTCTTCATTTGTGTCTTAACACATGATACGAAAATCGGATGGAAAAATGTATACGACAAGCTATCTTGGCGATTTTCGGATCTTCAGTACGGTGCTTTCGACAGCCTGTTTCGCTTTTTCGTCAGACAAAAGCTGGATGTGCAGACTATAACATTTTTGTGGGATGTGAGCTCAAAACTACGAATGCTTAGAGACTAAAGAATACATACAAAACTATTTGACACATTGGGGGTTATTTGCGAAAGGCAAATCCACTTTGCACTACAAGTGCACTTGGAAGTGCTCTTGGAAGTGCAGTTGCTATAGATCTGAGGAGGACGTGCGAGGAAAACAAAAAAACAGCATTTTTGCTTGTACATGATTGGATGATACAATCAGCAGAGCTTCACTTTGTTTCAGATCTACAGCAGCTGCACTTCCAGTGCACTTGTAGTACAAAGTGGATTTGCCTTTAGTAAATCAACCCCATAATGTAATTTCTAACGTTGTATTCTGTTGTGCGAAAATGTTTGTATTGTAAGTAACCTCTTCACTTTCGACATGAGACTAGCATGCCACAAAAAATGTACGTTCAGTCGTCTGAAAATCTAAGCATGTGTACGAGGCTTAAAGGAGTTGTAAACCCTTCTGGCAGTGACTGGTCCCCTGTTTTACTTACCTAAGCCCCTTCCTTCCCTCGGTGGAGACATGCTCTCCCTCTCTGCACAGGTTCCTGGCTCTTGATTGGATAGATATATAGCAGCGCATCCATTGGTTCCCGCTGCTGTCAATCAAATCCAATAATGCAGGCTCCAGGGGGTGGGGCCGATTCCGGCATTAGTGTCTATGGAAGCAAATGCTGGACTCAGGAGCGCGCCCGCAATGTAACCCCCTGGGAGAGCGCTTCTTCTAGGGGGTTATCTGATGTGAGGAGGAGCTGCAAGCGCCGTTGAGGGACCCCAGAAGAATAAAATCGGGACCACTTTGTACAAAACCAGCTGCACAGTGGAGGTAAGTATAATACGTTTTTTATTTAAAAAAATAAATAAAACACAAAGGTTTAGTGTCACTTTAAGTCTCTCTGAATGCTATGTGTGTCTGTTCTGTTAAAAAAAATGTATTCACTAAAGAAATGCATGGACATGTATTACTTACAATTCTATAAAAATACACAGAATCTGTTAACTACTTTAAACATTTTATGCAGGCTGTCTCAATTTTATAACTTTTGATATATGTTTGATTTTTTATTAATTTTTTTATTAATTTTTTTATTTGTTGAAAAAAAATTATATAAGCATTTGTAAATTAAAAAAAACACAAAACTTTTAAGTGGAGTACACACTATAATAAAAGCGGATAAACGATTGTCGGATTTTCCTTGTTGTTTCACAGCAAATCGGACCTAAAGAAGGCTATACTGTATGAAAATACACTTATAACAAAGGTTTTTTTTTGTTGTTTATTGCTTCTGATCATGCGCAGTCTTATGTTGCAGAACACAAGTTTTCTGCTTTGCAGGCATTCGTCCCTAAATACATAGGGACATAAACATGAGTTTCACTCAGTACAGCATTTAGCATGGGAGGGACATGCAACAGAGCATTGTGTGCAAGGGGCTTTTAGAGTGAATATTGAATAATAAGCAATGTATTCCTCATATGTAGACTTGGATAACATAATTAGAGTACTCTGTTTTTATCTGCAGGTTATGGGATGATGGGATCATTGATCCGGCTGACACCAGGTTGGTTCTGGGACTGAGCCTCAGTGCTGCTTTGAATGCACCAACACAGAAGACTGAGTTTGGAGTCTTCAGAATGTGATTCACTCCAGAGCCTAAGACACTACTGCAATCTGTCAGACTTTTCCTTTCTAAGAGCTTTCTATCCTGTAAAATAAAAGTTTTTTTTAACATACTTTGTAGTTTGTTATGTAGTATTATAATTGTAAAAATAACCTAATAAGTGAAATGTTTGTGATAATTGACTTATGTTGATCGTGCACATTCTTTTTTTATATTTGTCAGAAAGGCACACTATAAGCCATGGTTGACACTGGTGCGATTTGAGGTGTCAAATTTGCGGCAATTTCCTGCAATGGCACCGTCCTAATCGGTGCGACACCACATTTGCGGAACGCCACTGATTTCAAAAAGTAATTTCTGTACTACTTTTTGCGATTTCAGCTTGCAATTTCCATTGACAGCTGTGCAGAAACCCGCACAGATGTCTGTGAAATCAGCGACTGACATGCAGCTCAACTCGCACGACTTCATTCCCACAGCTCAGTGTGAACTTGGGCTAAATAGCAGGTGGGTCAGTGCTTCACTTGCATGCAAATTAATATAATGAGTCCATGGGTTCCATATAGAAACAGGATGAGTGATGGCAAAGTAGGTAGTTCACTAGGCAAATGGGTCACAATCAATCACCGGCAGCTCCTTAGTGGGTTTGGGAATCCCTCATGATCATAAAAACAAATAAAAAAGGGCGCCAAGTTAGTATAAGTCAAAAGCAACAATAGATTTATTCCAAGTCCACTTATATTAAAATCTCCTGGACACTGTATGCAGGGCTGGTGTGGTGTGCAGAAAACGAACAGACAGCAGTCTCGATTGACTGGAGGGCAGCCACAGGCACAAGTATGGACCCGCTGTGGGGAGAAGAGCGGCGTCCTGGGATTTCTCACCTGCCACTGATAGGCGACAGAGGAACAGACATGCATACATTGTACAGGAGTTTTTTAATTAAGTGGTATTGGAATCCTTTTTTTGCTTTTAACTTACACTTGAATAGTGCCCTTTTCTATGTGTTTCTTATATTCATCATGTTTCAGACTTTGCAGTGATTTCAAAAGCAATTTAAATCACACTGGGTACAAATAAAACAAAGGGCACTTTTACACTATGCACCAAAAACACATTAAAAACAAGTTTTCAAGTGCACGTTTCTGGTTTCCCAACTCCAGCTTGCACCTGTGAAACATGAACATGTGACTGAAATAAAGCGCACAAAAAATGCAGATTTTATGCAATTTTTTATGTAATTTTTTATTTTATTAGAAAATGGTTTTCCAAAACCTTTGATGTGCTTTTGATGGGTTTTCATGGACTTACAATAAAAGGTGCTATTTTGAAAATATCCACCAACGATACAGCATGCAGGACTGATGTGAACAGTTACATAAGATTTAAAGGAGAATCGTTTTTGTGCGTTTTTGTTGCACTGGAAAAGTGTGCAAAAGTGCACCAGTGTGAAAGGGATCTTGGCCCACGTTCACATTGATGAAATTTGACAGCTAGGCGCGTCCCTATTGGTGTGAAGCTGGCTTTGTGGCACCACACAGTATTTTCCAAAAGTAATTCCAGCACTACTTTTGGCGACTTTAGGGGCAATTTCAATAGACATCTGTGTATGAACCCGCACAGATGTCTTTTAAGTCACCCACAAAGTCGGACTGAAATGCCGCCTTTGAACTCGCACACTTTCAAAGCCGTGTTCAGTGTGAACGAGGGCTAAGACAACCTTTCAGGCAGCTCTCCCTGAAAGGCAGGCAATCATGTAAACAGAAACCCTCACTGATGACAAGGAAAAAAAACTCAGAAATGGGTTTCCCATTTAGGGGTCTGGAAGGTGAGCTTTGATGCTTTACCCAGCTTACATAATGCAAAAATATTCTCATTGTTAAATGAGTGTTTAGTATAAGAGTGGATTCCTTATAAAAACAGAAAGGTAATTTAAGCGCATATGGAACTTTAGTGGTGTTGGAGTATTTTTGGTGATATGTATTTATTTGTACCACTACTTTAGTATTCAGGACAAGCTTTTTAGAGAGCTAGTTCTTTCTAATTTTTTCTAATTCTGTGCTGCTTAGACTGGTGGTAGAGCATTTATCTTGTGCAAACTTGCAAATTTACAAAATACAGCACTTAACTGTGTTTGAGTATACAGTGGATATCGGGGTAGAAGGTTGCAAAGATTAACCAGCTAAAGTCCAGATCCATTTTCATATTTCAGCTATGGGTTCTATTAATCTGAAAATAACTGTCAATAAAGCCCATGTAGGTGCCCCATTTCCCTACCTCTTTATAGACCCCACAGTGAAAAGAAATATCAGTAAAATCCACCCAATGGCCTGATTTTTGACCTACAGCAGCTAAGGAAGAATAAGAAGTCTACAGGATGCAACAATGACATGTTATTAGAGTATTAATTCCTTCACTCAGTACACAGCCAGCTGGAGTGACCAGCAATAATGCCTTCAGCTGGAAGCATAACTTTCTGATTGGGAAAGAACGATGGAACCCTTCTAATTTTTCATTGGACATTTACACTTTCTTTTGGTGATATTGTCTTCCAAAAGTTTATTTCCTTATTAATATAAAGGCAAAAATGAGTACAAATTAAGCTTTTCTTCTATAGCGTGGACAAAGAACAGGTCCACGTTATATACAAGTTTGACGAGAAGTGAAGGGTGTATAGGAAAAACTACAGTTACTTAGGCCTTATGCACACAGAGCTTCAAATACAACAATTTTAAGGGCGCTTGACTTTTTTTTCTGCCTCTTAACACCCCTCCATGTTGGCCTTTGTGTCCTTACACACATAGGTGTTTATTTACAATGGTTGGAGAGTGAAAAATCGGGCTCACTTCTGCATAGGTACCAATCGGCTTCCAGATTTTATTGCCAAAGCTTAATTGAGCAAGCTGAGGTTAGAAGCTGATTGGCTACCATGCACAGCTATACCCGATTCTGAGTGAACCAGTTTTAGTAACTCTACTTCATAGGGGTTTGGAGGCAGAAAAAAAAGCATCACTTGCATGTTGAGGAGAGGAGTGTTCTGGCAGAAAAATGTCAATTGCGTGTAAAAGCACTCATTAATTTCAAAGGCCAGAAATATAGGCAACACATTTGGGATAAAGATGTGGGCGTTATAACCCCCTTTGATTTATTGTGTTTTGCCATCTGTGTCCCATTAGGGAGGTTTCTTCCTGTCAATTAGCCAAAACAGGAAGTGAGAGGAAAGCCATGCAAATTAAGGGAATCCCTTGGGACTCCCAGGCAACCAGAACTATCCACACGGCCCCATTGGAAGATTTTCCCTCTATTACTTTTCTGAGACCAACTCAAAATGTGGGATTTTTTTTAGTTCCACTTTCAGTGATAGTAGTAAACGGGACAAATGAGGATGAATCTCCCTAAGGGGGGCACAGAGCAAGAAAAACTGACAGATGTTCTAATCTTTCTCCACTCTTTCCAAAAAAGTTTTGCCTTTTGGTTATACTTCAATATTCTGGCCAATGAAACGAATGAATGCCCAACGCACCTAACATGTTGGGAAAATGCAGCTTCATGCCCTGTACACACGATCGGTTTTCTCGGTGGTAAAAAGACAGCCGGGAAAACCAAGGGGGAAACCGAGAACCTGTAGCTTTTTCCCCCTACACATGGCCGGTTTTCCCGGAAAAAAAAAAAAAAAAACATGTTCTCATTTTTCTCACCGGTATTCCCGGCGGTTTTCCTGTCGGGAAAACTGCAATGGAGCATACACACAGCCTGTTTTTCCCAGCCAAAAGCTGTTATGGCCGTTTTCCAGACAGGAAAACTTGTTGTGTGTACAGGGCATCAGATGTGCTTTAATGCTGCTGTTCTCCTGCCGTGTGAAAAACCATTCAGAAGAGCTGGGCAAACACCCTGAGGCCTAATGTAGATTTTAGTATATAATGCTGCAACTAATAACAGAAAATTATCTCTACATCCCAACTCAAGAAGAGTATATATAACACATACGCACAATGAATGCCTTTTCAATATGTAATAAAGAAGCATCTCACACATTTTTTCTATTTTATTAACAATGTAAAGAATGAATTTTATTTTTTTGTAGTAAAAAAACATGATCACCTTAGATTGCTTTACCTATTTATGGTTGGAGACGGATAGCTGATTTTGTTTCTAGCAGTTTGCTAGGTGTCTATCATTTTACAATAATTATTTTGAATACTCTGGTGTGGTCGCTGACATATATCACTCTGAGGAAAAGAGGAAACAGCACCTCTTTAAAAAAGCTGTCATTAGAAAGTTAAAAATCAATGACATCCTGCAATTAAGTACCAGGGGTGTATACCCTTTGTACTGGGGTATACACTAAAAATCAATGGCATCTAGCAATTAAGTAGTAGGGGAATTACAATTTGTGTGGTGATAACTGAAAGGTCAATAACTGCTTTCAGTATTGCAAATGTCCTTAGAGACCTCCAGGCTTCCAATGCTTCCAGCTACATGGATATACATTAGAAAAGTGAGACAAGTCAAGAATAAGCAGAGAAATTCCTTATTGTACTCCCAGGACCTCATCTTTTCTCTGCAGAATTGCAGCTGATACATATTGAATTAGTCTTGTAAAACACATGTTCTCACTTTCTCAATATAGAAGATTTTTCATGCCCGTGATTATAATCTCTTTTGAGTTAGGTGTCCTGTAATTGCCTGTAAAAGGCTGTAAAGTTTTAAATATCACTTTATGTCCATAAAGTTTTATCCACCAACATGAAATATGTCTTTGTAATGGGAACATTTTATCCTTTGAGAATTCCATTTATGTTCTGATAACACATTGTTCTGTACCATACCACAAATCTAATCTCAATTTCCATTGTATAAACATCTACTTTTCACTTCTGCTGGTTCTCGGAGCATCACTTGCACCTGGGGTCTAGCTTGTGGTTTCAGAAAATGCTTTAGAAATGAAGTCTTAGCAGCTGTTTTTTAAACCGCATAAAAAATGGAACTGCAAAAATACATTTCTTTTAAGATGTTTTTTAAACAAATCAAAAGGCGGTAATTTAAGTTGACCTGAGCGCAAAAAGTAGAGATTTACCATGTTGTTGGGAATATTTAGAAGCATTGATTGTGCCTTAGCTACACCCTTAATTTCCTCTCAAAAATAGCAGTGAATTTCCTGATGGAGTGTGCCTAGGCACTCTTATGCCTGCAGACTCATAGGGCCAGATTCAGGTAGATGGGCGCATCTTTAATCTGGAGTAACGTTTCTCATTTACGTTACTCTGGCGAAATTTTAGGAGCAAGTGCTGTTATTCATGAAGCACTTGCTCCTAAAGTTGCGGCAGCGTATCGAAAATGAGCCGGCGTTATTCAAATTGGGCGGGTACGGGGCGTGTATTATTAAAACTAGGCGCGATCCCGCGGCGAACGTACTGCGCATGCGTCGACTGTCAATGCATCCCAGTGCGCATGCTCACAACTTCCGTCGGCACCACTTCCTTGGAAACGACAGCCAAATGTGTTCCGTTGGACGTTTAAATGCGCCCGTAGATGCGCCATTCCGGCACTAAAGTATATCCTGTTCCCCCTCCCCGCAGTGAAGTTACTTTTGTTCTGAGATGGCTGCTCCCGTTCCCCGCAAACACAGGAGAAAGCTGAACTTTAAAGGCCAGGAGCTGTTAGCCGTCATCTCGGCTATGGAGACCCATGATGTCTTCCTCCATGGCTGTAAAAGTTGACAGACAAGCATGGACAGAGGTGTTGTCCTGCAAGTGGGGGTGCTCAGCTAGCTCTTATCGTCGGTAACGCTGCTGTAGCTGCTCTCCTGCTGACCTGAGGCCGTCTGGAGTAAAGATAAAGCAGCTATTTGTAGAAATAACTTTGCGACGGACGGACGACATATGCGCGGCGCATGTAGCCAGCGTATGGTGCTAATCCGTTCGAGAATTGGGAAATCTCCCTCATTTGCATATTTGCAGGGGAAATCAATTGGCGCGACTGATGCGCCAAGCGAAACTATGCGCTGGCGATACTCTGGCGTCGGAAAGTTAAGCCGGTCGGGGAAAGCCCGTTTTCTGTCGCATCTAGTTTGGTGGGTACGGCCGCGGAGATACAACGGCGCATCTTGACAGTTACGCGGCGCATATCGAAATACTCCAGCGCAACTCTACCTGAATCTGGCCCATAGTTGTAGATCTGCAGTGTGAGATCTAACCTCAGGCATTCAGCAATGAGAATTGATGATGTCACTACTGTGCTGCTCATTGTTCCCCTTGCTGGAGGATCTGCCATGAGATAGCAAAGCCCTGCCTCTACCAAGATGACCATCTCCAAACCAAAGCATGGAAAGTCAGTAATAGGGGAAAGATCAGCTGCAGTGAGACCTCAGTCACTATTGGTGATTAGTGTTTTGCCGTCTACTAGCCACCTGAGTAAAAAATGTTAACATGCAAAGAGGAATGACGATGTAAACAGTGTAATAAACCATGAAAAGAAAAGTTCCAGGTATATCCTGTTATGTCTCAATCATTCTGTCCAGCCTTTAAGGGTCACTAAAGGAAAAAAAAAATTGGGCTGAAATGACTGTTTACAGGGTATAGAGACATAAAAGTTAACTGATGATTCCTTTTAAAAATTATTAAAAATAGATAAAAATCAATCATAAAATCAACCTACAGTTCTAGTTTTGTTTTTGCTGTTATTTCCTGTCTCTCTGATGTACAGAGCCAGAGAGCCAATAGAGGGCAGTGATGGTTTGTCTAAAACTCCTCAGCACCAACCCAGTTTCAGTTTACACACAGTAATCACACTTTCTTGATTAGTGACCACAGTGAGAAAGCTCCCAGCACTGTGGTTATTAGAAAACAGACAACCAGGAAGTGTGGAGATCAGAGCAGAATTACAGCAACATCAAAGCAAAAACGAACAATGAGGACATGAAAACATCACTGCAGTAAGATAAAGGAAGCTATTTACCTAAAAAAAAAGTATTCCTTTAGTGAACTTTTAAAGTGGTTGTAAACCCTCCTGGGAAAAAAAACACCCTGCAAGATAAAGGCATAATGAGCTAGTATGCATAGCCGGAGCCGTGATGACATTACCCCCGGAACGGCACAGTACAACTTAAGCAACAGGACGTAAGTGCCATTGCTTCAGTTGGCTTAAGTGCGCATGTGTCGCATGACGTCGGCACATGCAAATACAGGGATATTTCCTAAACCGTGCAAGTTTAGGAGATATCCAGTGCAGCTACAGGTAAGCCTAATTATAGGCTTGTGGTAGTTTAAAGTGGTTGTAAAGGGTAAACCACTTTAATCACTGGCAGCCAGTCTGGCCCCAAACAGTTACAGAGGAACTGAACGCTGACTTTGTGTGGTAGGAAAATGGCTTCCACATTGACGATGACTGGTGATCTAAAGACTGGTGGGGGAAGCAAAGATCCACCCAATGAATGAAGCAGGAAGATGCTTGTCTTGGACTTCACAGGCATAGCTTTCACTTCAGGAGGAGCAGCACCATCGTGGTTTCACTAAATCTGGCTCATAATCTACAGAGACTAGCAGGCATAAGCAGAAGTGCCTTAAATTATATTAAACTGCAGAACTACAGCTCTGAGGTTCTTAAGAACAGAAAGTACAAAAGGTCAATCTTTTAGGGTAATGCTTACGCTCAATTAAATTTCTATATGTGCCTTAAAGTTGTAGCCAAGTGCTGGACTATAGAAACATGGATAATGAAACGGCTCCCTCTTCTTCAATCATTTTTTTCACTTTCTGATTATTATGCTGAATTCTTATTCCCTCCAGTCAGCAGAGAGAGAACTATACTTAGCAAAGTCTATGGATTCCTATGCGGAACAAGGGATTTGAAGTCCAGGAAGTAAGCAATACTGTTGAGTGTATGGACCCTTTGCACAATAAATCCCAAAAGACACGGGCAAAGAGGAGCAGTGCAGTTGCTTTTCTGAGACTGTCCAGCTAGGTTCTTCCTCTTAGTACAGAGGGAATTGGTGAGAGCACATCTGTTGTATATTGACCAGACTACTGAGAGGCCAGACCAGTGGAGACGCCCAAAACAGAGCAACACAGGCCGCAGTGATCCTATCTGCACTGTTGCTGCAGGAAAACCAGAGCATCCTTTCTTCCTCTACTTACCGCCAGGGAATCTACAGAGGCATTTTGTGGAAAGCCTGATGGGGGCCCCCCTTTCTACAGCAGGAGTTCGTAGCCACATCACAGGGGCTGGTGAGAGGGCACTGCCCATTATTCACACTGCTAACAGGTAGACAAGTAGTACACATCATAGACTGATAGACTAATAAGATTGATTTATGTATGGTATTATATGTTCCTTTTTCAGTGTTGCCATTATGCCAACCCCCTTAAAAGACCAGCATTCACAAAGAACTTAAGGGAGATGCCTATGGATTCCTATTGACCCAGAAAATTGTTGGCTAGAAAGTTAGTATGTGCTGTGTTTTCTTTCTCCTTGCCTCAGCTCCTTGGGTTCCAGCCATCATTCCTCTTTAGCAGTCCAGCAGTAGAGACTCTACAAGAAGTAGAGGATGGTTACCCTCTGGGGACAGTCGCTGCTTCCATGGTAGACTCAAAGTTTTCCATTCACAGTCCAGATCAAGGTATTGCTGTTCTCTGCCAAGATACTGAGAGTAGTATCATCATAAACAACCCAGACTGGGAGGATGCTGGGCGTGCTACAAATGGGTCTTGCCATTCAAGACAGCCTATGAAGTCTTTAAAGAAGCAACTAGAGCCAAAGTGTAAGGTAATAGATGATCTCTGTGATGAGGCAAGCATTTCAGGATATGCTAAGGCATTTGCAGTTCAAACTGAGCCTCCACCTGCCCCAGTGCCTTCCACCTTCCACTCGCTATTGCACCTGATCTCTCTGCAGGTGCCCCAATATAACGGGTTTGATTTTGCCCTTGTGCAATCTTTTGTAAAGGATATCAGGCAAGCCCTACATTGAGAGTATGCAGCAGAAGACCCACAAAAGAAAATAATCTGGGAATGTTAGAGAGGAGGTTCTGAAGTTTCCTTTCATGGAGGAAATACAGGAGATTATTGCTGATGAGAGGAAAAAGGTTGACAAGAGATTTTTCTTAAATAATCCTTTTGCTAATTTGTACCCCTTCAGATGTAAAGATTTGTTAAATCTAAAGAAATCTCCAGTGGTCGATGCAGGCCTTATGCATTTGGCCAGGCATGTTACCCTGCCTCTTGAAGATGTGGGAAATGTTTGATATTCCCAAATCAGACCTCCCATTGGTTCTGACTTTTTGGCATTAGATATCTTAAATCAGAATATCTCTGGTACTGCTCATTAAAGATGGCTTTCCTGATGGCGATTACATTAGCCAGAAGAATGTTAGAATTAGTGGCCCGGTGGTTCAAAGAACCCTTTGTCACGTTCTTTCTGGATAGGGTGGTGCTTAGGCTGATCCCCAGGTTTGTGTCTAGATTGTAAGCTCTAACACGTACGAGAACCTCGTCGGGCTAAACTCATCGTTCCGCCCAACAAGGTTCTCGGCCGGCCGGCGAATTTGTCGACCAGGCTGTTGAAAAAGGCGTCGAGCCATTAGTCCCGATGGCCCATTGAGGAAATAGAGAACCTGCTCTCTATTTTGGCTCGACGCCTTGCTCGACAGTTTTCTCGGCAAAAACTTACACACGATTGAGCTTCTCGGCAGAATATGGATCCCAGCGAGCTTCTCGCTGGATTCTGCCAAGAAGCTCGGACGTGTGTACGGGGCCTAACTGTTCTATCTGCCCTCAAGGTGTAAAGATCTGTGCAAACTGTTGGAGCTATATAAATCCTGTATACTAATAAAGTGTCCTCTAGATTCCACATCACACAAGAGATCATGTAGAGCAGAAGTCTCAAACTGGCGGCCCTCCAGCTGTTGCAGAACTACAAGTCACATCATGCCTCTCCCTATGGGAGTCATGCTTGTAAATGTCAGCCTTGCAATGTCTCATGGATATTGTAGTTCTGCAACACCTGGGGGGGGCACCAGATTGAGACCCCTGGTGTAGAGGTTAGCCCGCTGGATGTGGACCAAGCTTTGCGATCCCATATTGAGGCGATGTCAGGAAGGCAAAGCACCTGTTGGTCATTCTGAGCGGAGCAAGTAAAAGCTTAAAAGCTTTCCAGTAGGATTGTCGCCTCTTGGTTGGTAAAACTTATTGCCCTGGCTTATAAGTCAAAGTGGTTGCCTGTGCCAGAGGGGGTCACAGTGCATTCCACTAGAAGTATATGAATCTTTGGGCGGCAGCAGGTCGAGTGTTCCCAGAGACAATCTGCAAGTCGACTACATAGGCCTCAAAACATACATTCTTGCTTCATTACTGGAGCCTGCAGCATTGATGACAGCTGAATTTGGCAGAGACATTCTGGCTTCTGCTTCTAGCGAAAATTAAAGAGTGTGTCGCATTATCCCTCCTTTGTGCGGGTTGGTTATTTCCCAGGTGTGCTGAGATGGAGGCATCGGGGAAAACAGAAAATTGAATGACAAATACCACAATTTTCCTTTCCTGGCAAGCTACATGGCAGCGCATCTCCCACGCAGCTTGGTAAGACTAATTATGGAAGGCCAGTCTACAGACGGTACATTCATTTATTAGCTACAGTCCAGTAAGAGCGAGGTCCTACCCAGGTGTGCTGCCCTGGAGCTCACCAGGAAAGGAAAATTGCGGTACGTATTTGTCATGAAATTTTCCATTATTTGCCACATCTGAAAAGCAGCTTTCAAATATTTGGCATAACGGCCATAGTTTAGCTGGCCCATACTATTCATTTTGCATCAGAATATGATCACAGGAAATTCACCAAAAATTCACCAAACACATACAACCATCCAGTGTCGTGTGTGTGCCCCTTACCATACTTTTCATAGAAGTGCTTTTCGCTTCATCATATATTTTTAGGGCTATTGTATTTCCCATAATCCCCTCCAGATGACATGTGCAAGTCTAGTTGGGCTTTCAGTGTTGTGTGTGTCTTAATTGCCCCTTACCATTCTCATCTCCCAGGAATTACCCATTAGGAGGCTGTGTATTTGTAGTGCAGGTTGCCTTTACTGCTTCTTAATGTCAATCCGCTGGACACAGCCCATGCTATATGGGTTCCCTTTCAATCCGCCCAGATGGAAGGATCTCCTTCTGTGTTTTTTTTTTGGTTGGAGATAAGCAGGGGTTAGTGGACATAGAGGTGAATGGAGGGTCCGATGGGTCAGACCGATCAAGTGAAAGGGGCCTAAGGCTGCTTTCACACTGATGTGCCACGTGCACCTTGGCTTTCTTGCAGGTTAGCAGCACTTTCCATATCCTGCAGGTGTGGTGCACTTTTGAAATGCATAATTTGCAGGTAATAACAGTCTATGGCTCAGTGCAGGTAACCCACAAGTGCACTGCTCTGCTCCTGTGGATCAGTTTGAAAGCAGCCCAGTAACCACTGCAGAACAGATATACCCATATATACACTGTGGTTTTAGTAATAAAAAAACCTTACCTTTAATAACAGTATTTTATTCTATTTTATTCCATCCCAAAACCGGAGGTTGTGGGCCACACCAGAGGGCTCCACGGGCCACATGTGGCCCACGGGCCACTGGTTGGGTACACCTGCTGTATGGGCTTTTAGTTACAAGGCTGGAGGAAGAGTGAATTGAGTATGAGCGTGCTAATCAGCATGTTTGTATTCCAATGAGAACTACAAGCCCATCTGCTATGGTGGCAGATGGGACTCATAGTAAGTGGATAAACTCATAGGGCCAGATTCAGGTAGGAGAGCAAATCTTTATTTTGGAGTAACGTTTCTCATTTACGTTACTCCGCCGAAAATTTAGGAGCAAGTACTGTTATTCACATAGCACTTGCTCCTAAAGTTGCGGCGGCGTAGCGAAAATGAGCCGGCGGAATTCAAATTGGGCGGGTAGGGGGCGTGTATTATTTAAACTAGGCGCGATCCCGCGGCGAACGTACTGCGCATGCGTCAACTTAGTGCGCAGCTCCAAATTCTGTCATGAACGCAATGATGTCAATCCCCAAACGTTTTACGCAAACGACGCGAACATTTTTAAATTTGACGCGATGACGACGGCCATACTTAACATAGGATACTCCACCTAAGGGGCATGTTTTTCTTTACGCCGCGTATCGCTTAGAAACGCTTAGAAACGTCGGAAAGTCACTGCGTCGGGCCCGAGTACGATCGTGAATTGTCGATTCTCGCTGATTAACATATTCTCGGCGTTAATCAGCGGGAACGCCCCGAGCGCCATTTTTAAAATTGCAGTTCCGATACGACAGCGAAATACAATTACGCCGCTCGTATAGGAACTCCAACGCTGGCGTTTCTTGTTTTCTGCTTACAGAAACGCCGGCTCAAAGTGAAAGTTATGCTGGCGTATCACTGATACTCCAGCCTAACTCTACCTGAATCTGGCCCATAGTTTGTTTATCCACTTACAGATCCCTGTAATTAATGGGCTGAGTTCCGATTTTGTCACTTCTGCTTTTCGATTTCTTTGTTTACAATTACTGGCTTGTACAGCAGCCGACCAAACCAATCTCAATTTGATCAGCTGCTTTGGAGTGCAGAGAAGAGATCTGGGGTCTAATTGTGATAGCAATAAACGTCAATAAAAATAAATAAAAGGCACAACATAATTTTTTTTGTTTTAGAAAATAGAAAATAGTTAAATTTCACAAATAAGAATACATCTAGGTCCCGCTTTCATGCGTAAATGGTGATCGAACCACACATGAGGTATGAAGTGAGTGAAGTGAGTGAGAGCAATAACTATAGCACCAGACCTCCTCTGTAACTCTAAGGTGGTGACCTGTAAATGCTTTTACAGTGTCAGCTTTGGATAATTTAAAGTGGAGGTCCATGCTAAAATTATTTTTCCACCCCCCCCCCCCCAAAAAAAAAAAGATAAAAACACCAGCCGCTACTAGTAATAGAGAAAGAGCAAAGCTTGAACCATGAAACATACAATATGGGCACCTATCAAATTCAGGATCACTTTCAGTAACTACAGGAAATTAGGTTACACAACATAGAACCACTCAGCAGTAAATGTTCCTTCCATAAACATCAATAGTCAATGTATAATTAGAGAACACATGAAAATGATACATGCAAGTTCAAATATGTAACATTATGTTATGCAGTGTAATGTAATGTTTAGTCTGCTGGGGTTTTATTGTGACCACATAGAGTACGTACAATGTAATTAAAACATTACAGATCTATCTGACTTTTTGCAGTCAAGTATTCATTAATACTCGGCTCCATTCACTAAAGTATGTCGCGTGCGGTATTTGGATATTGTGACACATTTTCTCCAAATATCACAATCAATGCTAAAAATGTGGATTCACTATCCATACAGTATTTACTTCAAAAAGCAAAAAATGCTTGGTAAATAGTAAATACCACATAAAACATTGTCACCTTGGGGTTAAATTACGAAAGACAAATCCACTTTGCACTACAAGTGCACCGAAAGAGCAGTCGCTGTAAATCTGAGGGGAAGGTCTGAAATGAGGAGAAGCTCTGCTGATTTTATCATCCGATCATGTGCAGGCAAAAATGCTGTTTTTTATTTTCCTTGCATGTCCCCCTCAGATCTACATCGACTGTGTAGCCTTGTATTTTTTGAAGGCCTTTTCTTTTGTTTTTACAGGTATAGGCAGCTGGAGTTGTTGTTGAGCCACCCAAGATTTTTTTTAGCTCTTTTAAATATATTTCGCATTGGAAAGCACTGGCCAATACCTTTATTTAGTAAAGCACTCCTGTGTGGTCTTTGTTCTTAGAACTTATCCCATTTAATTATCGTCTAGCAGACAGCGCAGTTTAGGGAAGTTGGCTCTTTTGAAATTCGGCGTCTTGGTTTTACCCTTGTGCTTCTTATTTCTGTAATTTATACTGAAACTAATTCTAGTTTCCTAAGTTGCCCCGTATTTCTACATCCACAATCAGGTCTGTATTGTTAATAATCAGCAGTTTAGTAATGCGTTTTCTTTTGTTGGTGCGTTCACCATCTGACCCATGAAATTGTCCTGCAAGACATTTAAGAAATGGCGAGCCCGAATGCGACGTTCCTTCCGCCCAGTCTATATCTGTATAATTAAAAATTATAATTTTTTGCAGCCTTGCTGCCATTCTCTTAACACTACCCGCTAAACCTTGTTCCACGCTGGCTATCTCTACATCTGGACCCTGGACCCTCCCCCTGTCACCAAGTGTAAAAGCCCCTATAACTTTTTGGCCAATTTCTCTCCCACCCGAGCTGCACCTTCCCCATTTAGGTGCAGTTTGTTCCTGCTAAAGAGTCGGTAACCGACTGCGAAATCGGCCAGTTCTCCAGGAACCCAAACCCCTCCTTTTTACAACAGCTCCTCAGCCACTTGTTAATTGCCCTGATCTCCCGGTGCCTTACTGGTGTGGCTTGAGGTACTGGTGGTATTTCTGAGAACACTACCTTGGAGGTCTTTTTCCTTAATTTAGCTCCTAAGTCCCTAAAATCATTTTTTAGGACATTCCATCTTCCTCTGACTTTGTCATTGGTGCCATGACAGCTGGGTCATCCCCAGCCCCTCCCAATAATGTATTCACCAGATCCATGATGTGCCGAACCCGAGCACCCAGTAAACAACATATAGTTTGGCACTTACAGTCTTTTTGACAGATTGCCCTCTCTGTCCTTCTAATAATTGAATCCCCTACCACCACAATCTGTCTTTGCTTACCCTTAGCATCTCCCTCACTGGAGGAGTTTTCCCCCTGGCAGCTAGGGGCATCACTCTGTTCCAGCAATGCTGGTCCCTGACTAGTTTCACCAATATCATGCAACAAGGCATATTTATTGGAATGCTCCAGCCCAGGACCAGCCTCCCTGACACTTCCCCTCTACCCCTCCTGAATCTACTCTGCTTTGGTGCCTGCACCTCTTTGTCTCCACCCGCCTCTGTGCTGGCCCCTGCCGGGTTCGATCTCAACTGTCCTTTAGTATGGATAGTCTTCTCACTGTTGCCAGTTGCTACCCTAGATTCAGGACCTGGGCTTCCAGGGAATCAATGTGCTTACATTTTGTGCAGGAGTATTTGCCCTTGATCGGATACATGCCACAAGATGTGCACCGAGTTGCATGTCCACACCCACCAGGCATCGTACCCACTAAATTAATGGGGATTAGTGATTTTACCAATTAACTGATCACTAGCTTCCTGGGTCTGATTTCTCAGCACACCGTTACTCCTCAGTACTCAATCACACGCACTAATGCCCTCATTAAAGTCAATTCACTAAAGGAGATAAAAAAATGCTGCATTCAAAAGGTAGAGGTCCAGGCATGTGATATTGAAGCAATATATGAGTATTCTTTTGTTTTAGTTCTTCAGATTTTCAGACTTTTTCTTTGTGTATATACAATATACAAACATGTACATTATTTTCTGTGTAATCCTCCCAATCACTTTGAACCCGTGCCTTCCCTTTAATGGGTTTAGGATACTGGGGGAGGGGGGGTAGGATTTATGATCAAATGACATCCAATCATGACGGTCACATGATTTTAAAGCTCCCAATCGCTACATGCTTTTCGTTACCTGACGGTAACTGTGTCGGTCGCGCTCTCGGCACTGCTGGATTGACACTGATGAATGCAAATATGTGGCCACTCGGTGCCAAGGCCCACACGCCGAGAGGCCACATATTTGCATGCGGCCTACGCAAAGGGGTTAAACATAATACAATGTACATGCATATCACCAGTGCTGGGACAAGGTCATTTGGTGCCCAGGGCGAAGATGGCAAACTGCGCCCCCCCCCCCCCCAATTATCGTTACCGCTCATCATCACCGCTGTCTAAATCACATGCTGTTTCTCACACTGCTCCTGTGTGAACCTGGGCTTGTCATAATGACTTCAGCCCAGGTTCACACAGGAGTGGTGCGGGGAAACCACATGTGATTCAGACAGGAATCGCACCACATTCCTGTTCAAATCACATGTAGTTATTTACAGTGCGATTTGAGCCCATTAATTTTGTATAGCTCAAATCGCACCGCAAAGGTATTGGCAACTGGTATCGGTGAGTACTTGAGCATTAGTATTGTTGGTACAAAACGGGTATTGGTGCAATCCCAGTGTGTACCCAGCTTTAGACAATGTGTCCGGGTGTTTAATGGACTCAAAGACAAAGCTCTCGGGCAAACAAATCTGCATAGGTGAGAATAAATATAACAGGGAAAACATTTGTCACTGTTAGTACTCATGAACAAGAACACTTTACTGTAGGTATAGCATACACTATAAAATCTGATTGTACAATCTCCTTTAGATTTACGAAAACTTTGTAAATTATGAACAACCTAAACAATTCATTTAAGTAGTATCCAATTCAGGCAGGCCTTTGTACTACATAGTGTTGGTGGTAGATCCAAAAGATATTGTACGGTAAGCTGGAGGCTGGCCATAGATCGTTTTTATTTTCATGTGATCGAAAAAAATGAATGGATTGCCCAATCCACACACAACTAAGGTGGGTGAGGGAATCCTTTCTGCTGAGACATCAATGCCGGTGCTGTGAATCTAAGGAAACATTTCTGCTGGTTTAAGAGAAATTGATGATTAAATTGATGTCTCTTTAACAAGAATGACTACAGAAGGATTGAAACTTGTCCAGTCCTTGCTGGAGCCGTTACATTTCCATCCATCTATGGCCAGGTTTAGTAGCTCCTGTTTTCTTATGCCTGGTGAGCTCACTAAGCCTCCATGTACACAAGTTCTTTAGGGCCCATTCACATGTGGTGCAGACATGTGTGTGCTCTCTTATCAGCACAGGGATGTACGGGCATTGTGTGCCATCTCTGTGCCAGCGTCCCATTCACGTCTATTGGGACCCGCACCTGCATGTCATATTAGGATACAGAGGCTGAGTCCATGCAGCCTCACGTCCCAGTAGATATAAATGGGGTGCTGACAAGGGGATCCGCACAACACCTATGTACCCCCCCCCCCCTGATGATAAACAGCCCTGCATGGGAGATGCATGTTTGCACCCCTTGTGAATGGGTCCTTACTAGAAATAGAATCTGATATAACAGTTGTCTCCACAGCAATTAGCAGTGATATGAAGCCTAAAAGTCAGTTGCTGTTACCTGTTGGCTAAGTAGAGACAGGTACAGCAGCACAGGCAGGAGAGTCCATCACTCGGTTTGGCTGTGCATGTAGAGAGGAGGGGGTCCAAGAGAAGGGCACAGGAGACGAGGGAGGGGGGGGGTCACTATACAGAGCAGGAATAGGCTCTGAGATAGTCTACAGCAGGGAGAGATAACATGAGGCTGGGGAGGGGGGGCCGCGATGGAGATCTCCCACAAACATCGGGACACTGTGAAAGTGAAAGCTGGAGAGGCGGGGAGAAGCCGATGTCCAGGAGAGGTAAAGTTTAGGACAGGGCTGAAACCTTCCCAAACTCACGTGTCCTGCCTGCTCCACTACTGTTGCCAAAAGACTAATACATGCAGGGGGGGGGGGGGGGGGGTGCAGTGCTACGATCTAGGTGCAGGGACAAAGCCGCTCTCTGCCTGTGTTACATTCTGCAGCATACTCTGTAATGGGAAGTGCTGTACCCGGCAAACTGCGCCCTCTTCTCACACTAAATCATCCCGCCAAGGGCAGCTGTTCCTCCCGCCCACCCCTTGTACAGGCCCTGCATATCACAATGGTCTAGTCCCTTATTAGAACACATGTCATATGTAGTGAGGATGCTTTAGTTTTTCACAAATATATGGAGATACAGTATTATGCAAAAGTTTTAGGCAGTTGTGAAAAAATGCTGTAAATTAATAATGCTTTTAGTATGAAATGTGTTAATAGTTTATTTGTATCACTTAACAAATTGAAAAATAAATATAAAGAAGAGACATCCAAATTAAATCATTGTTTGGTGACCACCCTTTGCCTCAATTCTTCTAGGCACACTTGCACAAAGTTTTCGAAGGAACTCAGCAGGTAGGTTGTTCCAAACATCTTGGATGTAGACTGCCTCAAATCCTTCTGGGCCAGATTCTCTAAGAAACTCGCCGGCGTAGCGTAAGCCATTTACACTACGCCGCCGCATCGTACTACAGCAAGTGCCGTATTCCCTAAGCATTTGCTCCGTCGTTTGCGTAGCGAAAATGACCCAGCGTAAGCCCGCGTAATTCAAATGGGGCGGCTTGTATTTAAATGAAGCGCGCCCCCGCGTCAAACGAACTGCGCATGCACCGGCCGGGGAAAAAGCCCAGTGCGCATGCTCCAGCTCACGTCGGAAAGCGTCGTTGAAACCGACGTCAAAACGACGTGAGCGTCATTTACGCAACTCCCTATTCGCGAACGAGTTAGTAAAACGACGTAAGCGACGGAAAAAGCCGACGCTGACCCGACGCCATACTTAACATGGCATCCGACGGCACCCGACGGCATCTGATGGAACTTCATAAGGTTACTCCACATAGAAGCTGGGGTAACCTTACGTGGACGAAAACGACGTACGCGACGACGGGGCGGCGTAAAAGCGTTCGGGAATCGGCGTACTAGCCTCATTTGCATAGGCAAATGAGAAAACAACGTAAGGCCACCTAGTGGCTGGAGTTGTCATTACACCTACGATCCGCAAGTGTAATGGTTTTACACTTGTCAGATGTTGCAGCGTATCTATGCAAAAGTGATGCTAAGCATCACGCGCATAGATACGAGGCAAAAAAAAAGGCGATACGACGGGGTATCTGAGATACTTCGTCGTATCGCCGCTGAGAATCTGGCCCACAGTCTCTTCATGTAACCCCAGACAGACTAAATGATGTTAAGATCAGGGCTCTGTGGGGGCCAAACCATCACTTCCAGGACTTCTGGTTCTTCTTTACACTGAAGATACTGCATTTTCTATTGTCATTGGATGTATGTTTTTTGAGTCGTTGTCCTGCTGTAGGATAAATTTGGATTTATCACACACCTTCCTGATGGTATGTAGCTGTATGAGCTGTATAGATGCGCTTTGTGAATGGCGCCCACTGACATTATCCATTTGGACATATAAATAATAAACTAGGCATGTTATATAATTGTATTCATAGTTAAAGGCTGTTCACTTTTTCACCATGTTACATTTTAGGCCCCTTTCATGTGGGGTGGACAGGGACTGTCCACTGACCCCTACTGAGCAGGCGGGTGACAGGTCTGCTCCCCTTATGCAGAGAAGGCATGGACATGGACTGCTTTCCTCTATAGGCAGCGGATGTAAGCCTGACTGCCATCCAATCCGCTTGAAATTAGATTCTCCTGCTATAAAATCAGCAATATATTCTCCACTACAGTGCCACAAGTAAAGTGAGATGCCCCATATGCACAACTTCAATTATCCGCCCAACATGGTATAGAGTGCAGCAACATAAGTGAAACTCCTGAAAGTGGCAAATTCACCATCACCACCAAATATTGACAGAAGACTTATTAGAGAGGTGGAATCCTGAGAATAGAGGTCATTATGTACCTATGTATTGTTTAATGCCCATACAGGATTTGGGGAACAGACAGAAGCCACCACTCCAGTGTTATACCAAACCCCACTGCAAGTGACATAATTCACCACATAAAGTGGATGTTAACCCACGTCTATAACATACTCCTACACGCTCTGTACCATTATACTGGTACAAGCAGAGAGGAGGGGGAGAAGGACACAGGAGACAGATAGCAGACTGCGGATGACGGAATCACACAAAATGACCACGGTGTCAGGGCTCAGCAGTCATGATTATCGTGGTCAGTTTGCAGAGGGGAGGGTATAGTCAGGCAGGATCAGCTAGGTATTTTAGATGATGCAGGGGTCTAAATGACACAGCACAAGCACTGTGCTGTATAACATGCTTTAACCACTTCAGCCCCGAGCCTGTTTTTCAGATTCGGTGCTTACGAGACTAAAACAGTTTTTTTTGCTAGAAAATTATTTAAAACCCCCAAACATTATATATATATTTTTTCTAACACCCTAGAGAATAAAATGGCGGTCATTGCAATACTTTTTCTCACACAGTATTTGCGCAGCGGTCTTACAAGCGCACTTTTTTTTGAAAAAATTCACTTTCTTGAATTAAAAAATAAGACAACAATAAATTTGGCCCAATTTTTTTATATATTGTGAAAGATGATGTTACGCCGAGTAAAATGATACCCAACATGTCACGCTTAAAAATTGTGCCCGCTCGTGGCATGGCGTCAAACTTTTACCCTTAAAAATCTCGATAGGCGACGTTTAAAAAATTCTACAGGTTGCATTTTTTGAGATGCAGAGGAGGTCTAGGGCTAGAATTATTGCTCTCGCTCTAACGATCGTGGCGATACCTCACTTGTGTGGTTTGAACACCGTTTTCATATGCGGGCGCTACTCGCGTATGCGTTTGCTTCTGCGCGCGAGCTCGTCGGGACGGGGCACTTTAAAACATTTTTTTTTTGTTTTTTGTTTTTATTTCTATTTATTTTATAATGTTTAACACTGAAAAAAAAAAAAAAAAATGATCACTTTTATTCCTATTACAAGGAATGTAAACATCCCTTGTAATAGAAAAAAGCATGACAGGTCCTCTTATATATGAGATCTGGGGTCAAAAAGACCTCAGATCTCATATTCAGGCTTAAATGCAAAAAAAAAAAAAGAAAAAAAAAAAAGTCAAAATGTAAACAAATTAAATGTCTCTTTAAGACGCTGGGCGGAAATGACGTTTTGACGTCACTTCCGCCCAGCAGAGGTATGGGGACGGCTGAGGGACATTTTTTCCCTCAGTCTCAACCCCGGACAGCCAGCAAGAGGACCCGATCGCCTCCGCCGCTACCGACGGCTACGGTAAGCTGCGGAGGGCGGCAGGAGGGGGGGGCACCCTCTCCCGCCGCCGGTAACGGCGATCTCGCGGCGAATCCGCCGCGATGACCGCCGTTATCGTTAACAGGACCGCCCCACGAAGAGATAGATATCTCGGTTGTGGCAGCAACTGCTGCCGTTACCGAGATATCCATCTTCAAAAAAATGACGTCTTTGGACGTGGGGCCGGTCAGAAGTGGTTAAGGAAACAGGATCTTTATTTTTATTTTTTGGGTTAACAAACGCTTTATGGACCAGACCTATTCTGACATTTGTTGTTTACAAGTTAAATCAGTATTTTTTGCTAGAAAATTACTTAAAACTCCCAAACATTATATATATATATATATTTTAGCAGAGACCCTAGAGAATAAAATGGAGATCATTGCAATACTTTATGTCACGCCATATTTGCGCAGCGGTTTATACAAATGCAATTTTTTTGGAAAACATACACTTTTTATATTATAAAAATATAAGAAAACAGTAAAGTTAGCCCAATTTTTTGGTATAATGTGAAAGATGATGTTATACCGAGTAAATTGATACCTAACATGTCAGGCTTTCCATGCTTGTGGAATGGCGACAAACTACGGTACTTAAAAATCTCCATAATCGTTGCTGTAAAAAAATTTGGAGGAAAAGTATCCTGGACGGACACACACTGTGAAAAAGGCATCTTTATTGTAGAAAATAAAATAAAATCCAGTGTACAGCAGTCAAATCATATAGAGAAACAGGGGAGAACAGTTGACGGGTTTCACATCAATCGATGCTTAGTCATAGCTAAACATTTTTTACAGGTTGCCTGTTTAGGTACAGAGCAGGTCTAGGGCTATAATTATTGCTCTCATTCTAACAATTGCAGCGATACCTCACGTGTGGTTTAAACACTGTTTACATATATGGGCATGACTTGCATATGTGCTCTCTCTTATTCTTATTTGTTTTACTTGTTATCTTTTATTTTTACCATGTCTCTTTAAAAAAAAAGTTTTTTGACCACTTTATTTCCTATTACAAAAAATGTAAACATCCCTTGTAATAGAAATAAGCAAGATAGGGCCTCTTTAATGCAAGATCTGGGGTAAAAAATGATCGATCCTATTTGTCTACAGATGAGTGCCTGTGGTTTCAGTTATCCACAGGGGAAAGCTGGGGCTGGTGTTTCACCACAACGTAGTCAGTGGGATATGCAGATGGGTCAGTTCAGTCAGCAGGCAAAGACATGGTCAGCAAAGGATTGATCCAGGCATCAGGCAAAACTGTGGTCAATAAACAGGCCAGGGTCAGTACAGGTGTCAGGCATAGGCAATGCTGCACTGGTATGATGGTAAACAGGAACAATGGCTGCACTGGTCTGGTGACACTGGGGCTGGTGTGGTGACAATCAGGGACATCACTGCTGGCTTACACTGGTCTGGTGACATTGTGACTGGTGTGGCAGTGATAGAGAACACTGTTGCTGGCTGAACTGGTCTGTTGGCAATCAGGAACACTGTTTCTATCTACACTAGTCTGGCGTAACTGTGACTGGTGTGTTGTTGGTTGGAGACACTTTGACTGGCTGCACTAATATGTCTAGCTGACACATGAGGTTGGGAAATGGTGAAATACCATAGTTGAGCTGGTGTGGTGGTGATTAAGAACAATGTGACTGCTGTGGCAGTGATCAGGGACACTCAGGGCCGTCTTAATAGTATCTTGGGCCCCTGGGCAAAGTAATGCTCTGGGGCCCCTACAATGATGACAGTGCAGGTAAACAGACACCAAGTAGGTAGGAGGCAGACTGCCTCCCCTGTGTACTTATCACTCTCAGTGCCATCATGGGGGCCCCTAATTTTGGGTCAGCAAGGGCTCAAGGACCAGCTGCTTTGGGGATAGTGCAGGGGCCCCCCATGCAGCGGGGGCCCCTGGGCAGTGCCCAGGTTTGCCCTTTTATTAAGACAGCCCTGGGGATACTGTAACTGGTGTATCAGTAAGTAGGGACACTGTGACTACTGTGGTGGTAATTAGGGACACTGTGACTGCTGTGACAGTGGTCAGGGTCACTCAATGGTGTGGCGATAATTAGGGACAACTCACTAAAAACATTGGACTGATGACATTGTACTGCTGTAGGGGTGATTAGAGACAATGGTTGGCAGTACTGATATGTAGTAAAATCAGAGCAGCCAGCTATTTACATGATCACAGCCACAGCAGTACAATGTCACCATAGTGACATTCCACTTGCTCTGCTAACAGAATGTAAAATATATATATTAATACCGCACCGCTAGTGGCCGATAAAGGGTTAATACTTCCCGCAATGCGCCTCTGCAGAGGCGCATTGCAGGCGGTATTACCACGGTTTCCCATTGTTTTAAATGGGAAGGAGCGGTATACATACCGCTCCTCTCACCGCTCCAAAGATGCTGCTATTGATGATGATATAAGATGATATTTTTAGCGTTGTACCGCCTGAAAAACTCCTCAGTGTGAAAGGGGTCTAAGGGAATCAACAATCACAGGCCATGCCCCTGTGCACCTGAGGCCAAGCACAAGCAGCTAGAGTGGGAGTATGTATGGGTGTGTCCTTCCAGAATTGAGCTTGTCCTGCCTGGCCGTATGTGTATGTTGGCCAGGCGGGAAGCAGTTACAAAAAGGTAATATATTGCAGCTTACCAATCCTTAATTTCCTTTATTTTCACCTGGTGATTCAGCTAGTAAGTCTGGTATTATTCAACTTCCTTTAATAGACCAAGCTGTCTAGACAAATTATCAATTGGAGCTGAGTGGAGACAAACCATTTACCACTGTCAAGGGTGCTTACAGTGATCAACCATTGCTTCTCCATTCTGAGTGGAGACACCCTAAGACAGTAAGTGTATTATTGGCTGGATCACCCGGGGAAAGAAAAAGCCCCCCCCCCCAAAAAAAAATGAATGCGGTCACCACTTCTGAAAATTAGTAAATTGCAATATATAACATTTTTGTTTTGGGGTTTAATACTGCTTTAACAGACCATAAGGGAGCAAGTAAAGCAAATGTACTGTTAACCACTTGCCAAATGCCTAACATAGATATACGTCGGCAGAATGACACGGACAGGCAAAGCAACGTACCTGTACGTGACTTGATGTCTGCCGGTGTCCCACGATCGTGTCACGGAGAGGCAGAACGGGGAGATGTAAACAAGGGGCCAGATTCAGGTACATTGGCGCATATTTTGACTGGCGTAGCGCACCTCCTTTACGTTAGACCGGCACAATGTAGAGGCGCAATAACCGTATCCTCGTAGTATTTGCGCAGAAATTTGCGCCGGTCCAACGTAATTCCCGAGGCGAAAGGCGGAGTAATTCAAATTGGGAAGGACGTGGGCGTGTTACATTGAAATGAGCCGTGACCCCATGCAAATCAAGGGCCGGCCGGATCGCGCATGCGCACATGAAGCAGACCATGATCAGCACCTCTGTGCGCATGATCACAACTCGGGAACGGCGCAATCAGTGAAATTGGAAGTAGACCCGGGCAACTTAGTGAGCTACGCAGAGAGCTTAAATAGACAGACACAAACGCCCTTCCTTTGCAAAAGTACATCCCTTTGTATCCCTCCCTATACAGCAAGGTGCTTTTGTTCTGTTGTTTATTAGCGTTTGTTTGTTTGTGACGTGTCTTTGAGATATTTGGTGACTGTTTTGCAGAGTGATTTTGTCTTTTCTGTGTTTTCTTTGTTGTGTTTTTTTTTTAATTATATTTTTGCTGGGCATTTTTTTTTTTTTTTGCTGGTCAAGTTTTTTTTTTGGTTCTGTTTGTTAATGATTTTGAAATGTGGGGGTGACATTCCTGCCGGAAAAGGGGTGTCACCCTCATTTGTGGTAGAGAAGTGATCCCCAGATCCGTGTGAATGGTGTATGAATGTACAGTGACATAATTGGAGCCGTGGCGTTGCTGCTCACAAGTCCTGCATGGTGGGCTTGTGCCAATCCAATGTGATGAGGATGTGATGTGTCTGTGCTATGGACCACAGTGGTGTGCATGCATGCATTCTCATTGTGCCATGATTAATGTGTGTGTTTAATGTGCAAAGATGCCTAATGTGAGATGGCTCCTGGCTGCTCTTCCCTCAGAAGATGGGGTAGCCTCGGTTAGGGGGGGGATTGTCTGGTTCAGGGGTCAGGTCATCACTTATGTCAATCTCCAGGCCCTTTCTCACTGCGAAGTTGTGCAGCATGCAACATGCACCGATGATCTGGCATACAAATTTTGGGTAATACAACAGGGTACCATGGGGGGTTCCGGATAGGAGTCATGAGATGGGGTCCCAATGCATATGCAAAGTCATCCTGAAGGGATAAGACAGGAGGATGTTAGTAGTGCATGTGCCCCTTGTGATTTCAGCATCATGGGGGGACAGTCATGCCTGCCACCCATGTCACTCACCAACCAGCCAGCTGTCCCCATACATGTTCTGTTCTAAATCTGTGGGGATGGGGCTAGGATTCTATATGTAGCTGTCATGGGTGTCATGGGTGGTGTCATGTTTTGGGCTGGTGTTGGGCTCCTGCAGGGTTGTGGTTAATTCCAGGATGGCATGAGGGGTGAATCTGAAGATGCGAGACACCTCAGAATCACTCATGCCAAAGATGTCTTTGCGTGTGTGATATATCAAGTGAAGAGTGAGGGGCTTGTATCAGATTAGATTATTATATCCATCAAGGTTTTAAAGGGCTATTGAAAGATAGTGAGACCGTGTTTGTAATTTGTATGTATGTTATGTATTGATGTATATATGTATGTATATATATTTTTTTATGTTTATAAAAGCAAATAAAACGTTTTTGGAAAAAAAAAAATCCTCTCCCGTGCCCTCCTCCGTGCCCTCCTCCTTCTTTGCTCATCTAAAGTCAGTAGTATAGCTATGAGCATGGATGCCACTGGCATGTTGGCATACAGTTTGTTGTGCAGCAAGTGTGACTGCTCAGCTCCCCACTAACAGTGTTGCTTTAGCTGACATGTAGACGGATTGTCTAATTTTATTCCACCTTTTCTATGGACTAATTTTAGACAGGACGTGCAGCTGTTGCGCACAGCGCGTAGCCTGCGCTGCACCAACTTACTTTTGTGGATCCCCGTAACTCCCTCATTTGCATATTTGAATAGCAAATCAATGGTGTGTCTAGCGCAGTTTTGCGCGCATGGATGCGCCGGTCTATCGAAATTACGCCGGTCGAAAAAAAGTAGATTTCATGCGTATATCGTTTTGGGGATGCGGCGCATCGATACGCATGCGCAGATTTAGACTTACGCCGCACATCTCCTGTAACGCCGGCGTAATGGCTCTGTGAATCTGGCCCAAGGTGTTTTCCTGTTCTGCCTGCGGCTCGCTGAGAGCCTGAGCCAGAAGCCGGTCCAGGGTTGTGGGCAGATCCTGAGCATATTGTCACAATCTTTCCCCAGCCTGGATCAGTTCTGTGGCATCAACTGACAGCAGGCTTCAGCTAACAATGGGTCACAGGCAGGGGTGTATTTAGTTTTTGTGCTGCCCTAGGCCTGACTAAACGTGTGCACCCCCTAATTTAAATACGACCCACCCCTTCCTGTCAAGGTCACACCCCTTTCTGTTTAAGACCCGCCCCACTTTTCGAGTGGGGACAATAGTTCTGAGGGCCTGGGGGGGGGGCAATGGATTCCTTTAATTTGCATAGATTTCCTCTCACTTCCTGTTTGTCTAATGAGCAGGAAGTGAAGGGAAATCACTGTAATGGGACAGGGATGGAAAAAAATAAACATAAACTGACTGGGGCTCTAACCCTCCCTTACTCTATCCAAAATGAAAAACAAAAGTGTTGCCTATAATTCTACTTTAAGCACAAATTTCGGATAATTTTATGGAGTGGACTAAGAAGATATAACTATGCCAATGGTGCAGCAGAAAACATATAGCACAGTGAGGAAGGTTTGTAATCCAGGATAATAGAACAGTCAAAATTAGAAGCAGCATCCCCCCCCACACACACACAGTTGCAGAATGTGGGCCGCCCGCATACCGGAAGCAGTGCGGCCACCTTTTGGGGGACACTGGACTAATTTGCCTCTCAGCCCAGTCCGGCACATAAGACTGGCACTACACCAACAGTGTAGCACAAGCCGGCGGGGACTCTTTCTGTGCTGCCCCCTGCAAAGTGCTGCCCTAGGCCTGGGCCTTGTTGGCCTAGGCCAGGATACAGCGCTGGTCACAGGAGTGCAGAACAAACTGCACTCCTGTGATCCACAGGAGTATAGCCAAACAAGCTTTGACTGTACTTCTCTTTTAAGTATATCAATGCACCAGGAGAACATTTTGAAGAGAAATAAAAAGGGGGATTTTAAGGGCGTACTGCTATCAAAATAATTAACCTATACCCTTACATTCTTAAAAAGTACATCTTTATAACAAATTCTTAAAAATTAGTTTGTGGGGTATCAATCCCCTAAAAGCAAGAAAGAATTTCGTAAGCCATATTCAGTATTGCAACCCCTAGATAAGAGGCCCCTCCTCTATACATATATGTACATCATAATGGTACTATAAAAAATATGATATATAAAAAATATGATATCACGCATTTCAGAAAAAAGAGGGGAAGGATATCTCTTCCTGACGCTTCCTCAGGGGTTCAAGATGTGCAGTTGAGTATGGGTGCTGGAAAAAGGAAAATACACATAATAGTACATGATCAAATATATAACATACAATATACAACATTCTAATAAGGCTACAAAAGTATATGGAACTTACAATAAGTACTTAGAAATTATATCCACCGCTATAGGGTAGAATCAAAAATGCTCATGATCTCTTAAAATGCAGTTAAAATCGTAAATGATGCGAGATAGAAGACAGTGACATCACTATAGTCCCCCCTCAGTACAGACACTCCCCCACTAAGTACAGACTCCCCTGTCTCAGTATAAACCCCTCACTAAATATAGACCCCCTCCTTCAGTACAGACCCCCTCCTCAGTATAAACCCCCCCACTAAGAACAGATCCCCCTCCTGCAGTATAGACCAATCTCCCTCAGTAAAGACCCCCTCCACTAAGTAAAGTTCCCCCTAACTCAGTTAAGACTCCCCTCACTCAGCAAAGACCCCCTCACTCAGTACAGACCCCCCTCACAAAGTACAGACCCCTCCACTAAGTAAAGACCCCCCTCACTCAGTAAAGATACCGTCACTAGGTACAGACCCCCCAACTCAGTACAGAACCTCCTCACTCATTACAGACCCCCCTCCTAGGTACAGACCCCACTCCCGCAGTATAGATCTCCTCCCTCAGTACAGACCCCCTCACTAAGTACAGACCCCCCTCTCTCAGTATGGACCCCTCACTAAATATAGACCCCCTTCTTCACTACACACTAAGTACAGACCCTTCTTCCTCAGTATAACCCCCATCCACTAAGTACAGACCCCCTCCTGCAGTATAGACCAATCTCCGTCAGTACAGACCCCCCTCACTAAGTACAGACCCCTCCACTAAGTAAAGACCTCCCTCACTCAGTACAGACACCCTCACTATGTACAGACCCCCTCCAATAAGTACAGACCTCCTCACTAAGTACAGACCCTCTTTACTTAGTATAGACCCCCCCCCCCACAAAGTACAGACCTCCCACTAAGTACAGATCCCTCTCCCTAATTACAGACCCCCTTCATCAGTATAGATCCACCCTCCCTCAGTACAGACCCCCCCACTCAGTATAAACCCCCTCAGTATAGACTCCTCCTCCTTCCACGGTATAGACCTACTGTGTAGGAGTGGATACCTGAGACAAATAAACTTCCAAGGGCTCCCAGACAGCGTCAGGAACCTCCTAATTTTTCTGAAATGTGTGATATCATAATTATTAATATAGCTTAGGGGATTGATACCCCACAGACTCATTTTTAAGAATGTGTAATGAAGATCTAAGAATGTACCTTTATTGGTGAATTATTCTGATATTTCTGATAATTCTCAACATTTTTTTCTCTTCAAAATAAATATTTTTTGCATTTTGGGATGTGGTGTAGACAAATACAACTTTTACATTTAATTATAGCGATCCAAACTCTGAAAATGTTTTCTTGCAAATTACACATCATTGTACTAAACAATATTATCATGACAGATATTATGGGGGGGGGATTGTAATTGGAGGAAAAATTATTACAAACAGCAGCCAATCATTTTTCATTTTAGTTTGCAATGCAAAAGTAAAAAAAAAAAAAAAAAGTACATAGCACTGAAAACCACTCATATGACCTTCTGCAACAATCTAGTCTGATATACATGGCTGGAGCCTGGAGCCACAGTCCTGCCATCCCTGACACCTGTGTATAAACCATGGAAATAAGTGATATGAACAAAGAGTGTTGTAGGAAAGTCTGCAGAAAATATAGATCCTAATAGTGACTATTAGAGGCTGGTGATGTATTTGTAGAATGGGTGTGATGTGTCCTCCCTGGGGGGGTCCTGGTCTGTGATGTCAGTGGAGGTTGGCCAGTCTCCAGTATAAATGTTCTTCTCCGCAGGCTGGGAGAAGATTCAGCACCATGGACAGCACCCGCCGCCCCCTCCTCACTCTACTCAGCTCCACATTCCTCCTGCTGGTATTCCGAGCCAGCTGCGAGGAGACCGACTACCTGGAGACCAGATCGCTGGACTTCTACTCCCCCATAGACAACAGCGTGCACGAGAAGGAGCTGGTAGGTACCATGTAGGGCTAGGACTATGTGTGACCCCAGGAACGTTCTACAGAGATATAAGATGTAGAGGAGTGAATGTTCAGAAGAAGGTTGTGGGTGCAATTTAAGAAGGACACTTTGTGCTTCTTTAGGGGAGATATGTGAGGTTAGCCTTCATCTGGAACCCCTATGTCTTTATATTCTATGTATATTTATATTATTGTAATTATATGTGGTGATCCTATGTGCATCTATATTATTAAATTATGTAGTTTTCCTATGTGCATCTATATTATTAAATTGTGTAGTTCTCCTATGTGTAGTTACATTATTTTAATTGTGTAGTTCTCCTATAAGTATCTATATCATTAAATTGTGTAGTTCGCCTATGTGTAGTTACATTATTTTAATTATGTAGTTCCCTATAAGTATCTATTTTATTAAATTGTGTAGTTCTCCTAAGTGTAGTTATATTATTGTAATTGTGTAGTTCTCCTATATTATTAAATTGTGTAGTTCTCCTAAGTGTAGTTATATTATTGTAATTGTGTAGTTCTCCTATGTGTATCTATATTATTAAATTGTGTAGTTCTCCTATGTGTAGTTATATTATTGCAATTGTGTAGTTCTCCTATGTGTATCTATATTATTAAATTGTGTAGTTCTCCTATGTGTAGTTACATTATTTTAATTATGTAGTTCTCCTATAAGTATCTATATTATTAAATTGTGTAGTTCTCCTATGTGTAGTTATATTATTGTAATTGTGTAGTTCTCCTATGTGTATCTATATTATTAAATTGTGTAGTCCTCCTATGTGTAGTTATATTATTGTAATCATGTAGTTCTCCTATGTGTACTTATATTACAGTAAAACCTTGGTTTGCAAGCACAATTCCTTCCAGAAACATGCTTGTAATCCAAAGCACTTGTATATCAAAGCATTTTTTTACAGGGTATAAAAGAGAAGAGAGGCACCTCTAAGTGTAGCAATAAGTTGCTAAATGTTGTACCTTCATTAAATGTAACCATATTGCTACACTTAGAGATGCCTCTCTTCTTTTTTATACTTAAAGGGTCACTAAAGGAATTTTTTTTTTGCTAAATAGCTTCCTTTGCCCTAATGCAGTCCTGGTTTCATGTCCTCATTGTTCGTTTTTGCTGTAATCCTTCTCTGTTCTGCACACTTCCTGGTTGTCTGTTTTCTTATGAAAAAAGTACTGGGAGCTTCTCTCTGTGGTCTCTAATCAAGAAGGTGCGATTATTGCATGTCTGAAACCCCTCAGAACCAATCCGTTTCATTTTAAAAACAAACACTGCCCTGTATTGGCTCTGTGTCTCTGTCCTTCACACAAGCATGAAACTAGATGAAAAACGAAACTGAAACTGCAGGCACATTATATGATTGATTTTTATCTATTTTTAATCATTTTTAAAAGGAATCAGTTAACTATTATGTCTCTATACCCTGTAAACAGCCATTTCAGCAACAAAAAAAAAAATGTTTTCCTTTACAACTCCTTTAATTGTGACATGACACTCTTCTTATATCAAGACATCGCTTGTATATCAAGGCAAAATGTATTAAAACATTTTGCTTGTCTTGCAAAATGCTCTCAAACCAAGGTTTTACTGTATTGTAATTATGTAGTTCTGCTATGTGTATTTATACTATCAGTGGCGGCTGGTGCTCAAAATTTTTGGGGGGGCGCAAACGAAAAAAAAAATATTGCAGCCTCACTGTGCCCATCACATGCAGCCACTGTGCCATGCCACCAAATGTAGCCACTGTGCCATGCCACCAAATGCAGCCACTGTGCCATTTCACCACTGTGCCATGCCATCATATGCAGTCACTGTGCCATCAATTGTCACCACTGTGCCATGCCATCATATGCAGTCACTGTGCCATCAATTGTCAACTGTGCCATGCCATCATATGCAGTCACTGTGCCATCAATTGTCACCAATGTGCTATGTCAAATGCAGTCACTGTGCCATCAATTGTCACATGCCATCATATTCAACTGTGCCATCAATTGTCACCACTGTGCCCAGCCTGTGCTCATTGTTGCCTCTGTGCCCCATGATGCCACTTGCCCCATGCCTACTGTGCCCCACACTGTGCCCCATGCTGCCATGCCCCATGCTGCCACTGTGCCCCATATCACTTACCTGACGCTTCCATGTCTTCCCTCATGTCTTCTGCCGCCCTGGAGAAGCTTCAGCCAATCAGGTTCCTATACCTGCTTGGCTGAAACAGTCTAATGCAAGGACCGCAGATTGTCTGCGCTCCGAGCATAGACTTTGGAAAAGCCTATCAAACTGGCTTTGATAGGCAGTTCCCCTCAGCCAAACTATTCGGGTAACCGGCGTCCCATGTCCGTTATACGAATAGACCAGGCAGCTGGCAACAGTAACACACGTCCAATGCTAGCATTGAAAACTTGCGAGATGCAGCGCCCTCTATACTTCGGCTAAAAATGTCAAAATGACATTTTAGCCGAATGTAATTGTGACTACATATTGTATACTATAGATGTAGCTATGTGTATTTATACTATTGTAATGATGTAGTTATGAGAAGGGGTGTTAGTGCCCCAACTAGAGTCTCTCTGAGGCTTCCCTGACTTGTAGCTGATTGACCCCCTTTTAAAGCTGAACTTCTGGAAAAGTAGAACTGCTCCCCTAAACTGGCACTGGGACTACCCTCTTGCACTGCAGGGATTAAAGCCCTATTAAACCCAAAACCAAAAAGGTAATATATTGCAGTTTACCAGTCATTAGAATGGTGGCTGCATTAGTCTTCTTTTCTTTGCCCCCCCCCCCCTCTGTTTTCTACTGGTGATCTGGCCAGTAACACACCTTCCGTATTAGACTAGATACACACTTTTGCAGCTTTAGTGCTTTTTGAATTTTGCAGGTTTGCATTACAGTCCATTTACCATGGTTTCCTATTCAACACGTTCTGTAGTGCAAATCAGCAAAAGGGAAAAAGCACTAAAACTGCAAAGGTGTTAATCTGGCCTTAGGCTGGATTTACACCTTTGCCTTTTTAGTGCTTTTTTTTTACATTTTACAGATTGGCACTACAGAACATGTTCCATGGGAAACCATGTTAAATATACTGTAATGCAAAATGCAGTTCTGTGTGGCGCAATTTTAAAAAAACGACTTGGGACTTCTTTTGCACATATCTCGTGCATAGGGCAACCCATTGAAATTAATGGACTGCCCACCTAAACAAGCATTTAACCCTTTCAGCAAGGGAGCAGCCCCACTGCAAGGGGGGATTTTTACTTTCTCCGGAGATAGGCTTAAAGCGGTTGTATACCCGCATTTTTTTTTTTTTTACACCTGTAAAGCAAAAGCCATAATGAGCTAGTATGCACCGCATACTAGCTCATTATGAAATACTTACCTTAAAACAAGGTGTAGAGAACTTACCTGGTCCATGGCGAGCGAGATGTCATCTTGCCTGGCGTGTCTTCCGGGTATCGCCGCTCCAGCACTGTGATTGGCTGGAGCGGCGATGTCGTCACTCCCGCAATCAGCGGCGCATTGCGAGGGGAATATCTCCTAAACTGTACATGTTTAGGAGATATTCTTTATACCTACAGGTAAGCCTTATTATAGGCTTACCTGTAGGTAAAAGTGGTATTAAAGACTTTACTACCACTTTAAATAGTGCCTGTGTGGTTTCAAAGCCAACGCCACTTGGCAGAGCCAGTGGCATGACACCAGAGACCTTTTTAGCTGTTTATAAGGGTGGCAATCAGATCACCCCTGTAAAGGGGGCATTTGTCCAACTGACCACCAATTTAATGGGCATCTCTTCCCACCGACCCCCAAAGAATAATTTTTGACGGGGTTCCCGGAGACCTTGAAATAAGTGTAAAGGGGTTGTAAAAGTACATGTTTTTCAAACAAACATAAAAAAAAATCCGACAATTAGTGCCCCCCCCCCAGCCCCCGTTTTCTTACCTGAGCCCTGGAAAGTCCTGTGTCGTGAACACGCTCGATCATTGCCCGGGCTTCTCGGCTCTTTATTGGATATATTGATAGCAGCGCAGCCATTGGCTCGCGCTGCTGTCAGTCAAATCCAATAACATGGCGGCGGGGGGGGGGGCTGAGTGATACAGTCGGCGGCTATGGCTGCTGACTGTATGAAACGGGAGCACGCCTGCAAGCTAACCCCCTCAGGAAAGAGCTTCCTAGAGGGGGTTAGCTCTTGTAGGGAGAAGCCGCGAGAGCCGCCGTGGGACCCCAGAAGAGGACGTTCCGGGCCACTCTGTGCAAAATGAACTGCACAGTGGAGGTAAGTATAACATGTTTGTTACTTAGAAAAATAACAAACCTATACAACCCCTTTAAGGATTCCTCGGGGGTAAAGGCTGGTCTAGTGCAACCTCTTCTGTCAAAGTATTTGGTTGCTGCCTTTTTAAGTTCTCCTTCTGCAAATTCTATTTGCCTGGCTGCCATGCTGACCGTATTGTATAAACAGTATAGGTCTCTGACCTGGAACAGGTAAGCAGATAGGGACTCATGAAAGACATCGTTTTAAGGAGTGCGGCAGTCCAGGATATTTTTCTATCCAATGCACCTGTGCATAGCCAGCACCTTTTTGGTTTAGTGGGACGGAAGCAAAGCCAAGGGATCAGCAGTTTTTAGAGCGGTATCATCTCTCACATTGTTCACTGTTCCTAAAGATTTCTGCACAATGTTGTCTACTTGTCAGCATGGGCATCCGCTGAATTTTTTTCAGAGGGGGGGCGCTTCGGCAGCGGCGATACACAGTCGCATTTTACCCTTTCTTCGACCGCTAGTGGGGGTTAAAAGCACCCCCCCTCCCATGTTAAAATGTAAAAACACCCCACTGTGTCCCCTGCATCTTTCAATATCTCTTTGTCACTACTGTGTACCCCCTCTCCACAACTGCACCTCTGGACCCCTTTACATTACACAGCACCCTGCATCACTGGACCCCTTTACATTACAAAGCACCCCACCGCTCTGGACCCCTTCACATTACACAGCACCCTGCATCACTGGCCCCCTTTACATTACAAAGCACCCCACATCTCTGGACCCCTTTACATCACACAGCACCCTGCATCACTGGACCCCTTTACATTACACGGCACCCTGCATCACTGGACCCCTTTACATTACAAAGCACCCCACCGCTCTGGACCCCTTCACATTACACAGCACCCTTCATCACTGGCCCCCTTTACATTACAAAGCACCCCACATCTCTGGACCCCTTTACATTACACAGCACCCCTCATCACTGGCCCCCTTTACATTACACAACACTCCACAGCTCTGGACCCTTTACATTACACAGCACCCCACAGCTCTGGACCCCTTTACATTACACAGCACTCTGCATCACTGGACCCCTTTACATTACACAGCACCCCTTTCACTTGACTGAAACACTACACTATATGGACAGTATATTTATTTCAGGTCTAAAAGAGGAACCTTTCGGAATGAGGGACAAATGGGTTTGATTGCAGAAGAGGGACAGGCACTTTTAATAAGGGACAACTAGAGGGGAGGGGAGCACTGCAGTCACCGCTTAAATCGTCCCCAGGGCCAGTTCGGCCCTGCTCCTGGCTCTCCCTGTCAATTTCAGGGGGGGGGGGGGAAACGACCCCCCTTGCCCTATGGAGCAGACGCCCATGCTTGTCAGTACCTCCAAGGCTGGGTTCACCTATGCGAATCAGATGGGGGTTCACATATTTTCGCTGCGGCAAATTTGTACAGGGGTCCTTTGCGTCTTTTGGTCGATTACAGGTCTGAATTTAGCCCAAAAGATTGGGCTGAAACTGTGAACCGGACCCCTGCTGTTAGCCGAATGCGGCAATGGTGTGAACTCAGCCTAAATATGTAGATTTGTGTACATTAAAAATTAGGAGTTGTGACTGCAGTCCAAAGCTAACATTTCAACACTAGCCATTGTCTATATAAACATTATGCAGGTAGCTGGTAAAACAATGGCTGGATTACCCAAGCATTCATTTTCTGGTAATATTATTACATTGTTCTTTCAGATTGATGCTTTGCAAGAAGTGCTAGAAAAACTTAAAAATAAAAGACTCCCATTATTTGAAAAGAAATATGGACAGGTGCCCATGGTAAGTGATGTGCATGAACTTGTTAGTTTGCAATGTGCAGATATCAGTGCTTTATGTAATAAATATGTGTTTATTGGCAATTATTATCATTGCAATTATGATTACTAATAATGCCAGGCTTCATAGTCAATGTGGGCTGTGACATTGTACAAAATTCTGTTTTCATTGTTTTTAATTATTTACACTTAACAGTCTGCATCAATTTGTTGTACTGACTTACATCTCTGCCTGATGATCATATATTGGTAAATAATCTTGAGCAGGACGAATGGGGATAAATAAATGTCATAGATACATTTCCAAATAAAAGGCATTGTGCATGTCTCAGACATTAGGAAATGACAAAACAAGAGACATATCTAAAGCAGAACTAAAGGGAAACTTTTTTTTAGATAGAGTGGGAATGCTTATAACTAATGTCAGAGAATTACACAGCATTTAATTGCAATACACTGGAACCTCGGATTGCGAATAAAGCGTTTAACATGCGTTTTGCAATACGAGCACTCTATTTAAAAAAATCCTGAGTCGGTTTGCGAGTGTTGTCCCGCAATACAAGCAGGATTCAAGCCAAAGCGGTGTGCAATACCGCTTTTGGCCTAAAGTGGGGGGCGCTGGAGGCGAGCAGAGCCGATCTGAGCTGTTCGGAAAATCTCAGAAATTCTCCGTCTGAGGTTTTCCGAGTTCAGTCGAGGTGTCCTCGGCCCTTTCCGAGTGTTTACAAGGCTCTCCGGCACCCCCCCACCTCTGGCAGCATGCGGTATTGCATGCCATTGAAGTCAATGCGGAACAAGTTATTTTTATTTCCATTGACTTCGATGGGGAAATTTGCTTTGATATGCGAGTACTTTGGATTAAAAGCATTCTCCTGGAACGGATTATGCTCGTAATCCAAGGTTCCACTGTATATATACAGTATATATATATATATATATATATATATATATATATCACATATTGACAAATACAAAAAGATGATGAAGGAAATAAGTGTCCCGTACAGTGGTCATATAGCAGATGGAAGAAGAAGGCATATTAGCATCTTTATTGAGGTTACCTAAGGCCTGATTCACACCTATGCAGGTTGCTGTCTGCATATTCCAGGTGCATTTTGCGTTTTTCAATACACGTTTTTTACCCATGAAAGTCTTTTAAAGTCTATGGAAGCAAAAACCAGAAAAAAAGTCTCCGGCCCTTTCCATAAAATGCACAATTGTGAACGTGACCCATAGGAAACCATTAAATGGACTGTAGTGTGTTCCTGAAAAACTGAAAACACACTAGCATAGGTGTGAAACAGGTCTTATAGTCTATTCAGAATGTTTAGGTGGATGAGAAATATTGCCATGAAAAGTGTGATAGATAATACAATCTCCTTAGGCTGGATTCACACCTATGCATTTTTAGTGCTTTTTGCATCTCAGGCGCCGTACACACGGCAGAGAACCTCGACGGGCAGAACACATCGTTCCGCCCGTCGAGGTTCTCTCCCGGCCGTCGAATTCGGCGACCCGCCCGTCGGGAATGGCAACCAGCCATTCTTCCAGGCGGGCCGTCGAGGAAATAGAGAGCGTGCTCTCTATTTCGGCTCGACGGCCTTCCCGACGGGAAGCTCGCTGAGACCGTACACACGGCCGAGGTCCTCGCTGGAATGTGCATTCCAGCGAGGTTCTCGCTGATTTTCAGCGAGAACCTCGGCCGTGTGTACGGCGCCTTACAGATTTGCACAACAGTCCATTTACCATGGTTTCCTATGGAGCATGTTCTATAGTACAAATCTACAAAATGCAAAAAGCACTAAAAATGCATTGGTGTGAATCCAGCCTTAAGCCTCGTACATACGCTCGGTTTTCTCGGCAAGAACCAGCAAGAAAACTGCTGGCAGAACGTTCTTGCCGAGTAAACCGAGCGTATGTACGAGGCTTTCAGGTGTCTCGTCTGGAAATCTGCCCAGAATCTCGACGAGAAAAATAGAGATCCTGCTCTCTATTTTCTCGTCATGATTCTTCTCAGCCTGTTTCCCAACGAGAAACCCGAGCGTCTGTATACTTGCCTGTCACCGTGGAAACCTGCGCATGCTCGAAATGACTTTGACGCATGGGCGGTAGCTTCCACGGCATAGGTAGGGTGAAGCAAGATGGCGGCGACGGCATTAAAAGTGACGAGCGCATGCTCGTCATACGCGATGACGTCACCGCGGTTCTTTTGAAAGGAGTGTGTGTATACTCGGGTGGCAAGAGATTCTTGCCAAGAATCGCATCAGGAAAAACAACGTTTTTTTTCCTGACGAGATTCTGGCCCGTGTGTACGAGGCTTTAGTGTGGAGTATTCAGGAGACTATAGCTAAGAAGTAAGTCTTTTTCAACATCGTTTTGCCCACACACCATCACTTTTTATGACACAAAAAACGACGTTTTGAAAAACGACACAAAAAATTCAAGCATGTTGGAATTTTTTTGGGTCGTTTTTTGAAGACAAAAAACGAAGTTTTGCCCACACACGATCAATTTAAATTACGTTTTAAAAAACATCGTTTTTTTTCATCGCAAAAAATGATCGTGTGTACGCGGCATCACACTGTGTGTACGAGGCTTTAGACCCCATACACTCTATTAGATTTTCTGCAGATTTTTGTCTTCAGATTTACCAAAACTATATAATATGAGGTCAAACCTTAAGTGTTCCAATTTGTATGCAATCAGTCAGGCCCTTGCACTACATAGTTTTGCTAAATCTGAAGACAAAAATCTGCAGAAAATGTAATAGTTTGTATGGGGCATTGGAGGCAGTGAGGGTCAAATGCAGCATTGGACTGATTCTGGATCTACGCAAGTGAGTATAAGCCCTGGTTCACACTGACAGCGGGAACGAAATTGTGCGAGTTCAGCTGAACTCGCACAATTTCATTCCTGCATGTCAGTCCCGACTTTGGAAGACATCTGTGCGGGTTACTGCACAAATGTCAATGGCAATTGCGCCTGAAATCGGCAAAAGTAGTACAGAAACTACTTTTGGGAACCAGTGCGGCGTTGCACCGTTTCGGACAGTGTCACTGTCAGGCAAGTTTGGCATGCCAAAACGCTCCAATATGAAACGGAGCTAAAAAAAATTTTTTTTTTCAATCCCATTTTTGTCTTTTAAGGCAATCCATTCCTGACCTCTCTAGCTACTTGTAGTGTGAAGTAATTCATTCTCAAATGTCCTCAAAGATCACAACAAAAACTCTAGTCCGCCCTGTGGAACAGGGCTTTAGAAAGACCTGCTGTTTGTTTACATTGGCAGGCTGCCAAGATTCTGGTGCTATAGAAAATTAAGAGGAAAAAAAAATGTCAGTATTTATACTGTGAACATTAAAGACAAATTTCTTGATTATGCTTAGGCTGCTTTCACACTGAGGCGCTTTGCAGGCGATATAGCGGTAAAAATAGAAAGAGCCCCTCCTCCCACTCCAGTGTGGAAGCCCGAGGGCTTTCACACTGGAGTGATGCGCTGGCAGGACGGTAAAAAAAGTCCTGCTAGCCGCATCTTTGAAATTAATTAAAAGCACACTGCTAACGGCCGAATAGCACTGCAAAAACGATGGTTAAGCGCCGCTAATAATAGCGGAGCTTTACCGCGGATGCCTAAGTGTAAAAGCGGCCTTATAGCTACAGAGGTGAGTGTGGGCTTGTCTAATGCTGGCCATACACTATACATAAAATCGGCTGAACCCATTTTCGAAAAACGAACGTTTGGCTGTGAGAACAATCGATAGTGCCATCATGTAATGACCGAAATACATTTTTTGTTCTTTTTTTTACATATACCTAGTGCAAACAGTTCAGACGGGAAACACATTAACCTTTTAATTTATCGTTTGTTCGGCAGAACATTTCCAAACTTGTCCTTTTTGCTCAAAAACGTCCCAATGATTACTGATTTTGTGCCCATTAACTGGCCCTAAAAATTAACAAACTGGCCAGATGACCGAATCGTTTATGGGCAGCATTAGGCTCCATTTACACTATGCAAGTGCGAGGTTGAGCGTATGCTTTTTTGTGCAGTTCTGTGCATCACAGGAAAAGTGCCTAACCCGTTTTAAAAAGAGGGCTGCACCACATCGAATGGTACTGCGGTGCCATGTGCTTTGGCGCAGGTGAATGCACAGGTGTGAATGAAGCTTTAATGGCTTCTCCAGAATATGAAAATACTCTAGTGTGCAGAGTTTGGGCACCAGCTCACTTTAAAGTAATTTCCTTATATGTTCCAGAATCACAGCATCAACCTTATTTGAGTTATTCCACATGTACAGGAACCCAAAAAAAACATTCATTTCAGAGATTGGGGTCATGAGTAGGAAGTCACCACATAATTAGAGGTAGGGTCTGGGCAGGACCCTCTTAGCAAAATGGGTTTGGTGGATGGCCACTCCTTATTTAGAGGGGGTTTAAATGTAATTTGGGTGCATCTACCCAGAAAGTGGGCAAAGAAAGTGCAGATCTTGGACAGGGTTTCAGTGTTCCAGAATCTGGGAAAATAATGTAGGTAAATATGTTTTAACATTTGTAAATGCTTTTTTTTCCATTTACCTTTTTAATTTTCCTTGCTTATGAACTGTTGATAGCATTGTGTGCTTTCTGTTCAATAAGTCAGCCAGGCTATAGAACTGCATTGTGAGAAGGAGCATTGTAGCACTGCAAAGCCGCAAGCAAAACCTGGGTGTTTAATGAACATAGTTGAGTTCTCCTGTGTACATATATATTTATAAGCTGTTTATTAAAACCTTTTTTTGAGAGTAACTTGGTTTGAGAGCGTTTTGTAAGACAAGCTAAATGTTTTATTACATTTTGCCTTGATATACAAGCGATGTCACAACTGAGTATAAAAGAGAGGAGCCTCTAAGTGTAGCAATATGGTTACATTTAATGAAGGTACAACATTTAGCAAATTATTGCTACACTTAGAGGTGTCTCTCTTCTCTTTTATACCCTGTAAAACAAAAAAAAATGCTTTGATATAAAAGTGCTTTGGATTACAAGCATGTTTCTGGAATGAATTATGCTCGCAATCCAAGGTTTTACTGTATACATTGATAACAACATTTTTCAGCGTTCATTGTTGTCACATGACCACTCTACATTCTTGCATGTCCTTTTCTGAATAGCAGTGGGTGGGCAGTTCAATAAATCGCATATAGATAGGGAAGTAGGTTCCCCTGTCTGTAAGTTGCACTCCAGAAGGTTGTGCCTTATTCGCTGACCATGCTAGTGCTAGTCTGCTTAAATGCTTTGCGTGGTCAGTTTCCAACAAGGAAGATGGGGACGGCCAGGATCACCAGCTATTTCTGATGAATGAAGTCAGGGAAACATACATATACATATTAAAACGCGCACACACATTATAAAACTGGTCAACATACACTTTAAAAGGTGATATTGCTTAAAGCTGTAAAGTATTATACACAATGCACTGTGCACAATATAGACCAGGAAAAAACAATATAGTTTACTATGGCCCCTTGCTGAAAGGGTAAATATCCCAAAACTTACAACTGCATGCAAATATAAAGAATCTTTAACACCTTCCCACGTAAACCTGGTATCCCTTAATAGGGTCTGTATTCCTGGGGTTCTGGAAAGATCAGCCGATTGTATGACTGTAAGGAAAAAGTAATTGCGCAAAGTGAATAAGACCAACAAATGTTAGATATTAATTTGCAGAGTGATGCAGGTGACATATAAATCAATAGTGCCAAATACTATAGTGCCAATTACTATAAAGTGCAGACAGAGTCCATGATGTTATAGAAGGTGTTCCAGGATACCCGCTGGTTCCGTGAAAAGATGTGCACTTCACCACACACACATTCTGGTCTCCCAGAACTCTCACCTCTAAACAGCTAAAACGAGACCTCAATGTGCAGATCCACTGCTGGTTATCTCCCTGATGTTCCTCTAAATGGCTAAAAAGGGACCTCAATGTGCAGATCCACTGCTGGTTATCTCCCAGGTGTTCCTGGTGTCCGCAATATGGATAGGAATGACCTGGGGTTGAAGACTCTTAAGTCGTAACGCGTAGGGTGAAGGGAGACGTACACCGGGATTGCCGTGACACCAGCGCGGTGCCGCTGTGTTATATGCTCGTTTTACTTCTATATTTGTAAGTGCTATTTTATTCATTAAAACTCCTTTATATCAACGGTAATGCACTATTGGAGGTCCTTTTTCCTGTTTATACCCCACCTCTGATATCCAGGTCATTCCTATCCATATTGCGGACACCAGGAACATCAGGGAGATAACCAGCAGTGGATCTGCACATTGAGGTCCCTTTTTTAGCCATTTAGAGGAACATCAGGGAGATAACCAGCAGTGGATCTGCACATTGAGGTCCCTTTTTTTAGCCATTTAGAGGAACATCAGGGAGATAACCAGCAGTGGATCTGCACATTGAGGTCTCTTTTCAGCTGTTTAGAGGTG
>CM056049.1:109164782-109402282 GCA_029574335.1 Rana kukunoris | reverse complement strand
ACCTCTTTAATGTAAGATCTGGGGTCAAAAAGACTTCAGATCTCATATTTACACTAAAATGCAATATTTATTTTTTTTGTATGTCATTCTAAAAAAATAAAAATAAAAATATTTCCCTTTAAAAACATTGGGCAGAAGTGACGTTTTGACGTCGCTTCCGCCCTGCAGTGGTATGGAGACGGGTGGGGTCCATCTTCCCCTCAGTCGTCTCCATACTCAGGCAGGGACAGGACCAGATTGGCTCTGGTAAGCGGCGGAGGGCACCGGAGAGTGCCAGGAGGGGGGGCCCTTTCCCGCCACCCATAAAAGTGATCTTGCAGCAAATCCACTGCAGAGATCACTTTTATCTGACAGAGGACCACCCGCTGAAGAAGAGGATACTGGGGTTATGGTAGCTAGCTGCTACCATAACAATGGTATTCTACTTCAAAGTAGCAATGTATTCCTGCGGCGGGCAGTCCGTAAGTGGTTAAAAACAAATTTTTCTTAATATGATTATGGAAAGCCAATAGCAACTGTCAACAAATCATTCTATTTAAAAAGAAGATATAGCACAATGACACAAACCTAATAGGAATCTGCTCCTGGCATTTCCCTTCAATTAGAAGATTATACATTTACATACCCCCAACCCAATCACTGTCTTTGAAGTTAAAAATGGCAGGACTTAAAATATATGTGTAGAGAGGTTAGATCGCGGCAGAGTTTCTGCCTATGTACCCATATATGCTGCGGCAAGAAAGGTGGGCTTTACTGCTCAATCATCACACAAACTGTATGGGCCAGATTCACGAACAGTTAGGCTGGCGGATCGAGTGATCCGCCAGCCTAACTGTGACTTTGAGCCGGCGTTTCTGTTTTCTGTAACCAGAAAACAAGAAACGCCGGGTTGAAGTTCCGATGCGAGCAGCGTAACTGAGTTTCGCCATCGCATCGTTACTTCAACTTAAAAATGGCGCCGGGGGCGTTCCCGCCGATTTACGCTCAAAAAATATGTTAATGAGCGGAAATCGGCAATTCGCGATCGAATTCCGGCGCGACGCAATGACGATACGACGTTTCCGGACGGGATACGCGGCGCATAGATATACCTACATGGGGTTGGAGTATCCTATGTTAGGTATAGGCGTCGTCATCGCGTCGAAAAAAAAAAAAAAAAAACGTCGCTTGCGTAAAACGTTCATGAATGGGAATGTGACGTCATTGACGTTCATTCACAAAATTTGGAGCATGCGCACGGGGATGTTTTAACACTCGACGCATGCGCAGTACGTTCGCGGCAGGAACGCGCTTCGTTTAAATACTACACGCCCCGTACCCGCCCAAATTGAATTCCGCCGGCTCATTTGCGATGCGCTGCCGCAACTTTAGGAGCAAGTGCTTCGTGAATGACAGCACTTGCTCCTAAAATTTTTGCAGCGTAACGCAAATGAGAAGCGTTACTCCGGAGCAAAGATGCTCCCATCTACCTGAATCTGGCCCTATGTGTCCAAGGGTGCTTGAGGTTGTGTGCTGAGATTGAGAACATGCTTACTGTGCGCTCCTAGCACACTGACCAAGCGGTCACTGACAGCTCTTGGAGCCAGGCTCCTCCTCTTCATTGGGTGCCCCACAGACAGTGGCACTCGGCCCCGCCCCTGCTCCCATGTCACAGGATTTGATTGACAGCAACTGGATTAAACCGGGGTCAGGTAAAAAAAAAGGTGGAGTCTAGGGGGGCAGAAGGTTTTTCACCCTAAAGGAGTTGTAAATCCTCATGGTTTTTCACCTTAATGCATTCTATGCACTAAACACAACACTAAATTCTGCTATGATCACTAACGTCCAGTCAAAATGCAGAAAAGTAACCACATGACTTCAGAAAAGGAGTGGGGGTGGGAATTAAAAAATAATGCCTGTCTCCAGGCTAGTGCATGAGATATGTAAATAACCTGTCAATCACAGCAACGGGGCGGAACGGACTAAGGTTTTTCTCTGTAAGTCCGTTTTATTTCAATGAACAATAAAAGAGGATTTCTCAGAGCTGGATTAACTCTGTGTGGCAAGACTGGGCACAGATGATAGGAAATCTTATACTGTACATTGTGACATCAAAAAATTAAAATAAACATTTCGGGTTTACATCCACTTTAAGGCCTCACGCACACTGGACATTTTTGGACATTTTTACAACAGCTTGTTTTTGGCAGTAGACATTTTTTCCTGACAGTCATTAAACTTTCCATCATGTTATCCTATGTGTCCATGCACACATAGGCTGTTATCAGCAGTTTTGGGTAGTGGGCGTATTTGAGCAGTAAAAAAAAACCCCCCAAAACTACTGGGTTCTGAGAGACGTTTTTCAGCTTCAAAAACTCTCTAACGCTGATAAACGCTAAAAAACGTCACTCACCAGTGTATTTTTAAAGTTTTTGATCCATTGAAAAAAAAAAAAAAACGCTAAAAAATGCTATTGTAAAAATGTTGAACCAAGTTGAAAAACTCACTGCTAAGCTACTGGCGTTTTTTAAACGTTATTTTAACGTCCAGTGTGCATGAGGCCTAATGCTTGTGCAGGATCACCAAGTAATTCAGGTATATTGAGACACAACATTAGGGATGAGCCGAACACCCCCCCCCGCCCCGTTCGGTTCACACCAGAACCTTCGAACGGACCGAACGTTCGCGCGAACATTTAGAACCCCATTGACGTCTATGGGACTCGAACGTTCAAATTCAAAAGTGCTCATTTTAAAGCCCAATATGCAAGTTATTGTCGTAAAACGTTTTTGTCTTGCCCCAGGGAACATGTATCAATGGAAAAAAAGTTTTAAAAACAGTCGTTTTTTTCAGGACTCCTGAAAAAAACGATCGTTTTTAAAACTTTTTTCCATTGATACATGTTGCATATTGAGCCATAATTGGCCAAAGCCACCCTGGCTTTGGCCAATTATGGCTCTCCCTTTTTTGCAGGCTGTGATTGGCCAAGCATGCGGGTCATATTGCATGCTTGGCCAATCATCAGCCAGCGATACTGCAGTGAATTATGGGCCGTGGCGCGTCACTCGAATTTGGCGCGAACGACCCGTTTTGTTCGTATTTCGAAGAACGATCGGACATACGATGTTTGAGTCGAGCATACGTTCCGACCTCGAACACGAAGCTCATCCCTACACAACATGAATAAAAGGCTCATACAGTATAGAAGACATTGCATTGGCATGTAAAATCAATAAATGGCAACTTTTATATTTGGATTTACTGACACATTAAAATGTTGTAAGCTGTGGTTTGTAAATGGTCCCTGTGATCCTGAATGTAACGCCTGTGTTGTCATTGCAGTGTGACGCAGGAGAGCAGTGTGCTGTCAGGAAAGGACCTCGGATTGGAAAACTCTGTGACTGCCCTCGAAGGACTTCTTGTAATACATTCCTCCTAAAGTGTTTATGATTTCCATCTCCTCTACACAGACCACCTTCCCAGCTGACATCCTATAGAGAGCCTGATACACAGAGGCCCTCCGACTGATTGATTTTTACATGAAATTGTATTTTTATTTTCATTACAATGATTGTGCTATACTGTGAAGCACGTCTCTATTTATGTTATAATTCTGTATTTATGATTTTATATGTTCTATGTCAGTAAATATATTTTATTGCATATAAGCAGAAAGTGTAATAAAGATTTCTTTTTTTACTATTATACCATTGTATTCTCACCTAATGCCCATGGCTGGAGTGTCTGGGCCAGATTCAGGTACATCTGCGCATTATTGGACCGGCGTAGCGCACCGCCTTTACGTTAGACTTGCGCAATGTAGCCGCGTAATCACCCTATTCTCGTAGCTTTTGCGCAGAAAATTGCGCATGCGTAACGTTATTTCAGAGGCGTAAGGCGGAGTATTACAAATTGGGAAGGACGTGGGCATGTTACATTGAAATGAGCCGTGACCCCATGCAAATGAAGGGCCGGCCGGCTCGCGCATGCGCGCTTGAAGCAGACCATGGTCAGCACCTCTGTGCGCATGCTCACAACTCGGGAACGGCGCAATCAGTGAAATTGGAAGTGGACTAGGGCAACTTAGTGAACTACGCAGACAGCATAAATAGACAGACACAAATGCACTTCCTTTGCAAAAGTACATCCCTTTGTATCCCTCCCTATACAGCAAGGTGCTTTTGTTTATTAGCGTTTGTTTGTTTGTTTGTGACGTGTCTTTGAGATATTTGGGGACTGTTTTGCAGAGTGATTTTTGTCTTTTATGCGTTTTCTTTGTTGTTATTTTGTTTAAATTATATTTTTGCTGGGCATTTTTTATTTTTGCTCGTCATTTATTTTATTTTTTTGGTTCTGTTTGTGTATGATTTTGGAATGTGGGGGTGATATTCCTGCGGGAAAAGGGGTGTCACCCTCATTTGTTGTGGAGAAGTGATCCCCAGGTCTGTGTGAATGGTGTATGAATGTACAGTGACATAATTGGAGCCTTGGCGTGGCGTTGCTGCTCACAAGTCCTGCATGGTGGGCTTGTGCCAATCCAATGTGATGAGGATGTGATGTGTCTGTGCTAGGGACCACAGTGGTGTGCATGCATGCATTCTCATTGTGCCATGATTAATGTGTGTGTTTAACGTGCAAAGATGCATATGTGAGCTGGCATGAGATGGGGTCATGAGATGGGGTCCCAGTGCATATGCAGAGTCACCTTGAAGGGAAAAGACAGGAGGATGTTAGTAGTGCATGTGCCCCTTGTGATGTGTGCATCATGGGGGGGGACAGTCATGCCTGCCACCCATGTCACTCACCAACCAGCCAGCTGTCCCCATACATGTTCTGTTCGAAATCTGTGGGGATGGGGCTATGATTGTATATGTAGCTGTGATGGGTGTCATGGGTAGTGCCATGTGTTGGGCTGCTGATTTCCTCCTGCAAGGTTGTGGTTAATTCCAGGATGGCATGAGGGGTGAATCTGAAGATGCGAGACACCTCAGAATCACTCATGCCATAGATGTCTATGCATGTGTGATATATCAAGTGAAGAGTGAGGGGTTTGTATCAGATAAGACTATTGTATTAGATTAGATTAAATTGTAAAGTTTATATAAGCAAATAAAAAAAAAAAAAAAAAATCTCCCGTGCCCTCCTTAGTGCCCTCCTCAGTGCCCTCCTCAGTGCCCTCCTCCTTCTTTGCTCATCTAAAGTCAGTAGTATAGCTATGAGCATGGATGCCCCTGGCATGTTGGCATACAGTTTGTTGGGCAACACGTGTGACTGCTGAGCTCCTCACTAACAGTGTTGCTTTATCTGACATGTAGACGATTTTTCTCTTTTTAGACCAGCTTTTATATGGTCTAATTTTAGACAGGACATTTTGCTGTTGCGCACACTGCGTAGCCTGCGCTGCCCCAACGTTCTTTTGTGGATCCCCGTAAGTCCCTCATTAGCATATTTGACTAGCAAATCAATGGTCTGTCTAGCGCAGTTTTGCACGGACGGATGCGCGTGTCTAACGAAATTACACTGGACAAAAAAAAGTAGATTTCTTGCGTATATTGTTTTGGGGATGCCGTGCATCGAAACGCACGCGCACATTTAGACTTACGCACGCGCATCTCCTGTTGCGCAGGCGTAATCGCTCTGTGAATCTGGGCCTCTGTTTCTATTTTCCCAAAATTATTTCTTTATCTATTTCAGTGGTACATATGTGGCCTGTCAGCTTTAGATCTTGTAACCAAATTTGGGTGGAGAAGCAAACACTCTATAACAGCTTTTCTTAGCCTTTTTTTCTGTCACAGCACCCTTTAAAACGTATGCAAAATTTCAAGGCACCCCAGTCTAAAATGTTAATTAGCAATAGGAAAATTGTAATAATCAGTGGGAAATTATCAATAGGAGCATGGGACAATGCACACAACTACAGTGCTGTGAAAAAGTGTTTGCCCCTTCCAGGTTTTTTATTTTTTGCATATTTTTCACACTTAAATGATTCAACTCATCAAACAAATTTTAATATTACACAAAGATAACCCGAGTAAATCCAAGATGCAATTTTTTAATTATTATTTCATTTATTAAAGGGACACTAAAGTCAGGTTGTTTTAAAAAAAATAATAACAAACATGTGATACTTACTTCCACTGTGCAGTTCGTTTTGCACAGAGTGGCCCGGAAAGCTGTCTTCTGGGGTCCCTCGGCGGCTGTCTGGGCTCCTCCTCGCAAAAGCTTTCCATCTTCATGCGAGGGCGCTCGCACGGTGGAAAGATTTTGCGAGCACGCTCCCGTGATACAGCGGCGGCCATAGCCGCCGACTGTATCACTCGGCCCCACCCCCGGCGCGCCGCATCATCCCCTGTGATTGACATCAGCGCCAGCCAATGGCTGCGCTGCTATTAATCCGCCCAGCCTAGCCAATCAACGGCTAGGCTGGGAACCGAAGAGGATGACGTGGACGCGCCCGGGAGTTTCGAACGGTAAGGTAAGTAAAACGGGGACTCATGGGGGGGGGGCGGTGCTGTGAGATGTTTTTTTACCCTAATGCATAGGATGCATTAAGGTAAAAAACTTTTACCTTTACAATCCCTTTAAGGCAGAGGTGGCAAACACAAGGCCCGGGGGCCAAATTTGGCCCTCCAGGCCATTTCATGTGGCCCTCGCACCTCTCCTGCAGCAGCAGGAGAGCTCCAGCCCTCCTCCATTTCTACTCTAGACCCTTACTTTCTGCTTTAAAGCAATGCATCCAGTTTCTTCTCAGCAGCAGCATAAGGAAATGGGGTGCACTGTGACGTAAGGGAGAGTGGGAGACTCAACTTCTGATGGTGTGGGGGCTTTTGACATCTAATGTAAAGCGGAGGGGATGCACTGGACATCTAATATTACAGATAAAACCGGCCCTTTTGAGGACAATCATAATGCTGATGCGGCCCACGATGAAATTGAGTTTGACACCCCTGCTTTAAGGGAAAAAAAGCTGTTTAACCACTTGACCACTGGGCACTAAAACCCCTTTCCTAACCAGACCAATTTTCAGCTTTCGGTGCTCTCACAATTTGAATGACAATTACTCAGTCATACAACATTGTACCCATTTGAAATTGTTGTCCTTTTTTTCACACAAATAGAGCTTTCTTTTGCTGGTAATTGATCACCTCTGGGTTTTTTATTTTTTGCGCTATAAAAGAAAAATGACTGAAAATTCTGTAAAAAAAAAAAAAATATATATTGTTTCTGTCATATTAGCAGGTTATTTCTCACACACAGCATATGCATACCACAAATTACACCCCGAAACACATTCTGCTATTCCTCCCGAGTATGGGGATACCACATGTGTGAGACTGTTACACAGCGTGGCCACATACAGAGGCCCAACATGCAGGGAACGCCATCAGGCGTTCTGGAACACCCAGACCAATTCTGACATTTCTCTCCTACATGGAAAAATCATCATTTATTTGCTAGAAAATTACATAGAACCCCAAAACATTATATATGCTTTTTTAGCAAAGACCCTAGAGAATACAATGGTGGCCGTTACAACTTTTTATCTCGTATGGTATTTTGGCAGAAATTTTTTGAACGCGTGTTTTAAAAAAAAAACTGTTTTGTGAAAAAAAAAAAACAGTAAAGTTAGCCCAATTTTTTTCATAATGTGAAAGAAGAAGTTACGCCGAGTAAATAGATATCCAACATGTCACACTTCAAAATTGCGCACACTCATGGAATGGCGCCAAACTTTGCTACTTAAAAATCCCCATAGGCGACGCTTTAATTACTTTTATTGGTTACACGTTTTTAGTTACGGAGGAGGTCTAGGGCCAAAATGATTGCTCTCGCTCTAACGTTCACAGAGATACCTCACATGTGTAGCTTGAACACCGTTTTCATATGTGGGCGGGACTTACGTATGCGTTCACTTCTGCATGCGAGCACACGGGGACAGGGGTGCTTTAAAAAAATGGGTATTGCAGAGTATTTGGGTATTGCAGAGTATTGGGGGTATTGCAGAGTATCCCGCAAGGTATTGGGGTATTGCAGAGTATTGGGGTATTGCAGAGTATTGCGCAGGGTATTGCAGAGTATTGCGCAAGGTATTGCAGAGTATTGGGTTATTGCAGAGTATTGGGGTATTGCAGAGTATTGCGCAGGGTATTGCAGAGTATCGTGCAGGGTATTGCAGAGTATTGGGGTATTGCAGAGTATTGCGCATGGTATTGGGGTATTGCAGAGTATTGCGCAGGGTATTGCAGAGTATTGGGGTATTGCAGAGTATTGCGCAGGGTATTGGGGTATTGCAGAGTATTGTGCAGGGTACTGGGGTATTGCAGAGTACTGGGGTATTGCACAGTATGGGGCAGGGATGGCTGAGCTGGGATGGATGGATCTGTGACTGCATTGGTCACAGATCCAGCCACAGCACTGCTGCTGCCACTCGCTCCCCCCCCCTCCTCTCACACTGTACCGAACGGTACAGAGGGGAGAGGGAGGAACCGGCGTCATCAAATGACGCCGGTTTGTTTACAAGTGATCGCGTCGTCATTTTACCGTGATGCGCCGGGTCTTCTAGACCCAGGGAGCACGGACACTTCCGCGAGCGTGTCCCAGGGGACGCGCAGACGCGGAAGTGCACGAGGACGTCCCAGGGACGTCGTCCCACAGTTACCCCACCGCGCTATAGCAGTAAAATGTCTATGGCGCGGTGGGCAAGTGGTTAAACCTGCCTGGCCCTATGTGAAAAAGTAATTGCCCCCTCCAATGCTGAATCATGAATAAACTGTGATTAACAACAATTGTTTGGAAAGCTTAGTTAAATTTCACTTGCCACACCCAGGCCTGATTACTGCCAGACCTGTTGAATCAAGAAATCACATAGATAGAAGCTGTCTGACAAAGTAAAACAGAAAATTGTACCATACTTACCGTAATTTTCTTTTCCTGGTGCCTATCCATGGCAGCATACCTGTGACAAGCTACGCCTTGGCTCCTCCCTCAGGACTAGTGAATATTATAAAAGAGTTGGTTAGCACCGCCCCCACATTCTCCGTAATATAGAATACCGAGAGTGGGATTGTATGCTGCCATGGATAGGCACCAGGAAAAGAAAATTACGGTAAGTATGGTACAATTTTCCTAGTGCCTCCATGGCAGCATACCTGTGACAAATAACTAGCTGAGACGGGTGGGATGATGCTTAGGAGTTTATTTCAAAGGAATTATTATTATAACGGCTGATTTGATCGCTTGTCTGCCGAACTCTACCGATGAGAGTGCTCCTGGGTCTACCCTGTAATGCTTCAGAAACGTATGTTGGGACAACCAAGTCGCTGCCCTACAAATAGTTTAGATTGACACGTTTGCCCTTGCCACCCAAGAGGCAGAGACTGCCCTAGTGGAGTGTGCCCTGACCATCAAAGGGGGGTCCAGACCTCTTGCCCTGTACACCTTGTGGATGAGCTTAACGATCCATGAGGCAATTGTTCTTGCTGACGCCTCCTTTCCTTTGCTTTTCCCCCAGGGAATTATGAGCAACCTGGTAGAGTCTCTAAAGGATGCCGTGGCCTGGAGATAACATTTCAGGGTGGAGGCAATGTCCAGCTCGTGAAGAGAACCAGAGTCCTGTTCTAAAATAGTTGGGAGTGCCCAGGGTTCCGACATGGTTAAGGATGATGCGACCTTGGGGATAAACCCTCGTACTGTTCTGAATTCCACTCTGTCAGGGTAGAATATGATTATCATCTGCCCCTAACGCTTGGAGCTCTGAAACCCACCTGCCGGAGGTTAAAGCTATCAAGAAGTTAAGCTTCAAGGTTATATTCCAAAGTGATGCAGAGTCCGAAGGGGCAAAAGGTGGATTGGCTAAGGACTCTAGGATGATAGCGAGGTCCCAGGTGGGAAAAGACTGTTTAGTTGGCGGTCGGATTTTTCTGACGGCTTTGCAAAATTGGATTATTAATGGATCCTCGGCCCATCTCTTACTGGTTGCCGCTGAAATTGCTGCTACCTGTACCTTTAAAGTACTCAGGGCGAGACCCATGTTCAGGCCTGTCTGCAGAAATTGCAGAATTTGAGAGGATGATGGAGAATCCGGATCGCAGCTTTTGTCAATCATGAAGGTCCTGAACTTGTTCCACACCTTATTGTATATACTGTTTGTGGATGGCTTTCTAGCCCTGAGGAGGGTTGCGATAACCTCGTTGGAACATCCTAGGGATTCGAACCTTTGCCTTTCAGCCGCCAGATGTGAAGGTTCAGTCTGCCTGGATCTGGATGGGTGTGATATCCCTGCGACAGGAGGAAGGGTATCAGCGGAACCTTGACTGGAGGCCGTGTACTCAGGTACATTGCCGTAGGAAACCAAGGACGCCTCGGCCAGTATGGTAGAACCGCTATTACTGCTGTGGTTTCTATCGTGATCCTCGCCAGGAGTTTTGGAATTAGAGGCCGTGGAGGGAAGGCATAGGCCAGATTGCATGCCCAGGGGGCTGAGAGAGCGTCTACTGCTTCCGCCTGGGGAATGCGGTAGCCTCGAGATGAATCTTGGAAGCTTGGTATTGCATGCGGTCGCAAATAGATCCAGCTCGGGGAGCCCCCACTGGTTCACTATCCAGTCGAAAATTTGTGGGTGCAGAGACCATTCGTTGGTATCTATGAACCTGCGAGATAGGAGATTGGCTCCTGTGTTGAGATGACCGGGCAGGGACACTGCCCTTAGGTGCTTTAGATTTCTTTCTGCCCAAAGGATTATGGGTTCCACCTCCCTCAGTAGGGACCTGCTGTGCGTCCCTCCTTGCCGGTGTATATAAGATACAGCAGCTCTGTTGTCCATCCATAGAAGAACTGGTTTCCCTGTGATCTCGAATTCTAGGGCTAGTAGTGCATGGTAGGCTGCCCGGATCTCCAAGATATTTGATACTAGGACTGTCGCATGAAAGGACCATCTCCCCTGTACTGAGATCTGGTTGCAGTGTGCTCCCCAGCCTGCCGAACTGGCATCGGTGGTAATTGTGATCCAATTGACATGCCCTAATGTACGCGACTTCATCAGCGTTTGCATCTTTATCCACCAATGAAGACTTCTGAGCATCAGGGTCGTCATGCATATGAGTTGAGATAGATATCGTTTGTTCCACTGCCTCAAGAACTCCAGTTGAAAATATCTCAAATGCCAATTGGCCCAAGGGACCATAGGGATGCATGATGACATCTGGCCTATCAGGCTCAGACAGTCCAATGCGGTCAGATAGGGTTTCGCACTCACACTCTTCATCTGCCGAATGATGGACGTCACCTTCTGAGGTGGAGAGGATACTGTACCATTCTCTGTGTTGAACAGTGTGCCCAGATAAATAATTTCCTGCGTTGGAGAAAGGTGACTCTTCTCCTGGTTTATCTTCCAACCAAATTCTAGTAGCGTTGTCAGCAGGACTTCCCTGTGTTCTACTAATTGGGCTGAATCCTTTGCCAGGAGAAGAAGAAGGTAGTCCAGGTAATGGTATACTTGAAGCCCCTGCTTCCTTAGCGGGGCTATGATGGCAATCAGGGTCTTTGTGAAGACTCTTGGTGATGTGCAGAGACCAAACGGGAGACTCCGAAATTGAAGGTGTACCTGGCCTACTGCAAACCTCAGATACTTCTGGAAAGGGGGAAGTATGGGTATATGCAGGTAAGCATCCTGTAAGTCTATTGATAAAATCCAGTCCCCTGGTTGGACTACACGGATGATTGTTTGTATTGATTCCATCTTGAATCGTTCTAGGAAAATGTAGCGATTTAGCCTTTTTAGGTCTATGACAGGTCTCCAACCTCCATTTTTTTGGGGACTAGAAACAGGGTGGAGTAAAAACCTGTAAATCTTTCTGATGGAGGTACCAGAGTTACTGCTTGCTGTTCCTGTAGAGCGAGAAGAAACTGCTGTAGTGCTTCCGCTTTTTGAGGGGACTTTGTCATCCTCGTTAGGGAGAAGTCTTTGGGGGGTTTGTCTCGAAACGTCCAGAAGTGCCTGTATTTGACAGTGGGGACTACCCAAGGATCCCTGCACATTTGCTCCCAAATCTTCGAGAAGTGTTGGAGTCTGGCCCCCACAGGAATTGCTTAGAATAGCTTGGCGTCAAAAGGACTTAGCAGGGTCCTGTGGAGTAGGCACGGTTCCCTGTTTACGGTTCTTGAGGAAGGTGGACTGCGTGCTTCTCCAATTTTACCTGAAGCCCTTTTTCCTGCCTGGACTGTCTGTAGTCCTTGCTTTTGGAATATTGGAATCTGTGTGCGAATGTCCTGGATCACCTGGGTCGCTTGTCCTGGGGTAACAGGCCTGACTTCCCGCCAGTGACGCAAGAGATGGCTTTATCCAACTTCTCCTGAAATAGGGCTTTCCCATCAAACGGTATTTTGCACCAATTCTGTTTTAATGCAATATCTGCTGACCATGGTTTCAGCCACAAGGCCCGTTTGGCCATTACTGTATGGAGCATTGACCTTGCGGAGAATCGAATTGAATCGATCGCAGCTTCCCCAATAAAGTCTGCTGAGAGTTTTAGCTCGTCTAAGGCCTTGATAATGTCCTCCTTTGGGATATCCTGTTGGATTGCTGACTCTATATTATCTGTCCAGACACGCAGCGCGTTGGACACTGATGTCACGGCAATCGCAGGTTTGCAGGCATTGCCCGCCATCTGGTAAGCTTTCTTGAGGTTGAGATCCATTCTTCTGTCAAGTGGATCCTTAAATGACGTTGAGTCTTCCATAGGCAGTGTAACGTATTTTGCTAACTTTACCACAGCTGCATCGACCATTGGAGGGGCCTCAAGCATTGCAGAGTTGGCTTCTGAGAGAGGGTATAGTTTTCCCAGGCGATTAAGGGAGAATCTTTTTTCTGTCTTTTTCATTCCTCCTCAATCACACCCTTAATCTCGTCCATAAGAGGGAAAACGGAAATTTGGCGCTTGAGAAAGGGGAAGTACGCTTTAGACTTCTTGACTTCTGTCTCAGTCTCCTCCCAACCAATCGCCTGTTTTACTGCCTGTAGATAGGGCTAGCCCGTGGTAAAGGCAAAGCCAGAGGCCTCCAGGTCATCCGAGGAGTCCCCTGAGGCGTAATTTTCCTCCTGATGTTTAGAGGATGAAGGAGGTGTTGGGCGAGGAATTCCACTAGTGGACGGGTCGGGAATGGCTTCCTCAGCCGGTTGCTCCGGAGGAGACACCGGTTGTGGTGGCATTGGGGCCACTAATTCTGCAAAATAATCTTTTATTGCTTTCTTAAGCAGGTCCGCCACTTGTAGGCCCTCTGACTATCTGTCTGCAGTTTATGTGGAAGAGGGGTAGCTCCACAGGCCTGACACTTTGGAGATCTTGGTCTCGGGGAGCGCGAGTGATGGCGTTTTTTGGCCGATGACTTCCTGCCACTCCCATGGTCTCCTCGCCTGGAAGACCTCTCTCTGCTGGGGCTTGAGTCAGAGTCTTCATGTCGCCTTGGGGTCTTCTTAGACGTCTTCTGGCGTACAGGGCTGCAATACATAAGAGTATGAGCCTAAGTGCACTCTTCTTTTTCTTTTGTGCGTAAACTTACCTGGACGTAGGTTCTTACCTTAAGTGTAGAGTAGGATCTTGTATTGGCGGCGAATGGCTCATGTGGAGATGTGGATTAGCAGAGGAAGCAGCTAAAAAAAGAACAGGAAAGGGTTAACCGCCATGTCCTAACCTGGCCAAACGGGACAACATCTCTATGTTTATTGTTTTTTCGCCTTTTTTTTTTTTTAAGAAATGATTTTTTTTTTATATTATATATATATATATTAGGGCTGTTACTGATCAAAATTTTTGTGTTCGATTAATCGTTTTTTTTTTAAATCGATTAATCGACTAATTTCGATTATAACGCACATACAGATCCAACTACTTTTAGCTGATCTCCTTGCAGGCTGATTCCCAGTGCAGCTACCAACAACTGAAAAAATGCATAGCAGGATACAAAAAACACACAAAGGCAGCGCTCAATGGGAATAGCATTACAATTTTTATAGTTTCAAGTAGGTAACCAAATAAATATTGCACTGGAGATAAAATTGATGTAGCTACATAAACTGTAAAAATGGTGCAAGTAATACCAAACGGTACCAAAAGCAGTCATAAAAACATGTAGCCAAGTATGATACTGGTATAAAAATGTACAACGATACCACTGCTGAACAGGGCTGTCTTAATAAGAGGGCACACCTGGGCACTGCCCAGGGGCCCCATTTGCACGGGGGCCCCTGCCCTTTCCTTAAAGCAGCTGGTCCTTGAGCCCGGGGTGCCCCTCTACATCCCAGATATACCCCCAGCACTCTGACCCCTCTACACTCTAGATATTCCCTACCTCTTTCCTACTTGATTTCTGTTTACCTGTGCTATCTCCATTGTAGGGGCCACAGAGCATTACTTTGCCTAGGGGCCCATGATGCTATTAAGATGGCCCTGCTGCTGAATCCAGATGAGGAGAGGTTAACATCAGTCCGTCGGCATGCAGATGTCCCGTGAAGGGAACTATTACAACTCCCAGTGGATGGTTGTAGAATCCCAGGTTAATGGAGGGAAGTGTAACAGCCCTTGCGTGTGGCAGATAGTAAGGCATGCAGATATGAAGGCACAGCAAAGAGCCCTTCAGATGGACACGGCAAGCCCTGCCAGTGTCCGTGACAATACTGGATCTCCAACGGAACTCCCTGAAGGCCAAGAAGCCAGCGGAGAGGTGAGTACCAATCAAAAGAATTTTAATCGATCAAAAAAATGAAAGATTAATCGATTAATTAAAAGTTAATTTGCACAGCCCTAATATATATATATATATATATATATATATATATATATATATATATATATATTTTTTTTTTTTTTGGGCCCCTCGCAAAGACATAAGCTACGTCTAAAAATGTTATATAACATTTTCCTGCCCCCCTTCTTTTTTTTTTTTTTTACCTGCAAAGACAGGTTTCCTGCTCTGGAGCTCTCTTGTACAAGGTTCTCCCTGGACAGCCACAGGCATCATACTGAGGCAGCCAGGAAGATAAAAGAGGATCCAGGTGGACAAAGGAATGCCTCTGCCCTGTATTATTAAAAAAATCACAGGTTTGCCCTATCCCAACATGGCCGCCGCGGCATTGCGCATGCGCAAACCGGCAGCTCTAGGACCCGGAAGCTGCGGCCGCCGGCGCCAGCGCAGAATGCAGCAAAGGACGCCGCTGATTACGCAAAAGCTGCTGGAGGTGACGCGTGCGATGCCTAAGGGGGGCAAGGAGATGACAGGGAGAAGCGAGGGATGACACGGGAAACACAAGGGGATCAGGAGGCGAATGTATCACAGGGGAGAGTGAGGGAATCACAGTGGGATCGAGGGGAGGACAGGGGCAAAAGTAAAGATGCCAGAAGAGAGCCTGGGAAAGGGGAGAAAAAAATTAAAATAAAGAAAAGTTATAGCTGCTGCCTCTGTTACCATGGGAGCCAGATGCCTGTAAGATATACTGCAGATAGAGCTCTTAGTTAAGAGACAAACTGCCTGTCCCAAAAGACCCTACAGAAGGTACTCCCAACCTTATTAGTGCGTTTAGCTGCCCAAGAGAAGGGACCGCATCCGGGAGAGGCTTGAACCCGGATGGACGCTGCCGAATGCAGAAGGTAGGACGTTCGACCAGAATTCACTGCCATGAGGAAAAAAAGTAGAATGTGGGGGCAGTGCTAACCAACTCTTTTATAATATTCACTAGTCCTGAGGGAGTAGCCAAGGCGGAGCTTGTCACAGGTATGCTGCCATGGAGGCACCAGGAAAGCACGTTAACAGATCACAAGAAGCCAAACATCATGCCACAATCTAAAAAAATTCAAGAACAAATTAGAAACAAACGTGTATAGGTCTAGGAAGGGTTTCCAAGCCATTTCTAAGGCTTTGGAACTCCAGTGAACCACAGGAGAGCCATTATCTACAAATGGAGATAATTTGAAACAGTGGTGAACCTTTCCAGGAGTGGCTGGCCTACAAAAATTACTCCAAGAGCATGCCGGCGACTCATCCAGGGGATCATAGAAGAACCCACCTAAACAACATCTAAAGAACTGGAGGCCTCACCTGTCTCAGGTAAGATCAGTGTTCACTAGGGTTGTCCAGATACCGATACTAGTATCGGTATCGGGACCTATACCGAGTATTTGCGGGAGTACTTGTACTCGTGCAAATGCTCCCGATACCTAAATAGAATACTTTTTTTGTATTTATCAACATGTTCTGTGAAAATTCTTTGAGTTTTTTTACTACTGTGTGACAAGAAAATAAAACATTTTTATTAATTTATACTCATTTTTATTCTTTTATAATGTCTTGAGTTAGAGTTCTTCATAATTCTAAAGAAAATATCCTTAGTCTGTATTTCGGTTTGAAAACTGTCACATGACATTTAAAAAAAGTATCGGTATTCGGTATCGGCGAGTACATGTAAAAAAGTATCGGTACTTGTACTCGGTCCTAAAAAAGTGGTATCGGGACAACCCTAGTGTTCACGATTCAACAATAAGAAAGAGACTGGGCAAAAATGGCCTCCATGGGAGAGTCCCAAGGACAAAGCCACTGCTGACCAAAAACAATACTCATCTCACGTTTACCAAAAAAACATTTTGATTATCCGCAAGACTTTTAGGCAAATATTCTGTGGACTGAGACAACATTTTTACTTTTTGGAAGGTGTGTCCCCCGTTACATTTGGCATAAAACGAATACAGCATTTCATAACAAGAACATCATACCAACAGTCATACATGGTGGTGGTAGCGTGATGGTCTGGGGCACCAAAGAGCCCACCCCCCAGATCACAGAGTCCTCTCATCCATCTCTTATCCAGAGTAAACTGTCTTTCATGCTTACGGCACCATAGGGAAACTCAAAGGGCACTCAGGGTGTCAAAGCCCCCTGGTTAGGGAACACAGCTGTATAAAATTCTCCTTCGCAATGTGGCTATTGGCTTTGTCCTCCTTTCCCCATGCTGGACCTACACAAGTCAGACCAGATTTACAGAAAGGCAACAGTGTCTAGGATGGAAGTGTAGCACTGACCCCCGAAGGAGCTGCTGGTTTTATTTGGGCCTGCACTCTACCAATAAACCCCACTAACTTGGCTCAATCCCCTTGGCACAGCTGTGACACAATGCAATACAATACAATGTAAGACAGTACAAAATACCTGTATTGTCAACCCAGGATCCACTGACTGCACCTGGTGGGAGAAAACAATACGCCACAACAACTGGATACTTAACCAGAGATATATTTTACTGTAGAATATGCAAAAAAAAGTGATTACAGTAATTGTGCAGTCATCCTAACATAAGACAAAAGCACAATGTATTTCAATATAAACAATTTGAAAAAACAGTATACATATATATATATATATATATATACAGTATATATGTGTCTATACCTGGGAGCTCCCCCTACTTTTTTTTTTCACAAGAAAGGAGCTCCCCCTACTTTATAAGCTATGTGTGAGATCTCACTTAAAGTACTTAGTCCTGGATCGTCTTTTCTTCGCTAGCTAAAGTGGCTCCTTGTGATTTGTAATCCACAGTTTTGGTGAGTTAAAATTACTCCAAGAGCATGCCGGCGACTCATCCAGGGGATCATAGAAGAACCCACCTAAACAACATCTAAAGAACTGGAGGCCTCACCTGTCTCAGGTAAGATCAGTGTTCACTAGGGTTGTCCAGATACCGATACTAGTATCGGTATCGGGACCTATACCGAGTATTTGCGGGAGTACTTGTACTCGTGCAAATGCTCCCGATACCTAAATAGAATACTTTTTTTGTATTTATCAACATGTTCTGTGAAAATTCTTTGAGTTTTTTTACTACTGTGTGACAAGAAAATAAAACATTTTTATTAATTTATACTCATTTTTATTCTTTTATAATGTCTTGAGTTAGAGTTCTTCATAATTCTAAAGAAAATATCCTTAGTCTGTATTTCGGTTTGAAAACTGTCACATGACATTTAAAAAAAGTATCGGTATTCGGTATCGGCGAGTACATGTAAAAAAGTATCGGTACTTGTACTCGGTCCTAAAAAAGTGGTATCGGGACAACCCTAGTGTTCACGATTCAACAATAAGAAAGAGACTGGGCAAAAATGGCCTCCATGGGAGAGTCCCAAGGACAAAGCCACTGCTGACCAAAAACAACACTCATCTCACGGCAACAGTGTCTAGGATGGAAGTGTAGCACTGACCCCCGAAGGAGCTGCTGGTTTTATTTGGGCCTGCACTCTACCAATAAACCCCACTAACTTGGCTCAATCCCCTTGGCACAGCTGTGACACAATGCAATACAATACAATGTAAGACAGTACAAAATACCTGTATTGTCAACCCAGGATCCACTGACTGCACCTGGTGGGAGAAAACAATACGCCACAACAACTGGATACTTAACCAGAGATATATTTTACTGTAGAATATGCAAAAAAAAGTGATTACAGTAATTGTGCTGTCATCCCAACATAAGACAAAAGCACAATGTATTTCAATACAAACAATTTGAAAAAACAGTATACATATATATATATATATATATATACAGTATATATGTGTCTATACCTGGGAGCTCCCCCTACTTTTTTCACAAGAAAGGAGCTCCCCCTACTTTATAAGCTATGTGTGAGATCTCACTTAAAGTACTTAGTCCTGGATCGTCTTTTCTTCGCTAGCTAAAGTGGCTCCTTGTGATTTGTAATCCACAGTTTTGGTGAGTTAAATTGAAGTGAAAATGCTCCTGGTGTAGCTGTAACAACTATTTTAACATTGCTTGAGACATCAAGGTAGATAGGCCTCAAGCCTTCTCAGTGTCAGTTGCTCTGCTCCTTCGTGGAACTATAATTTCCAGTGAGGCCTGTATATGAGTCTAACTGCATGTGAGATTTAACAAACTGTGGGCCGTGACCCGCTCACCCACTGGATAGAGGCTCTGTGTGGTAACTTTTGTCTGGTGACTGCAACTTGCTTCTCCGTCAGCTGGGCCAATCGCTCTGTTTAGCTCCACTGGGTGGATCCCGTCCTCCGATGCTCGGATGAGTGTCTCTTGGTCTCTGCAATCTGGCCACCGTCTCCCCACAGGTCCTCTCAGGCAGGCCACATGCTTCCAAGAGACCTAAAATTGTTCCTCCGGCTCCTTTTATCTCCTACCCAGCATGCACTGCTCAAGAAGGTGTTCATGGGTAGGTCACCAAACCTCCTGGGTGAAAAAGGTCAGCCTCCTCCTCCCAAAACAACAGTCACTTCCTGTCTAGTCTTTTGTGCTTCTTTCAGGAAAAACATATCTGCATTACCAGTATTTGGTCACTAGATGGCTCCAAATACTCAAACATAGCAATGTCCATAGACGTTTTAATAAAGTATACAAACACACATCAACATGGGAGAATATCAGCGCTACAGAAGGTTTAGGGGGTGAACGGCTCTCTTACTTTTCTTTTTTTTTTTTTTTACATATTCTTCAATAGGTGTGAAATTGTGGTGACACAAAGGTCACAAAGTAGAATCCTGTGTCACATTTAAAATAGACCTGCTATGAAATAAATACGTAGGCTGCCATTGCTGACCTACTTCTGAACCCGTTAGGCCGCCTACACACGATCGAACATGTCCGCTGAAACTGGTCCGCCGCATGGATTCGACGCATACGTGGAAGCATTTTATTTCCTGGTTTGGTGACGTGGCAGCGTCAACATCACCGCCACGTCACCGCATTCTCTGTCCGAGGCGATTTTCGTCCGATGGTGTGTACACACCGCCGGACCAAAATCCTGCAGGAGACATGTCCGATGAAAACGGTCCACCACATATGTAGCCATGTCCCTCCAGCCATGTCCCCCACATATGCAGCCATGTCCCTCCAGCCATGTCCCCCACATATGCAGCCATGTCCCTCCAGCCATGTCCCCCACATATGTAGCCATGTCCCTCCAGCCATGTCCCCCACATATGCAGCCATGTCCCCCCAGCCATGTCCCCCACATATGCAGCCATGTCCCCCCAGCCATGTCCCCCACATATGCAGCCATGTCCCCCCAGCCATGTCCCCCACATATGCAGCCATGTCCCCCCAGCCATGTCCCCCACACATGTAGCCATGTCCCTCCAGCCATGTCCCCCACATATGCAGCCATGTCCCCCACATATGCAGCCATGTCCCTCCAGCCATGTCCCCCACATATGCAGCCATGTCCCCCCAGCCATGTCTCCCACATATGCAGCCATGTCCCCCCAGCCATGTCCCTCCAGCCATGTCCCTGCAGCCATTTCCCCCATACCTAGCAGCCGCCCGGGGAACATCACAGGTTTCATTTGAATAGCTGTAGTGTTCCCGTGTGTATAGACACTCCCCCTTGCTCGGGATTGGACAGATCACGATCACCCATCCAATCCCGAGCAAGGGGGAGTGTCTATACGCGCGGGAACACTACAGCTATTCAAATGAAAACTGTGATGTTCCCACACGCTTTAACCATGCGGCGTGTGCGGCGGCTTTCATTGCGGCGTGTGCGGCGGCGGCGGGACAAGTATTCTATTTAGATATGTGCGGGAACACTACAGCTATTCAAATGAAAACTGTGATGTTCCCACACGCTTTAACCATGCGGCGTGTGCGGCGGCTTTCATTGCGGCGTGTGCGGCGGCGGCGGGACAAGTATTCTATTTAGGTATCGGGGGTATTTGCGGGAGTACAAGTACTCCCGCAAATCCTCGGTATCGGTCCCTAATATTTACCAAAACCATGTAGCGCAAGGGCCTGCCTGATTGCATACAAATGGAAAATCTAAAGCCTCATACACATGATCGGACTTCCATCGGACAAATCCATGGATTTTTGTCCAAAGGGTGTTGGCCGCAAATTTGTTCTGCAGACAGACGGCAGAACTTTTTCAGCCAACATTTACAAAACTACGTTGTGTTCTGCTCTTTACTGCCACCCTTTGGGCAACTTCTGATAATGTTGTCTTATGGCTAGCATTGGTTCGGAGCATGGGTGTTTGTAATTTGGATTTTAGTCCGACGGATTTGTGTACACACGATCGAATTATCAGACGGAACACATTTGTTGGACAATTTGAGAGAATGATCATCCAACATTTGTTGTTGGAAATTCCGACAACAATTGTCCGATGGAGCATACAGCCAGTCTAGATTATCCAGCAAAACACGTCAGACAATTGTCATCGGAATATCCGATCGTGTGTATGGGCTTTCAAGGTCTGACCTCGTATTATATGGTTTTGGTAAATCTGAAGGCAAAAATCTACAGAAAATTGTATAGTGTGTATCCAGCTTTAGTTGTCTGGTTTTCATGCTGATCATATTGCTTCAATGCTTCATAAGCCACTGATTGGGAACAAGCATGCCGATCAGGAAAGTCTGAAGCCTATAACTGCAAATTGTTTCCAGTTTAGAAAGTCAAGATACTCAACCAATAGGCTTAGCATGATATGAATGTAAAGAATTCCCTTAGAAGGTTATCACAACATAAAAACTTGACAGACTACCCTTTTCAATACTTAGGCCTCGTACACACGAGCAGACAGATTTGTTCAAATCTGTCTGTCCGTCATATTTGAACAAATCTGTCTGATAGGATTTTGGTTTGCTCGCGTGTACACACGAGCAAACCAAAATCCCCGCCAGCAGACGGCGCGCTGACGTGTCGGTGACGTGGCAGTGACGTTGACGCCGCCACGTCACCGCACCAGGAAGTAAAACACTTCCACGCATGCGCCAAATCCATTCGGCGGCGGTGCGGGACGACATGTCTGCTGGTAAGTGTACTAACCAGCAGACATGTCGGGCGGACGGATTCCCACCCGATAGATTTCAAAGCATGCTTTGAAATCTGTCGGGTGGCCAAATCCGTCGGCTCGGCCGTACACACGATCGAATCTGTCTGCTGAAACGGTCCAGCAGACCGTTTCCAGCGGACAGATTTGATCGTGTGTACGAGGCCTTAAAGAGAAGCTCCAGGCACCCCCCCCCCCTAACAAAAAAAAGTAAAGTCAGCAGTTACAAATACTGTAGCTACTGACTTTAATACAAGGGCAGTTACAAGGGCAGTTCTTCACTGGGCTTCAGGTCCCTAGTGCCACCATCTTCACAGCTGGCTTCCCACTGCGCATGCACGAGCCATGCTGCACGATGTGAATGGTCTCACAGTCTTCTGGGACCTCTGATGGAAAGGACCGGGTGTACAGCTGCAGTGTGAAAAAATTATATCAATTGTGTTTGGGTACAGCGTTGCATGACTGCGCAATTACCAGCTAGAGTAGCGCAGTGCTGAATAGTTCCAGATATTGAGGTGGTTAAAGTAGAACTTTACCCCCAACTCCTTGATAAAAGATAATGGGCCAGATTCAGAAAGATCCCCGATACGTTACGCCGCTGTAATTTTTTGCGCAAGTTCTGTATTCAGAAAGAACTTGTGCCCTTATTTACGGCGGCGTACCGTATGTGTTGCGGCGTAAGGCCGCGCAATCCAAATTTATGAAGTGGGGGCGTAATTCATGTAAATGAATCATGACCCCACGTAATTGACGTTTTTTTTGGACGGCGCATGCGTGGATACAGTGCGCATGCGCGAAATCAGGTCGCTTTTTGTCAATGTAAACGACGTGAACGTAACTAACGTTGAGCCCCATTCCCGAACTTTTTACGCAAACGACGTAACCGACGTACAATTCGACGCTGTCCCGACGTCCATACTTAACATTGGCTATGCCTCCTATAGCAGGGGTAACCTTACGCCGCTCTAACGCTAACGCAAACGACGTAAACTACGACGCGCCGCCGCAAGTACGTTCGGGAATCGCCGTAAATAGCGCTTTTGCTACTATCTGTAGATACACGGGTGTAATTCTTTTGTGAACCTGGCCCACAGTGTTTTCCATGTTTTCCAAAGTTTCTGGTTAGTTTCCAGTGCAGAAACTGACCGGAAACTGACTACACAGTGTGAACTAGATCCATTGGAATACATGGAAAACACTGTGCGTGCATTTTGTACAGAAAAAAAGAGCACGGAACTGAACGGAACTGCATCTGGTGCAAACTAGCACTTAACTTATTTTATTATTGCCTTTTCGAAGTTTGCATAAAAAGAAATGTCCCAATTTTGCATCAAAGTTTCAGTAATGTAAAACCTTCCAATCTTCAATTATGGTGTGGCATGTCAGAAGAGTGGTATACATAACAGTTTTACAAAGTGTTCCAGAGAATTACCATGAAAACTCATAGAAAAAGTCAAGAGAAGTGCATTTTGTGCTCCAAAAAAAACGGAGTACAGGCTGAGTGAGCAGCTATAGAATATGAGTATGGAGATTTAATCACTGGAGAGATTGTAGTGAAATTCAGCCTCCATACTGGGGAAGAGGCTAATAGGACAGTTATTGTAAATCAGCTCTCATTTGTAATCAAATCTGTCAGCAAAATGCATTTAGAGACATTAAAGACATTCACATAATTCTATCTTAGCAATGGTAATGTGAACATTTTTCATTTCTCTGGATGCACATCCAGTTATGAAAGTCATTAAAGTGTTACTTATTGCATAGCATTGCTATTTTAGGTTTAGTGACTGTTCAATGCTGATATGATTAAAAAGAACTTGGGAAAATATAGGACTGTACCATAAATATTTTTGACTCAGACTTGGCTAATTCAATTCATATTTATATATCAGTGACATGCAGTATATCCTTGCATTTGAGCTATTTTTAATGGATGAAAAAAAAAAAAAAAATCCTAAAGCTTTCTGCTTGTTAATTTTAAAATAAGCCACTAGGGGGCACTATTGATTAATACAATGTCTGAAATCTTTTCCCTGGTGTTCTGTTTCAGTAATTTGATTAGTACCAAGAATAATTATATAAACAAAATACTAATATGCAACTGACTAATGCTAATATTATTCTTGATTTTCATATTAGCATCCAACATATAAATACATGTATACAAATTATTATTATAATTTTTTTTTTTTCATGTCAGGTGAAACAAGTGTTGGAAAGTGTTAAAACCCAGGTCAGGTTTTATTGTCCCTATCTTCTGCAAAGTGTAGTCCTAACTTTATATAAATATTATATTATAGTATATTTGATAATCCCTATATTGGAGCATATATAGCGTTGGATATATTAAGTGCAGGTATCCCATTGAAGGTGCATGGACACATTAGAATCCAATCAGGAGCAAAATGGAAGCTAAAAACGTCCAATGCGTCCCCGTGCCAATTACAGCGAAAAAGCTATACAAAAATGGCAACCACCCCAAATAAGCTTTTGAAGTAAGGGCCCTTTCACACAGGCTGTCCGATCAGGTCCTCCTGTCAGTTTTTCAGGCGGACTTGATCGGACCCTCCTGTAAACCCTATGGAGTGATGGATACCAGTGGACACATTTCCACTGATACCTGCCATTATCCGATCTGATCCTGCCCACAAAAGCAGACAGAAGGTGGTCCTATTTTGCCTGACAGATCAGATGGAAATGGACAGGCATTCTGTTTCCATCCGGTTTCCCCATAGAGGAGTGCAGGACTGTGTGTGTGTCTGCTCTGCACAGTGGAGCGGACACGGACCTGTCATGCGCCTGCTTTGTGGGAATTAGCGGAGCGATCCCCCACTGAGCAAGCAGAATCTGCTACACAGAGACAACCGTGTGAAAGGGCCCTAAGATGCAGATGAAAGGGCTTTGCACATCACAAACAAAAAAATTGGAATTGGCATGCAGACACATTGGATGCCTTCAGCTGCCACTGTGCTCTTGCTGGGCTTCTAATGTGACCCTGCACCTAGGATTAGTAGGAATAGCATATTGCTTTGTATGCTCCACAATTGAGACTCTCTATAATGCCGCGTACACACGTTCGGAAATTTAGACAATAAAAGACCGATGTGAACTTTTGGTCGGAAATTCCGACCGTGTGTAGGCTCCATCGGAATTTTTCTGTCGGAATTTCCGCCAAGAAAAATTTGAGAGCTGGTTCTCAAATTTTTCCACAAGAAAAGTTCTAGGAGGAAATTCCGATCGTCTGTATGCAATTCCGACACACCAAAAGCCACACGTGCTCGGAATTAAGTCGACGCATGCTCGGAAGAATTGAACAACATTTTTTCTCGGCTCCTCATAGTGTTGTACGTCACCGCGTTCTTGAAGGTCGGAATTTGGTGTGACTGCGTGTATGCAAAAGTTTGAGCCAAGATTCCGTCGGAAAAAAATCCAATCCAAATGTCGGATTTTCCGATCGTGTGTACGCAACATAAGAGCCAGGACCACACTTTACAGAGAGGTCTTGATGAGGCAGTGTGGCTTCCACATACTGTATATTGGCAAATGTGTCCAACTAAAAGTTCTGTTTTTAATGCAAATTGTTAGACAGTGCTGTTTTTTTGTAGGCAAGTGTGTGGAAAACTTTTGTTTGTTTTATCATTCTCTACTCTATCCCCCCCAAAAAGGGGGGGGGGGTTGCTTGTACTTTAAAGGGGAGGTTCCCCTAAAAATAAACTTATAGCATTGCATTTATCATATTAATGACATCTAGAATCGGCTGTTTATTTTAAAAAAATCCGTCCGTACGTACTGTTTCCTATAGGTAGTCTCACCGCTGCTTCCGGGTATGATGGTCATCCGATCGACGCATACAGCGCGTCACGAAATGCCGAAAGAACCCGAACATCGGTGTGGCTCTATACGGCGCCTGCGCACCGACGTTCGGCTTCTTTCGGCATCTCGTGACGTGCTGTATGCGTTGATCGGATGCCTGTCAATCAAGTAGGCACGCCCATCCCCGACCATCATACCCGGAAGCCGCTGTGAGACTACCTGTAGGAAACGGTACGGACGAATTAAAAAAAAAAAAAACAGCCGATTTTAGATGTCATTAATATGATAAATGCAATGTTAAAAGGTTATTTTTAGGGGAACCTCCACTTTAAGTTCCTGCATCGGATTGTACCAGTTTATTACATTGTCAGATCTTTCCAACTGTTTACACAATAATTACTGACAATGCAAGCACTAAAAGATCCAATAAAGAATGCATGAAGCTTTCTAAGAGACAGACAACCAGTGCTGCAAAAAAGAACAAGATGAATATCTGTGCCCACAGGATGGGAAGCCCAGGTACTGATTTATCAGTAATGGATTATGGCCTGGTTATTCTGTAAGTGAGGTTATGTCTCTTCCATCTGGCAAAAATAAATACAGCCAAAACCTGAAACCTAAGGCACTACTCCTCTCCTCCTTCGTCAGAGACAAAAATAAGCACTCTTGGTGCTTTCTGTACAATGCTTTATTAAAGTGGAGGTCCACCCTATAAAAAAATAATAAAAAAAATTGCACCAAAGTACTGCAAAAAAATAGAAAATTTGTATTTATTTTTTTATACTTACTAGAAATTGCAGTTGCTAGGCGGATCTTCCTAATCTGCATCTTCCTAGTCCCCGGCTGGTCTTCATCCTCGTGTTGTCTTCTGGAGAATGGGGCGCGCTGCCTTCTGGGAACTGTGTGTATCTATCCCAGAGAGCAGCCACCCATTCATACAGCGCCTCAAGAATCGCGCATGCTCAGTAGGAAACGGGCAGTGAAGCCGCAAGGCTCCATTGCCTGTTTCCCTTAGTGAGGATGGCGGCGTCGGGACCTGCCACGATCGAGGGATCAGCCTCGGGGAGCCAACATCGCCTAGGACAGGTAAGTGTCCTTATTAAAAGTCAGCAGCTACAGATGGAACCCCCGCTTTAACTGCTTCCCGTCCGCTGTATTGTCAAATGATTGGTGGGTGGGCGCACTCTCATTCTGGGAGCACGTCATATGATGTCTTCCCACTCTCACTACGCTTGCACGCTCTTGGGGGCCCTCAGTGATCAATGTGTGCGATCTGTCCCTGGGACACAGTGCATCACCACTCCTGGTAAAGCGCCAATAACACAAGTGATCAGCTGTGTCCAATCGCAGCTGATTTCATGTAAAGAAGGAAAAGCCGATTATCAGTATTACTCTCTTCACACTGACAGCGTGTAAGGAGAGGAGAGCCAATCAGTGGCATTTCCTCACAGGGGAGATCTAAACAGATAATCAGGGTACTGATCATCGGTGCAGTCCCATCAGTGATGCCAATCAATGCCCATCAGTGCTGCCTTTCAGTGTCACATATCAATTCCCATCAATGCTGCAAACCAGTCCCCATCAGTGCTTGCGTATTAGTGCAGCCTCATCAGTGCCCATCAGTGCTACCTCATCAGTGCCCATCAGTGCCCATTAGTACAGTAACTTTTTGTGCTTAAAACCTCTTATATTGTGAGGATCTTTGGAGGGGTAAGTGCATTCTTAAGTTCCCTTCAGAGTCCTCCTTACATCAGGGTCCCCATCAGAAGTGGAGGCCAACTGATCTGTAGTTTGGAGACCCCTGATATAGAGCAACAGGTATATTTTAACTGATGAGAAAAGGTGCCACGGAGCAGATACTCTTTACAGACACATGCCTGTGCTCTTCTCTCGCTCTCTCTCATCAGAATACTCTTTCCTGATTACTTAGTGTAAGTAGTTACATGATACAGATAACTCAAGGCCCCTGAGTAATTCCCAGAAGTCAGACAAATCTGGAGCACACGGTGACCGTATAATGGGAGGACAGAGACAGGAAGACACAACAAAGGAGATCAATACTTACTACCAGGAGGAACAATATAAACTAAGGAAATTTCTGAAGAAGAACCCCTTCCTCTAAGCTGCATACCATCTACAGTACATAACAACTCGCACTACAGCACATCTGGCACTTTATTTATTTCTTTGTATCATAATAACCAACGGTTAGTATATGTAATAACATATGATTCCATTTTATTTATTGTTTAACCTTTTTGAATACCATAATGCTGGTTTGGATCATTCCTATAGCACAGGGGTCTCCAAACTTTTCAAACAAAGGGCCAGTTTATTGTTCTTGAACCTTTAGGAGGACCGTATTGTGGTCAGTGGGGGTACAAAATGCCCTGAGCCCCGGGCCCAGCATTGGTGAGAATAAATATATAGTTTGCGATCAGTAGGATAAGGAGTAGTGCACGTATTAGTAGGAGCAATTGTATCTCATCATTGGTATTAGTGGGAAAAAAAAGTGCCCCCTTGTTGGAGTCAGTGGGAAGAATAGTGCCTCATATCAGTGGGAGGAATAAAGCCCTGAGGGCTGGATAAAGGCTAACAAGGGGACACATCTGGCCCTCGGACCGCAGTTTGGAGACCCCTGCTATAGCAGATTCTTAAAATCAGTAGGATTTGACTTTCTAAAGAAAACATATTAATATAATAAGGTAATTCAGTTGACAACAGCACCAGATCTGAGATTACACAACAAGAGACAACAAGATATTGGGACTTTTAAGGTGCTGAAACCTCCTCCTGAAAGGATAGATCTTACAACGTGATATAAAAATTCCATTTTATTTAGGTTATAATTGGTTAAAATAATGTCTATACCAAATAGACATAAAATAGAAAAATTCTTTTGCAGCAAACTCTATATGGAACAGACTTCCCCTTGACCAAAGTACAATAGTTCCTCTATGATCATATACAGTGCCTTGCGAAAGTATTTGGCCCCCTTGAACTTTGCGACCTTTTGCCACATTTCAGGCTTCAAACATAAAGATATAAAACTGTAATTTTTTGTGAAGAATCAACAAGTGGGACACAATCATGAAGTAATCATAATTAAAAAACTGCAAAAACTGCAAAAGTTAATACTTTGTAGCGCCACCTTTTGCTGCGATTACAGCTGTAAGTCGCTTGGGGTATGTCTCTATCAGTTTTGCACATCGAGAGACTGAAATTTTTGCCCATCCTCCTTGCAAAACAGCTCAAGCTCAGTGAGGTTGGATGGAGAGCGTTTGTGAACAGCAGTTTTCAGTTCTTTCCACAGATTCTCGATTGGATTCAGGTCTGGACTTTGACTTGGCCATTCTAACACCTGGATATGTTTATTTGTGAACCATTCCATTGTAGATTTTGCTTTATGTTTTGGATCATTGCCTTGTTATAAGACAAATCTCCGTCACAGTCTCAGGTCTTTTGCAGACTCCATCAGGTTTTCTTCCAGAATGGTCCTGTATTTGGCTCCATCCATCTTCCCATCAATTTTAACCATCTTCCCTGTCCCTGCTGAAGAAAAGCAGGCCCAAACCATGATGCTGCCACCACCATGTTTGACAGTGGGGATGGTGTGTTCAGGGTGATGAGCTGTGTTGCTTTTATGCCAAACATAAGGTTTTGCATTGTTGCCAAAAAGTTTGATTTTGGTTTCATCTGACCAGAGCACCTTCTTCCACATGTTTGGTGTGTCTCCCAGGTGGCTTGTGGCAAACTTTAAACGACACTTTTTATGGATATCTTTAAGAAATGTCTTTCTTCTTGCCACTCTTCCATAAAGGCCAGATTTGTGCAGTATACGACTGATTGTTGTCCTATGGACAGAGTCTCCCACCTCAGCTGTAGATCTCTGCAGTTCATCCAGATTGATCATGGGCCTCTTGGTTGCATCTCTGATCAGTCTTCTCCTTGTATGAGCTGAAAGTTTAGAGGGACGGCCAGGTCTTCGTAGATTTGCAGTGGTCTGATACTCCTTCCATTTCAATATTATCGCTTGCACAGTGCTTCTTGGGATGTTTAAAGCTTGGGAAATCTTTTTGTATCCAAATCCGGCTTTAAACTTCTCCACAACAGTATCTCTGACCTACCTGGTGTGTTCCTTGTTCTTCATGATGCTCTCTGTGCTTTAAACGGACCCCTGAGACTATCACAGTGCAGGTGCATTTATAAGGAGACTTGATTACACACAGGTGGATTCTATTTATCATCATTAGTCATTTAGGTCAACATTGGATCATTCAGAGATCCTCACTGAACTTCTGGAGAGAGTTTGCTGCACTGAAAGTAAAGGAGCTGAATAATTTTGTACGCCCAATTTTTTAGTTTTTAATTTGTTAACAAAGTTTGAAATATCCAATAAATTTCGTTCCACTTCATGATTGTGTCCCAATTGTTGTTAGTTCTTTACAAAAAAATACAGTTTTATATCTTTATGTTTGAAGCCTGAATTGTGGCAAATGTTTGCAAAGTTCAAGGGGGCCGAATACTTTCCCAAGGCACTGTATGTACACAATCATGGATAACCATGGTAAACACTGTTACACATGTGTGAGGAGACACAAAAACCCAACCAAAAAAAAATAATCAGACCTAGAATAACATAGAGAAAACAGTACTATAGCCCTCTGCATATATAAACAAGTATTGGTTTCTCTATGTTATTCCAGATCAGATTGTTTTGCTGTATATCCCAGCCATTGGAATCTGCCTTCCTCTTTGTTTATGGATTTTAACAAAGGAGATTTCTCCTAGGTATGCTTTATTGTACTGGTTAGCTAATGCTTGAAGTGGTGGATATTTGGTAGTAGTGTGTTATCTATAATTTTTCCCTGTTTTAGTACCTTATGGCCAAACATGTGACCGAGCAGCCATAATTGCCAATCCCTGTGTATTGGACCCTTTCTTTGGCTCTTGGAATGATCTTCTCTATGGGGGTTATTTATGAAAGACGCTGTAGATCCGAGGGGGACATGCAAGGAAAATAAAAAACAGTGGGCCAGATTCAGAGAGCCGTAACTCCTGTCTAACTGGTGTTAGACTGGAGTAATTTCAAATAACGCACGTTTTTTAGCTAGTTTGAAACCTCAAACCATGAATAGACGGCTGCGGGCTTCAATTCGACTGGATTACGTGTTCGTACGCCTTCGGATCTACGCTGCAATAAAATTGCGGCCACTGGGTGGACTTCCCGTCGTTTTCCGCGTTGGGGTATGCTAATTAGCTTTTGCCGGCGATCCCCGAAATTACGATCTCCAATCGCAATCTCTTACGGCATCTTTAGTCATCTTTTATTTGCGTAACACTATACCAGCTTTTTGCTGCTCTAATATTAGACAGCCCATGTTAAGTATGGCCGTCGTTCCCGCGTCGAATTTCTACGTTTTCCGACGTCTTTTATTATTTTTTACGTAAGTCGTCCGGGAATAGGAATGTTTGTAAACGACGCTACTCAAACAAAAAATGACGTAACGACGTGATTTCGCGCAATGCACGGCGGGAAATTTCTGAACGGAGCATGCAAAGTTCGATCGCCGCGGGGACGCGCCTAATTTAAATGCTTCACGCCCCCTAACCGCGTATTTCGATTACGCGGCGAGAAATAGACTATGCCGCCATAGCGTACGGGCAAGAATCTACCAGAATTCGATGTAGAGCCTGGTAAAATACGGCAGCGTAGGGTATTTCAATTACGCAGCGCAAAATTAAGTGTACCTGAATCTGGCCCAGTGTTTTTTCTTGCACATGATTAGATGATAAAATCAGCAGAGCTTCCCCTCATTTCAGATCTTCCCCTCAGATCTACAGACTGCACTTCCTAGTACACTTCCAAGTGCACTTGTCGTGAAAAGTGGATTTGCCTTTCGTAAATAACCCCCTATGTGACTCCATATCCATTGGATATAGACAGACGCCCGGTCCACCTTACAGTGCACTGGCAAGCATGTGTAATGCCCTTAGGGGGCCTCCCAAAGTTAATATTTACCAAATGTAAGTTTTTGAAACTACTATAAGCAAAACTACAGTGATATACATTAATCATGTATTTGTGACTATATATATATATATATATATATATATATATCTGTATTTATTTTGTATCATTGACAGCAACTCTACAACATTCATTCCACACCAAAAGAGAACCCCTGAAGAAGCCGACAGTTGAAATGCATTGGTTTATCCATGGGCTTATCCATGGATATGTGGTTATCCATGATTGTTTTACATAAATGATCACAGGGGAACTATTGTACTTTGTTCAAGGGGAAGTCTGTTCCATATAGAGTTTGCTGCAAAATAATTTTTCTATTTTATGTCTATTTGGTATAGACATTATTTTAACCATTTATAACCTAAATAAAATGGAATTTTAAATATTACGTTGTAAGGTCTATTATCCCTGGAGGAGGTGTCAGCACCTTACAAGTCCCAATATCTTATTGTCAATTGCTGTGTAATTTCTAAAGAAAACAATCTACTACCAATTAAAAAAAAAAACTTTATTATAGTTTCCACATATAAGGGATCTCTTTACAATTGTTACATTTTCTGTAAGTTGAAGGGTTGTAAAAATGCAAATCAGTGACCACAAGCTGCCTAATAATTCTGAATTCTTCCTCATGTATATGACTGTCAGGCGGCGTACACACGACCGAGGTTCTCGCTGGAAACCAGCGAGAACCTCGCTGGAAGCTGCATTCCAGCGAGGACCTCGGCCGTGTGTACACAGAGCGCTCGCCCCGCCCGTCGGGAATCCCGTCGAGCGAAAAGAGAGCACGCTCTCTTTTTGCTCGACGGCCCGTCTGGAGGAATGGCTGGTTGCCATGCCCGACGGGCGGGTCGCCGATTTCGACGGCCGGCAGAGAACCTCGACGGGCGGAACGATGTGTTCTGCCCGTCGAGGTTCTCTGCCGTGTGTACGCGGCTTCAAGGGCAGATGGGCCCCCATAAACTTCAATGGCCTTCTCATTAAAGACTGAAATTAGCTACATTTACATGCAATGAGTTCTAGCAATCAATGACTTTACCCAAACCAGGTTAAGCAAATTGTGATTGGTTGCTCTGGGGAATGCTCTTTGCATATGTTTTCTGTTCACTAAAATAGTTGTTCTCCTGAAATTGAAAAATTGAGTTATTTCAATTTTCTAAAAATAAAGTAGTTGTAAATATACTATCTTATAGACATTTACTAGTACGGTTATAGCTTTGCAGGCAACTTAACTGATTTTTCTTAGTTTCAGAAATGATTTTTCTTACAATGTTACAAAGTTCTGTCATGTGACCATGCATCTTTCTTTCTGATAGTGGGGGGTGGCGTTACAGGACACTGTGTAGACACACAGTATGCTTGTATTCCATAGTCTGCTCAGCCTAAGTCAAGATGCAGTCTGTGCTTGAGCAGGGGGTGTGTTCAAGAGGCAGGCTGTGATTGGGAGAGGGTAGGAGCCAGAGGTAGGCTATGATTGGTCAGAGGTTTGGTGGTTTTACAAAATAACCAATACAGGCGTACTGTGTTATCTGCACAGCAGTTACGGCCGCTCCATTAACCACTTGCCTATTGGGCACTTTCACCCCCTTCCTGCCCAGGACATTTTTCAGCTTTCAGCGCTGTCACACTTTGAATGACAATTGCGCGGTCATGCAACACTGTACCCAAATTCAATTTTTATCATTTTTTCCCCACAAATAGAGCTTTCTTTTTTTTTTTAAGTGTATTTTTTGTGCGTGAACTCGAGAGAGAGGAGCCAGACTGCCGGAGTTGGGAGTATGCAGACCCTCCCCCCGGAGGCAATCGCCATCCTTCTCCATGCCCCCGGTGGCAATGGCAGGTGTGAGGGGGGGCCTCCCACTCACCCCGCCCTACCTGCTCCACTTGGGAGCCCAACAGGACCCCAACGGGGCAGAGGGACTCCCCCCTATGAGGGAGTGAGGGGGCCTAGCCCACCCAGCCAGCCTCGTAGGTCCTTCACCTCTCTTTATTTTAGGACACCGCATGGCCAAAGTGCGAGTGTGTTAAACCAATTTTGTGTGCGTGCAAGTGTGGTGGTTTTTGTGGGGGGGGGGGAGGGGTGGGCGTACTAAGCACAGGCGTACCTTGCATAGCACACCCACCGGGAGCCGGGCTGAGACCACCAAACTCAATTCACATGTAGCCGAGACCGGGATCCGAACCCTTGGCTGCAGAGGTGAATGGCTTGTCAGCGCAGTGCCAATCACGTTGAGCCACCACAGCTCTTTTAAGAGCTTTCTATTGGTGGTATTTGATCACCTCTGCGGTTTTTATTTAGTACCTTTTAAAAACAAAAGTAGAGGGACAAATTTGAAAAAAAAAACCACAATATTTTTTACTTTTTGCTATAATAAATATCCATTTTTTTTTATTCAAATTTTTTCTCAGTTTAGGCCGATACGTATTCTTCTACATATTTTTGGTAAAAATCGCAATAAGTGTTTATTGATTGGTTCGCGCAAAAGTCTTAGGGCCAGATTCTCGTAGATGCGCGCCTAATTATGCAGGCGTTGCGCATCTCAGATGCACTACGCCGACGTAACGCGGAGTGGCAAGTACCGTATTCCCTAAGTAAATGTGCTCCAAGATGCGCCTGCGTCGCGTAAAATCATCGGCGTAATCCGGCGCAACAACAAAGTAGGAGGGAAGTGGGCGTGTTGCATTGTAATGAAGCGTGACCCCATGCAAATGCAGGCCGGGACGAACGGAGCATGCGCCGTGACGTGGATGACCCGCGCCGTGACGTGGTTGACCCGCGCCGTGACGTGGATGCCTTCTGCGCATGCGCAAAGCCTCCCTACGATTCGCCGGTGCAGGGTATATAATGCGGCCACACATGCGCCCGCGCAGCGCAAACGTCTCCCATTTTATTGATTGTGACGCAAAACGTTGAGCAGGACCATGACTACTGTTGGTAAGGAGAGGAGGAAGAAAAATTTCTCCCCAGAGGAGAGGGCCATTGTTGTGAGGGCAATGGAGAAATATGATTCGCGGCTCCATGGTGCTGACAGTGCCCGGAGCAGCAAGTCCCGGAGGGATCAGATGAAGGTCGCTTGCCAAGTAAATGCCCTTTCTCATGAGGTCCGGACACCACAGGACATTCAAAAAAAAATGAATGACCTGCGGCGTCTTGTGAAGGGCAAGCTGGCTGCGATTGCTTGGCATGCCAGGGGCACTGGAGGGGGCCCACCCTGCACTGTCCGCCTGACTGAGGAGGAGAAGGTGGTCGCCCGCTGCCTGCAGACGGAGCAGGTTGAGGGAGTTGGGGGCTATGAGTCCGAAAAGCCAGCCCTGAGGACAGGTAAGTGTGTTTTATATTCTATCTGTTGTGTAGCATGTGTGGGGGTGGAAGGGAACATGTGCCAAGTGTGTGGGTCCACCAACATGGGCATCTTTTGTGTCATCCACAGATGTGCAGGAGGGAGCGGGGCCATCTGTTGCTGCCAGGGCCCGTCAGGATCCATCCCCCGAGCATCCAGTCCCTCTGGCTGCCCCCCTGGAACAGGACTTGGAGGGAAGTGGGCACACGTCTACGGAGGAGGTGGTTGAGGAGGATCTCGTAGACCAGGAGCTCTACCTTGTTTCGGAGGAGGACCATGGGTTTCCCGGACCAGCCCAGGCTATCCCCCCATCTTTATCAAACCCCTCAGTGTCCCCCCCCCAACCTCTCCAGTCCCTTTGTTTCCCCCCCTCATCTCTGGCCCCTCAACATCCTCCCCTTATGCCCGGTCCCCTGCCACTCCCCGGAAGGCGACGTGCAAGACCAGGGGTGTTCACAAGGTCCTGCCGGAACAGCTGGCCGGGCAGCAGGACCAGCAAAATCGGCACCTGTCAGAGGTTGTGGAGGAGATGAGGCGCCTGGCCGACAGCCTGGCCTCCTTGGGACACCTTACGGATGCCATACAAGACATTGCTGGCAACAGCGCAGCGACGCTGACCAGCCTGGGGGAGCTGCAGGCGACCACCTCCGACCTTGTAGGGGAGGTTTATGCCCTGCGCCTTGCAGTCGTGGAGCAGACTGCTGTGCAGACCCACATAGCGGTTGCCCTGGAGGGCATGCAGGCAGCCAGGGAGGGACATGGGGATGCTCCTCCTCCACCTGCTACCCCACCCCCCCACCTGTGGCTGCCCCCAGGCAAGTGAGGTGCAGGAGCCGTGGCACCAGGCGGAGCCCCCGCCAGGCCCATTAATTTTTTTTTCTTATTATTTTGCTCTGGTTAAGAGCTTTTTTTTAAAATGTATTTAATGCTCTGGTTAAGAGCTTTTTTTTTAAAATTGATTTAATGCTCTGATTAAGAGCTTTTTTTTTTTTTACTTGATACTGCACACGGTGCAGTGTGAATGGTGTGTGAATGTGAGGGGGTGGCACTCCTGCCAGTAAGGAGTGTCACCCTCGGCCGTTGGGGAGAAGTTATCCCCACGGCTGCGTGAATGGTGTATGAATGGACAGCGACATCATTGGGGCCTTGACGCGGCGTTGCTGCTCCCAAGTCCTACATGCTGGACTTGGGCTAATCCAATATGATGTGGATGTGGGGTGTGTGATCTAGGGACCACAGTGGTGTACACGCGTGCATTGTCTGTGTGCCATGCTGTACGTGTGTGTTTAACGGTCAAAGATTCGTAACACGAGGACCCTCCTGACTGCTTTTCCATCAGCAGACGGGGTCTCCTCTGGCAGGGGGGGGCTGTGTGCTTGGGGGGTCAGGTCATCACGTAGGGCAATCTGCAGGCCCTTTCTCATGGCAAAGTTGTGCAGAATGCAACATGCACCGATGATCTGACCCACAAAGTTGGGGGAATACAATAGGGCCCCCTCAGACTTATCCAGGCATCGGAAACGGGACTTCAGGAGGCCAAATGTGCGCTCTACCACTGCACGGGTTTTGATGTGTGTTTCATTGTATCTTCTCTCTCCTCTGGTTTGGGGGTTCCAGAAAGGAGTCATGAGATGGGGTCCAAGTACATATGCAGAGTCACCTGTGAGGGAAAAGACAGGAGGATGTTAGTCATGCATGTGCCCCTTGTGATGTGTGCATCATGGGGGGGGGGACAGCCATGCCTGCCACCCATGTCACTCACCAACCAGCCAGCTGTCCCCATACATGTCCTGCTCAAAATCTTCTGGGATGGTGCTTTGACGGTATATGTAGCTGTCATGGCTGGATCCAGGGGTCTTTGGCACGGACGTGCCATATGAGGTATTTGGCATCGGCTATCACCTGTACGTTGATGGAGTGCCAATGCTTCTGATTGCGATATATGTGCTCTGTGGCACTGGGGGGCTGGAGTGCGACATGTGTGCAATCAATGGCCCAGATGGTGCGTGGGAATCCGTCAATTCTGTAGAAATCTGTCATTGCCTTCTGCCGCAGTTGCTCAGTGTTGGGTCTGATGATGTGGTGGGACATGCGTCTGAGGATTGCGGGGATAACCTGGTGCAGACATCTGCTTATGCTGGTTTGTGACATCCCAGCCACCACTCCACTGGAATGATCCACTGGCCAGGAAATGGAGTGTTGCCAGGACCTTCACCAGTGGCTGCAGTGCATGTGAGCGGTGTGTCTGGCTGGTGATGTCATCCTGCAGGGCTGTGGTTAGTTCCAGGATGGCAGCAGGGGTGAATCTGAAGATGCGATACACCTCCTCATCACCCATGCCAAAGAGGCTCATGCGCGCTCGGTAGATCCTCTCACGTGCCCCCCTCCTCCTACTCCTCCTTCTATGCTCCTCTTCCTCTGCATACATTAGTAGTGATAAGACCATGGCTGCCCCTGGCATGTTGGCATACGAATGTGTTGTCCAGTAAGTGTGATTGCTCAGCTCGTCCGTTATGGTGCTGCTGTAGTTGCTCTCCATCTTACTTGCACACGGTCTTGAGCAAAGTTACCCGTGCTTTTATGAGGGGTATGTTTACTCAAGGCTTTCGTGTTACGCGCACCACGAGTAGCCAACGCCGAACGCGCGTAGTTTCGGGAATCCGCGCATCTCCCTCATTTGCATGCTAATTCAATGGGAGCTGAATATTTACGATGCGTAACTATGCGCCTACGCCGCGCTAGCTTAAAGCATTTTCGCCGCTCAGACGAAAAAGATTTTCTCGCGTATGTGGTTCTGTGTTTACCGCGCATCGATACGCAGGCGCACATTTACAATTACGCCGCGCATATCCATTTACGCAGGCATAGCGCCGCTGAGAATCTGGCCCCTAGGGTCTACAAAATAGGGGAGAGATTAATAAAAAAAAAAATTTTTACTAGTAATGGCGGCGGTCAGCGATTTTTATTGTGACTGCGATATTGCGGCGGACACATCGGACACTTTTGACAGCGTTTTGGGACCATTCACATTTATACGAGAAAACTGCCCAGAATCTAGACAAGAAAAATAGAGAACCTGCTCTGTTTTCTCGTTGTGATACTTGGCAGTGTTTTCCTGTCGAGAAACCCGAGCGTGTGTCTCCATGGAAACCCGCGCATGCTCGAAATGACTTTGACACATGCGCAGTAGCTTCCATGGCATAGGTAGGGTGAAGCAAGATGGCAGCGACGGCATTGAATGTGATGAGCGCATGCTCGTCGAAGTTGATGACGTCACCGCGTTCGTGCCATTCAAAAGTATGGCGGTTCTTTTAAATTGTACGTGTACACTCGGCCGGCAAGAAAATCTTAACAGGAATCTCGTCAGGAAAAACAACGTTTTTTTCCTGACGAGAATCCTGGCCGTGTGTACAGGGCTTCAGACTATTGTAGAAATATCACTCTTAGGCCTTGTACACACGAGGGAATAAATCTGCTGAACATGGTCCGACGGATCATCCGCTCGTGTGTAGGGGCATGCTTTGGAATTTTTCCGCCGGATAGCTGCCCGTCAGATATTGTGAGGGCTTACCTAGAGTGGAGTCCATTTGCAGACTTGTGAGCTACCTTTGCGACCTGATGCGATCCGCCCCCTGAGATTGGGACAGAGGGACGGACGCACCGGGAGGCACCGGTACCAGCGGGAAGACGATGGTCAGGTGCGTGGAGCAGGTACAGGCGGATCACCGACTGGAAGGCTGCAGCAGATGAACAGAAGACCGTCCAGGCACAAAAGTACTTCACTGGTCAGGGCAGGGCTGAAAACAGGTCCAGGAGACAAGCTGGGGTCAGGGGCTGGAGAAGACAGGGAAAGTCCAACAATACAGGCCGGGGTCAAAGGGCAGGTGAAGATCGGGTAACCAAAGTCCAAGCCGGGGTCAGGGGTTCAGGCAAGCAGAAGTCCAAAAACGAGCCAAGGGTCAAAAGCCGGGGATCAGTCTTGCAGCAGAAGATCAACATATAGGAACTGTTGGCACAGACAGAATGATCTGATCAGAATGAACTGACAAGGCTGTCAGAGTGAGGCAGGGCTTTATACCCTGGATAATTTGGGTAAATTGCCTCAGCTGGACCAGAATATTTAGGTGCAGATTGCAATGAGATCAAGCAGTCAGCACCAGGCTTCAATGGAAAGCTAAACTGGAAGGTGGCTCAGAGATAAGGAGTTGGAATAACAACAGAGCGGTCCTGGGTTCAATTCCCCGATACTGACCCTGACAGATATGTCCGCTGGTTAGTACGGCAAACCAGCGGACATATCTGCCCGCACATGCGTCGTATCCTGTGAATGGATCAGACGCATGCGCGAGGAAGTGTTTACTTCCTGGTGCGGTGACGTGGCGGCGTCAACGTCACCGCGCTGTCCGCCGGCGGGGAATTTGATCCGATGGTGTGTACAGCCATCGGATCAAAACATCCCGGCGTAAATATGCGCTGTAAACGGTCGCTGTTTACAGCGGATAAATCCCATCGTGTGTACAAGGCCTTATGTGACATCTGCCACTGTGACATCATTGCATTGTCCATCACCGGTGTATCCACGGGGGGGGGCGGGGGATTCTATTTTTGCTTTCGGTTGTCAAGAGAGTAATATTTGCACAGACAACTGCTTAGATCATGGAATATGCCTACACTTCATAATATAGTTGCTACAAATATTTATCTTACTGGTGACAGGATAGATGTATAGACATTTTCAGTCAACAAAGTGCTGTAACTTACAGCAACCTAACCATACACTTTCTTTTTATTATGATTTCAATGAACTGGTATTAGTCAGCTTGCTATGGGATACTCCACTTTAAAGACCATCATTGCTCTTAGCAGTGCCTTAATAATGGACTAATATTAATGAATGTAACAGACGGGCAATGCAATGGGTCTTGCTCTTAGACCAGAATGCACAGCCATGGTTTTAAGCCACATAAGTAAAGCTAATTCAGCAACCAGCCATCTTTGATTAGTGTATATGTAGCCAATTACAGGGCAAGTAGTGTGTAGAGGAGATGGTTCATGAATATGTGATTCAATTACCAGTGCCGCAGACCTTCCACATCATTCTTAACAATTGAATATCCCGTCTTGTGTACAGCTAATGTCTAGAGATAGGAAATCAAGAAAATGGCAGGAAAGGAAATCCAGAAAAAAAGCTGAGATGCAAATATCCAGGCAGCAAATGGTATAACATTTAGCACACTTTGAATGGGATATAGCTGAAAAAAATGATGATGCTACAAATGATACATGGATGTTTTACTGAGTTAGTATATTTAGCAGGTAATTTGCATGTTATGTTTTCTTACTATTTTCCATATTTATAAAGCATTACATGGTACATTACAGAGTGCCTCATACCTCAAAGTCACATACACTCTTGGGCTACATTTGTCAGAAGTCAATTAACCATCCAATCATCACAGAGGTGATATTTCTTATGGGAATTAATTCTGTGTCCAGCTGCTTGAAGCCAGGGTACACTGTTAACTGAGTGGTACTAAGTCAATGCCAATTCCATGCTAACAGCAGTGGTTAATAGATTGAGTAGTAACATGATGGTTTAATGGGTTTGCTGTATTTGGTGATCAGCCAACGACTTTAAACAGATAGAAACTGCACTATATACAGCAATGATATACTGATATATTGACTGTACGTTTGAAATTTCCCGGGTGTTCGCTGAACTTCAATCAACAGATATTTTCAAGGGGGCGTATCTGGGAATGATCAACCAGTGATGTGTATTGCCTTCTATATTTAATGACCTGTCATTATGACTACCACTGTAGGTAGAATATACTGTATAATCAGAAGACCAATATTACAGTACTCATCTTTATTAACATTATGATGAATATGTAAAGAAAAATCAGATAAACGTAACATTGTAAAACAATTGTTCTCATTCTGGTAACATGGCCAGTGCCAAGACATGATCTTGTTGAAGGAACTTAAAGCGGGGTTCCAACCACAATTAGCATTTTTTAAATGTATGTCCTTTCATCATCCGATTTTATAATATAAATCCGGTCACTTACTATTTTACAATCCACCACCGATCCGCATAGTTATTCAAAAAAGATCGGTCCACACCGTTGTCATTTTGCTTGTGGGCATTGTGAAGCCCACAAGCACTTATGCCGCGTACACACGATCACTTTTTGTGATGAAAAAAAACCGACGTTTTTCATTTAAAATGATCGTGTGTGGGCAAATCGTCGTTTTATGTCTTCAAAAAAACGACCAAAAAAAAGTTCCAACATGCTTGAATTTTTTGGGCCTTTTTTTAAAATGTCATTTTTTGTGTCATAAAAAGTGACCGTGTGTGGGCAAAACGATGTTTGAAACAACGTTTTTAAACCCGCGCATGCTCAGAAGCAAGTTATGAGACGGAGCTTCAATGGAACAGAGTGCCGTCGAAAAGTGTCTTACATAACCGCGCTTTGCAAGAGCATTGTGGAAAAACTATGGTGTGTATGCAATGTCGTTTTTGAAAATTAAGTTTGAAAAACGTCGTTTTGTTTCGTCAGATAAAATGACGTTTTTTTTCATCACAAAAAGTGATCGTGTGTACGCGGCATTACTTCCTGGAAGTCTTGGATGGGGAGTGATAATTGGGTAGTGCACTGCATCCTGGGAAAGGATGACACACATTTTCCAGGAGCATTAGAGGGAGATGACGTCAGAAATCTAGGTGATTCCAAAGGCAAATTTCGTGGGACCGCATAGCAACAGGCATTTCCAGATGAGTAAAAAATTTTTTTTTTTTTTTAGGTCTAATGAGCACACTAATGAAAAAAAAAATTGGGGATGGAAACTCCACTTTAAAGCAGATGAAAACCCTAACTAAATGACATTTAGCCTGCTAAAGTACTGTGTATCACCATCAATTGCAATTTCTTAAAAAAAAAAAATGTGTTTTCATCATGTTTTTTAACCACTTCAACCCTGGAGAATATGGCTACTCAATAACCGGGCATTTTTTTTTACGATTCGGCACTGCGTCATTCTAACTGACAATTGCGCAGTCGTGCAATGTTGCACACAAACAAAATTGACGTCCTACAAAATTGACGTTATACAGTGATTACTGAGTAAATGGTCCTGGCAGGGAAGGGGTTAACCACTAGGGGGCGAGGAAAGGGTTAAGTGTGCCCTAGGGAGTAATTCTAAATGTGGGGTGGCTGGGCAATGAGTGACACGACACTGATCACTGCTCCCGATGACAGTTCATCACTGTCTTGCCACTATGCAGAACAGGGAAATGCCTTGTTTACATCTCCCTGTTCTGCAGCTCCGTGACACGATCGCGGGACACCAGCGGACATTAAGTCCGCGGGTCCCGCGGGCACGGTCACCAAGCTTGCGGTAGGGCAGCCATGCCATTCTGCTGACGTATATATATACATGCGGCGGTCAGCAAGTAGATCTCTTTTTAGCACCTGCCTACAAGCATGGGCTGCATAACATTTTTGAAGGTGGGGTTCCTGATGGGGACAGCAGTGGACCTTGCCTGCTAAAACAGGAAGACCTTAATGGTCTGATCATTTTAATGAAAACTGTAGATTTTTCATCCATTTTTCTTCCATTTTCTTCTGCAATTACCGTACTTTTGAAATTACATTAACATGTTGAAGCAACTAACTTTAGGCAAAGATGGCCAGTCAGTGCCTCTGGATGAACAGTAGTCCCTCACTTTTAAATAGATCCTATATCCGTTCTCAGGCCTTGGTCTGGGTAAATACTGCTGTATTGGTACTGGGTTATATCTTTCACTGCAAGCAAATCAATACGGATTACAATACTGAAATGATAGAGCCTCTGTATAGATATCAGGAAGAGAAAAATGTACTTCTACAATGACAGTGTTCCTTCCTGGTTAGGTGACTTCTTCCTCTGTTTCCCATTGAGCAAGGTCATTGCTTTGGACTAATAAATAATTTATTGTTTACTGTAGAACACAAGGATAACACTCTATGAATGTACATTTTGCATATTTTGAGAAGCTTCATTACTAAAATATGTTTATCACTTGAAGACCGCGTACACACGATCAGACTGGTCCGATGAAACTGGTCTGAAGACCAGTTTCATCGGACCAAATTGATCGTGTGTACGGCCCATCAGACCGTTGTCCATCGGACCAAAGTTTTAAAACTTGCTTTAAAATCTGTCCAACGGACCAAAACGATGGTTAGTACACAAAAGCATCGGACCAAAAACCCGCGCATGCTCAGAATCAAGTCGACGCATGCTTGGAAGCATTGAACTTTGTTTTTCTGCACGTCGTTGTGTTCTACGTCACTGCGTTCTGGCCCGATGGGATTTTGGACTGATGGTGTGTACGCACATAAGACCATCAGACCACTTCAGCGTGGTCCGATGAAAACGGTCCGTCGGACCAGTCTCATCGGACCGGTCTGATCGTGTGTACATGGCCTTAAAGAACAAAGAATTAAACTATAATATATTACAGACTTTTTTCTATCACATACCTCCCAACTTAGCATTTGAGAAAAAGAGACAGCCCGCAAAGGACATCATTTACAGTGTGCCCAATGCGCCACTTTGGAAAATGGGCGTAGCTACATTGCGCTAAATATCGAACATGGCTTAAACAGTCTAACAGTATACACTGTACATATATGTTGCAGATCTTGCAGCCCCAAAATACTTTTGTGCCTCGTACACACGATCGCGATTTCCAACAAGAAAACCATTTTTTTTTAGCAGGAAAATGGCTGAAATTTGTTTTGCATACACACGGTCACACTAATCTTGGCTGAAATTTCGACCGTCAAGAACACGGTGACGTACAACACATACGATGAGCCGAGAAAAATGTTCAATAGGCAGTTTGGCTCTTTTGCTTGATTCTGAGCAAGTGCGTTTTGCGCGTCGTAATTGCATACAGACGAACACGATAGGAATTTTTACTGTAACGAAAATTGAGATCCTGCTCTCAATCTTTTCTTGGCTGGAATTCTGACAGAACAAGTGCAATGGGGCATACACACGGTCGGAATTCGGGACAAAAAGCTCACATCGCACTTTTCTCTTCGGGAATCACGATCGTGTGTACGAAGCATTACAGTAATTGCTGCGCTACAAATGAGTCTCACAGACAAATACTGTATAAACCTAAAGAATCCTTTTAGTAAATAAAATAAACCTCCTCCATTAGTATCCCCAAAAAATCTTGCGCACAGAATAAAAAAAGTAAGCAGCGAGCATAAAGTGACAAACACCAAGATAATATAGAATGGATGCTGAGCTATTTTAAAATGGAGAAGAAAATTCATGTACTGTATACATTAACAACCACTAAATAAGTAAACACAAATAGCATCAAGGTACTCGATATTTCAAGCTTGAACAAATAAAGTTAATATATAGCGGGTAAAATAAGTATTGAACACGTTACCTTTTTTCTTGGTAAATCAATTTCGAAAGGTGCTATTGTCATGAAAATGTCACAACATGTCGGTAACAACCAATGCAATCCATACATACAAAGAAACAAAAGCAAAGAAGTTAGAAATTAATCTTTCCCCTTGTCAGTGCAAATTAATATCAGGTGGTTCAGTCTCAGCTGATGGCCTATAAAAAGGTGTCGCATTACCCAGGTGTCACACAAGAAACATGTCATGATGAAAAGCTCTCTCAAGATCTTCGCAACTTTATTGTGCAAAGCATACTGATGGCATTGTTTACAGAAGGATTTCTAAACTTCTGAATGTTCCAGTGAGCACTGTTGGGGCCATAATCCAGAAGTGGAAAGAACATAATTTTACCATAACCCGGCCACAACCAGTGTCATGATCTGTGTCATGGCTTTGGTCACCTGCTGGTGGCACTGTTTCTCCCAGCTACAGGGGTGCAGTTCTGGTGTCCACCAGCGGGTGTCTCCCATGGCATGGACTCCTCTCTATTTAAGGTAAACGGCTACAGGTATATAAGCCCGCCCTGCACTGCAGTCCAGTGCTTCAGTATTTTGCCTGTCAGCCCTGTTCCTGTCTGTCCAGATACCTGTTGCCAGTTCGTTTCCTGATTTGCTCCCATTGCCCCCGGCTTGAACCTTTGGACTTTGCTGCTCTCTCCTATCCTTGACCCCGGCTTGAACCTTGGACTTGCTTGTCTCTCATCCCTGCATTACCTGCTATATACGCTCTGATTTCTGGTATATATTTGTTCACTAGTTTTGGTGGCTTTGACGGTTGCTGTATTTATAGTATGTGTGCTTGTTTTGTGGGTTTTCTGTTTTACACATGTGCCTTAATCTTATTGAATACATATTGTTTCCACTTACCTCTGTGCCTATTTTCCTTAGTGCAGCCCACTGACCTGCTAACTAGTATTGGATGCCTGTGTAGACATCCCTGACAACCAGGTGCTCCTCACAAGATTTCTGACAGAGGAGTGAAAAGAATTATCAGAAGAGTTGTCCAAGGCACACTTGTGGAGAGCTTCGGAAAGACCTGGAATTAGCAGGTACAATTGTTTAAAAAAAAAAAAAAAAAGTAATGCACTCAACCACCATGGCCTGTATTCATGCTCACCACGCAAGACTCAATTGCTGAAGAAAAAGCAAGTTGAAGCTTGTTTAAAGTTTGCGGCACAAAAAAATTGAACTCTTCGGATGCCATAATACATCCAGGTCAAATGGCACTGCACATCAACCCAAACAGGGCCGATCCCAGGCGGGGTGCAAGGGGTGCACTGCACCCAGGCGCCAGAGGGGAGGGAGCGCCAAAGTGTGAGGAGCACCGTTGGTTCCCTCCATCTAGTGTGCAGTGTCATCCTTAGACTGCATCGCCGGCGCCGCTGTCCCTGGCTGCAGTGGGAAGACCCACTTCAAGGGTCTCACTAGGGGCCCCTGCTTCCCTGCACAAACTGGTTGCTAGCCACGAGCCACTTTGTGTCTAGCAACCAGTGACGTCAGGAGAGAAGGACAGAGCGGCTCCACAATTCAATGCACTGCAGAGGAGGATTTAACTTCCTACTCCTCCCTAGCTCCACCCACTTCCTCCCTGTAATGTTAGGAGTGATGAGCGCCGCGGTCTGAGAAGCGAGTATCAGATTCAGAAACTGTGCTGCCTGCCTCCTCTCCCCTCGAGATGCAGCAGCAGAACAGCCTGAGATCGGAGCAGCTGTGTGTATGTAAAGAGAGAAGCTGCAGGCTCTTCCCCCCCCCTCCCTCTCCTCCTCATGCTGCTGTTCCCAGAACAGCCGCCCATTATGTTTCTTCCTCCTTTTCCTCCAATTGGCAAGGGAAAAAGACAAGAGAAGAGGATTCTGGGAGATGTAGTCCCAATAACTGTCTGGCTGGCCCTTTGCAATTCTAGGGGGGGGGGGGGCTAGGGGGGAACTGCTGCCCCCAGCATGCCTGAAGGGGAGGGAGAGAGAGCCAGGCTATGAGTGATAGGCTGCATCTGGTGACACTCATTGGTGACAAGTGACAGGCTGCATCTGGTGACAGGCATGGTGACAAGCAGGCCCGGAGTGGCCAATCGGGAGAACCGGGAGAATTCCCGGTGGGCTGGTCGGGTTTGTGGGCCGCAGGGCTGTCTTACTGAGCGGGGACCCCTGGGGCCCCATCAGATGTCAAGCAGCGGCGCCCCCCCCCGCGCGGCTTTCTTATGCAGTCATCACAGGCTGGGGCAGACAGGTCTCTGGTCAGCATCACCCCGGCGCTGCAGAGGGGGGCGCTGTCGTGCCCAAGTGTCAGACACTGTTCCCCTCTCTCCCTTCTCCTCCTCTCCTTGTCTCACGTGTGCGTTGTGAAGCAGTCCTAACGGCGCCAGGAACAGAGTGCACTGTGATGCTGATAATAAAGAGTAAGGTCGCTTCCCCCCCTTATCTAGCAGGCAGCAGCAGAGTTACATCCATCAGTCATGGTCAGTGAAGCTGAGACACCAGGGCCGTCATCGGACGGAGGGAGGGAGAGGGGGGGGGGAGTACAGATGTATGGGACCCTGTGTGTGCTCGTGCCAGCATAATACAGTGTCCTGCAAAGTATAGTGTGTCCTCTCCACAGGTCCTCCTGCCCTTTACGGTCACTCTGCTGCCCCCCTCCTGTCACGCTGCCTGCCCCCCCTCTTCTCAGCCCTCCTGTCATCCTGCCCTTACTGTCCCTCTGCCTGCCCCCCCCTCCTGTATCTCTGCCTGCCCCCCCTCCTGTCACTCTGCCTGCCCCCCTCTTCTCAGCCCTCCTGTCATTCTGCCCTAACTGTCACTCTGCCTGCCACCCCTCTTGTCACTCTGCCTGCCCCCTCCTGTCACACAGCCTGCCCCCCTCTTGTCACTCTGCCTGCCCCCCCCCTTGTCACTCTGCCTGCCCCCCCCCCTTGTCACTCTGCCTGCCCCCTCCTGTCACACAGCCTGCCCCCCTCTTGTCACTCTGAATGGCCCCCCTTCTGTCAGCCTGCCCTTTACTGTCACACTGCCTGCCCCCCTCTTGTCACTCTGCCTAACCCCCCTCTTGTCACTCTGCCTGGCCCCCCTCCTGTCAGCCTGCCTGCCCCCTTCCTGTCATCCTGCCCCCTTCCTGTCACTCTGCCTGCCCCCCCCTGTCATCATGCCCCCCTCTTGTCACTCTGCCCCCTTCTGTCACTCTGCCCCCCTGTCACCTTGCCTTCCCCCCTCCTGTCACTCTGCCTGCCCCCCCTGTCATCCTGCCTGCCCCCCGTCAATCTGCCCCCTTCTTGTCACTGTACCCCCTCCTGTCACTCTGCCCCTCCTGTCACTCTGCCCCTCCTGTCACTCTGCCTGCCCAGGAGTTAAATAGTCCTGTTCCTTCCCCTGGCCCCCAGCTGATTCCTCAGAATATACTGGAATGGCTGAACAGCCTTACGGCTCATTTACACATGTAGTGCCCTCTGAAGAGCAATCCACATTTGTATTGCTCTTTAGAGGGCATTTGACAGGCTCCTGTTTAAACCCAACAGTATTGCCCTGCAATATAATGCATTGCACATGGATGCAGGGAGCCCCTATTAACTTGAATGGGCCACATTCGGCAGGCAATACTGCTCGCGGAACCCAACAGTGCAGACATGTTTTGCCGCACTGTGATGCAAAACATTTTGTCTGTGGCAAGTGTACATCCCCCTATGCTGCCTTTTCAGTTTGAGGGAAATCGTTGGTAGCAGTAATAACACAGCTCAACCTCAAATTTTTACTGTCCCCCCAACCACAAGTGTAAATGGAGTTGCAGGGCACTCTGAAAAGTGATCCATAGTGGATCATGTTTTGAAGGTGTTTGACAGGTGGTGAAGAAGCGTTATGTTGCCTCCTCACTACCTGTTTTTAACCCCTAAAAAACCCATGCACATGGCTACAGCACAGCCCCATTCAGGTGAATGGGTTGGGATAAGCCAGCGCAGTGCTGTGTACCACTAAAATGTTCGGGTTTGGCTTAAAGAAAAGGTGGCAACCCTAAGTGTCCCCTCTTTGTTTATGTTTAGGTGACCAGGGGGCGAGGGGTGAAGGTGGGGGGGGGGGGCGCCACAGGATTAGCTCGCACAGGGTGCCTGAACACCTAAGGCCGCCCCTGCCTCCGCTCTCCGATGTCCACCTGACAGTCCAGCACCGAGTCCGCTCTCTGCTCTACCTCTGCTCTATAGTGGCCATGTGCAGCAGCACAGCCCCCCCCCGCTCTTCTGGCCGTGTCACTGGAGCTGAGCACATGTATGCAACATGGAATATAGCATGGCGCCTGGCGGTGGCTCTCTGGGCTTGGGGGACAGGTGGAGCCTGGAAGAGGCACCGGACACAGAAGCAGCAGGCAGGTACAGCAGCAGAGTTGGTATGAGCAAGGAGCAGGCAGCAATCACAGGGTCCCCGTTCTTGTTGTCGGAAGTTTGCTGAGTCCAAGACCGTTACCTGGTGACACTGGTGTGGTAAGTAAAAACTGTGGCTTTCTCTCTGAGTTAATGAGACTGTATATGTGATGACAATGACATAGAATTTTAAAATGTGTGTCTATATGTATATTGACTGATCTGCCAAATGCCCCCCGAGGCGGCATTGATGGGTGCTGGTGAAATGGAATTTGATGGGTGCTGGTGAAGCGGCATATATTTAATCGGTCGTGGTAAGGTTGCATTTGATCGGCGTTGGTGAGGTTGCATTTGATCGGCATTGGTGAGGTTGCATTTGATCGGCGTTGGTGAGGTTGCATTTATTAGGCGTTAACTTATATTTTGAGTTTTAATTATATTATTTTAATAGTCGTGAACTAAAGTGGGCTGGTCTAAGGCATGAAACTCCAGGGCTGAAAATGAGTCCCACTCCGGCCCTGGTGACAAGTGACAGGCTGCATCTGGTGACACTCATTGGTGACAAGTGACAGGTTGCATCTGGTGACAGGCATGGTGACAAGTGACAGGCTGCATCTGGCGACAGGCATGGTGACAAGTGACAAGCTGCATCTGGTGACACTCATGGGTGACAAGTGACAGGCTGCATCTGGTGACACTCATTGGTGACAAGTGACAGGCTGCATCTGGCGACAGGCATGGTGACAAGTGACAGGCTGCATCTGGTGACAGGCATGGTGACAAGTGACAGGCTGCATCTGGCGACAGGCATGGTGACAAGTGACAGGCTGCATCTGGCGACAAGGCATGGTGACAAGTGCCCCTCTCTGTTTACTACCCTCTCTCTCAGCCCCCCTCTCTCTCAGCCCCCCTCTCTCTCAGCCCCTCTCTCTCTCAGCCCCTCTCTCACTGAGCCCCCTCTCTCACTGAGCCCCCCTCTCGCTAAGCCCCTCTCTCTCTCTCTCTCAGCCCCTCTCTATGAGCCCCTCTCAGCCCCACCTCTCTCTCTCTCAGTGTAACATCCCTGCTATGTAGTTAAAGTAGAACAATTGGTTTTAAACTATAGAGGTCTCTCAGGTACAACCACCAGTTCTCTCTCAGAGTAAACAGAGAGTTTGGGGTTAATTCATCACAACCTCTATTGGACAACCAACTGAAAGACTGTATATGCTTATTCCCTCATAAGCAACTAACTGAGGGGGAAACAGGTAAGTATCTCAGATACAGACAAAGGTATTACTGCCAATCTACAAACACAGACTATAGATAAAGTACGTAGTATATGGTACTTGCGGTTCTGCTGAGTATTGTAGTTACAGATGATGTAGGGGATATCTGGAAGAAGTCCCAAGCAGATGCAAGCGATTTGTGTATAGCAAGGATCAGCAGCTATCAAGGTGACAGCAGGTGCCCAACAAACAGGAACCAAAGATAAGTCCGGGTCACAAGCCGTGGGTCAAGGGCTGGAGACGGTAGAGGAAGTCCAAAGGTACAGGCCGGGGTCAAAGGACAGGAGATAGCAGCAATCCGAGGTTCAAAAGCAGAAGGTCAATAGCCGGGGTCAGTCAAGGAGCTGAAGATATATGCAGGTAGCTTTCGCTCAGACAGGGAGATCAATAACAAAATGAACTGACACCTCCCTCATAGTGAGGCACGGCTTTATATCCAAGTTAATTAGGCAACATGCCTCAGCTGGACCAGGATAGAAGTGCAAATATTAGGGAGATCAGGCAAACAGCACATGGTTCAGCACCAGGCTTCAATGGACAGCAACTGAATCTGAATTGATAGGTGGCTCAGAGGTAAGGTGTTGGGACAACAATGGAGAGGTCCCGGGTTCAATTTCACCCTGAGGCGCGACCACGTCTGGCTGTCTGTTTTGCACGATAGGGATCGTGACATATCCCCCTCCTCAAAGACGCCCTCCGGGCGTTGGGAGGAGCTACCTCATAGGTGTAGTCTTCAATGTCCAAACCACCCTCTTCACTAGAGTAGTCACGCACATCGTCCGACAGGAGAGATATGTTGCCATAAGCATCCATGCCATACAGACAGTTCTCATTTAATCCATAGGGAAACAAAGATCCAACAACGGAGTCTGAAGACTTTTTCTTCTTCCTTTTGGTCTTTGAAGTTTTTGAAGCTCTGGTAGGGGGTGCACTTACTGCTTGTAAAGCTCGTTCAAACATCTCTAGATCCTGTTTACGGACCATATTACCATTCGAGGCATATGTACAGTCAGGTGGAAGAACTTCATTTGGGGACACTGGCGAGACAGGACCTGGAGACACTGAAACTGGCGAGACAGGACCTGGAGACTCTGAAACTGGAGACTCTGAAACTGGAGACTCTGAAACTGGAGACACAGGAAGTGGGACTGGAGACACAGGAAGTGGGACTGGAGACACAGGAAGTGGGACTAGAGACACCGGATTCGGGGACACTGGAGCCGGAATCTGGGACACTGGAGCCGGAATGACAGATTGGGGCATAGACACTTCAAACTGCATAGCAGGCACAGACTCTGGCGTAGGGAAAAGACTCCCAATAGTAACCACCTGTAAAATCTTTGGCCGAGGTGGGCGAGTTGGGCAAAAAGATATAGGGCCAGATTCAGGAACACTTGCGCTGGAGTATTTCGATATGCGCCGCGTAACTGTGATGATGCGCCGTCGTTTCTATGTGCCCGTACCCACCAAACTAGATGCGCCCAATAACGGGTCATTTGCGACCGGCGGAACGTTCCGACGCCAGAGTATCGTCAGCGCTTATTTTCGCTGGGCGCATCAGTCGCGCCCATTGATTTCCCATGCAAATATGCAAATGAGGTATTTTTCCCAATTCACGATCGGATTAGCACCATACGCTGGCTACATGCGCCGCGCGTATCTGGTCCGTCCGGCGCAAAGTTATTTCTACAAAAGGCTGCTTTATCTTTACTCCAGACGGTCACAGGTCAGCAGGAGAGCAGCTACAGCAGCGTTACCGACGAAACTAGCAAGCTGAACAACAACACTTGCAAGGACAACACCTCTGTGTGCCAACATGCCAGGGGCACTCGTGGTCCTAAGACTAGTACTGGGTCCCTCGCTACGGAGGAGGCGGGCACGTGAGAGGATATACCGCACTCGTATGAACCTCTTTGGCATGGGGGATGAGGAGGTGTATCGCCTCTTCAGATTCAGCCCTGATGTAATACTTGAACTAACCACAACCCTGCAGGATGACATCACCAGCCCAACACACCGCTCACAAGCAGTGCAGCCACTGGTGAAGGTCCTGGCAACACTTCATTTCCTTGCCAGTGGATCATTCCAGCGTACAAGTGGAGTGGTGGCTGGGATGTCACAGTCCTCCATAAGCAGATGTGTGCACCAGGTTGTCCCTGCAATCCTCAGACGCATGTCCAACCAGTTCATCAGACCCACCACTGAGGACCTGCGGCTGAAGGCAATGACAGATTTCTACAACATTGCCAGATTCCCACGCACCATCGGGGCCATTGATTGCACACATGTGGCACTCCAGCCCCCCAGTGCCACAGAGCACATATACTGCAATCGGAAGCATTGGCATTCCATCAACGTACAGGTGATAGCCGATGCCCAACGCCTCATATGGCACGTCCGTGCCAAACACCCCGGGTCCAGCCATGACAGCTTCATATACCGTCAGAGCCCCATCCCTACAGAATTCGAACAGAACATGTATGGGGACAGCTGGCTGGTTGGTGAGTGACATGGGTGGCAGGCATGACTATCCCCTCCCGTGATGCACAACAGAAGTCGCACATGCATGACTAACATTCTCCTGTCTTTTACCTTACAGGTGACTCTGCATATGCACTGGGACCCCATCTAATGACTCCTTTCCGGAACCCCCAAACCAGAGGAGAGAGAAAATACAATGAAGCACACATCAAAACCCGTGCAGTGGTGGAGCAAACATTTGGGCTCCTGAAGTCCCGTTTCCGCTGCCTGGATAAGTCCGGGGGGACCCTATTGTATTCCCCTACCTTTGTGTGTCAGATCATCGCTGCATGTTGTATTCTGCACAACTTTGCCATGAGAAAAGGCCTGCATATTGACATACGTGATGACCTGACCCCCGACCCACACAGTCCCCACCTGCCAGAGGACACCCAGTCTGCTGATGGAAGAGCAGTCAGGAGGGTCCTCGCCGTAAGCATCTTTGGACACTAACCCAAAACATTAATAACACAGACAATGCACGCGTGTACACCACTGATGTCCCTAGATCACACACACCACATGCACATCGCATTGGATTAGCCCAAGTCCAGCATGTAGGAGTTGGGAGCAGTAACGCCAGCGTCAAGGCCCCAATGATGTCACTGTCCATTCACACACCTTTCACACGTCATTCATTCAGCCGTGGGGTTAACTTCACCACCACGGCCGAGGGTGACACCCCTTACTGTCAGGAGTGCCACCCTCTCACATTCACACACCATTCACACTGTCCCCTGCACTCCTGACCGTGTGCAGTTCAAAATAAATAAAAAATCTCATCACCTGAGCATGAAAATAAAATATAAACTCATAACCTGAGTATAAAAAAAAGCACAAATATAAACCAAATCAAAAATAACCCTCATCTAGGATGACGGGGGCTCCTCCTTGGGGGCACTCTCGGGCTCCTCATCTGCCTGGAGGGAGTGGGTGGTGGTGGGGGTGTGGGGGCATCTTGAGGAGGCTGTTCCCCGGATGGGCCACTCCGGCCAGCTGTTGGCTGCCTGCCCTCCAAGGCCACTGCAATCCTGCTCAGATAAAGGTTCGTCTGGGCCTGCATCCTCAACTGGCGGGTGATATTGTGCCGCTGGTCACGCTGCCGTTGCCTCCCCTCTTCCCGAATGGCAGCAGTGTTGGCATGTACAGCTGCTGTCAGGTGCCGTACATCAGCCTGCACCTCCCCCAGGCTGGTAACAATGTTCTGAACACCACTGGGCATGGAGCCCAGGCTGTCAGCGACCCGGTCCAGGTGGCCAGCAATCTCCCCCATCTGCTGGGTCTGCTTGGCGTGGTCCAACAGCACCTGGTCCTCGACCAAATCACACACCCCCCTGGTCTTCCGGGTGGCCTTCCTGGGGGCAGAGGAAGGTTGTCCCCGTGGGGATGGAGTCGCCCTTGAGGGGCTACCTAGGATGGGGGAGGGGATCACAGAGGGCCCTGCAGAGGAGGAGGACTCCTCCAACATTAAAATAAACTCCTGTTCAGGGACAGGCTCCTCCACAACCACCTCTGCTGAAGTGGTGTGGGCACTCTCCTCCTCCACCTCGGTGTCTCCAGCACCCAGGGCCTCGTCAGCAGCATCCCGTTGGGGGGTTGGGGTGGACTGGCCGGCACGAGATGATGGCCCAGCACCGTCATCTGTGGATGACACAAAGCAGACACATGTTGGTGGTCCCACACACTTGGCACATGTACCCACCCCCCCCCCCCACATGCAACACACCAAAAAGGGGGTAAAAATCACTTACCTGTCCTGGAGCCTTCCTCTACGGAGTCATAGCCAGGGACCCCCTCCAACTGCTCCCTGTCCAGGCAGCGGGCAACCACCTCCTCCTCCGCGGTCAGGGTGACAGGACATGGGGGACCACCACCTGTGCCCCTCTCATGGCTCCTAATGGTGGACACCTTGCCCCTCACCTTGCGCCGCAGGTCATTGATTTTTTTTTGAATGTCTGAAGCACTCCGGGTGGAGTACCCCAGCACATTGACCCTGGCAGCAATGGTGGCCAGGATACCCTGCTTCCTTTCCCGGCTGGTCTTCCTGCTTTTTTTCCCATGGAGAAAATCATTAAATGCCTCCATAGCCGAGATTATCACAGTGACCTCCTGGGCATTATAGTTTAGGTTCCTCCTCTCTTTGGGGGTAGCGGGAGCAGCCATTACAGGGCAAAAGTATCTTCCCTGGGGTGGGGGGAAATGGAACTACTTTTGCGCCGGAATGGCGTTTCCGCCAGCGCTTTTAAGCGCCCAGCGGAACGCATTGCGCTGACGTTTCCCAGGAAGTGGTGCCGACGGAAGTTGTGAGCATGCGCACAAGGGGGGCGAGTGGAGCCGCACTCACTGCGCATGCTCCGTGGATGATGCGCTGAACGTAAGCCTCTGCGCTGGGCTCCGCCCATCATTTACATATGATCACACCCAGTTCCACTTGCGTCGGGTTACGCCAGCGCATTATCGTTACTCTGGCGCAAGTTTACGCGCAACTGCTATGTGAATTACAGGACTTGCGCTGAAAGGGTCTTCAGAGTAACGTAAATGAGAAGCGTTACTCCAGAGGAAAGATACTCTCATCTACCTGAATCTGGCCCATAAAGTGCCCGCTTACCCCACAGTAAAAGCAAAGTCCATAGTCTCTCCTCCGGTCTTTCTCTATCTTAGATAGTGTGGACCGGATGGCCCCGATCTGCATGGGCTCCTCATCTTCCTGGGTTGGGCTGTGGGCATCCACAGGGGCGTCAAAGCTCTGAGGTGTTGGAGCTTCATGGCTGGGCATGTACTGGATTTCATGTCTTGGCACATACTGGTATGGCTTGGTGTCATCTCTGTATTGGGAATTCTTGTCCCTGGGTATCGGTAGGCCACGTGAACCGAAAGTGGACTTGGGAACACTGGTTCTCTTAGAAACAGAAATATGAGAGTCCAGAGCAGACATGAAAGTTTTCCAGGTGTCTAAGACTGGACTATTTTCCTGCAACAACTGATGAGCCCATGATTTAATTTTCCCTGTAAGCAGGTCGATGGTAGTGCGAACCTTAACATAGTCCGTGGCATAGGTCCTAGGCTTAAGAGCAAACAACAGCTCACAATCCATCTTAAAACCTGAGAAGGCTGCACGGCTACCGTCAAATCTTTCTGGCATTATAACATACGGCTCCGGACATGCTGGTTCCGGGGCTGGGCGTGCTGCCCCTTTAAGTAATTGAACTTCTTGTTGAAGTTCCAGAATGGTATGATGCAGGCTGGAGACTTGCAGAGTCAGGGAGGTGAGCATTTTATTCAACTCTGCGGACTCCATGTTTTTGGTCAGTTCATTATGTAACATCCCTGCTATGTAGTTACAGTAGAACAATTGGTTTTAAACTATAGAGGTCTCTCAGGTACAACCACCAGTTCTCTCTCAGAGTAAACAGAGAGTTTGGGGTTAATTCATCACAACCTCTATTGGACAACCAACTGAAAGACTGTATATGCTTATTCCCTCATAAGCAACTAACTGAGGGGGAAACAGGTAAGTATCTCAGATACAGACAAAGGTATTACTGCCAATCTACAAACACAGACTATAGATAAAGTACGTAGTATATGGTACTTGCGGTTCTGCTGAGTATTGTAGTTACAGATGATGTAGGGGATATCTGGAAGAAGTCCCAAGCAGATGCAAGCGATTTGTGTATAGCAAGGATCAGCAGCTATCAAGGTGACAGCAGGTGCCCAACAAACAGGAACCAAAGATAAGTCCGGGTCACAAGCCGTGGGTCAAGGGCTGGAGACGGTAGAGGAAGTCCAAAGGTACAGGCCGGGGTCAAAGGACAGGAGATAGCAGCAATCCGAGGTTCAAAAGCAGAAGGTCAATAGCCGGGGTCAGTCAAGGAGCTGAAGATATATGCAGGTAGCTTTCGCTCAGACAGGGAGATCAATAACAAAATGAACTGACACCTCCCTCATAGTGAGGCACGGCTTTATATCCAAGTTAATTAGGCAACATGCCTCAGCTGGACCAGGATATAAGTGCAAATATTAGGGAGATCAGGCAAACATCACATGGTTCAGCACCAGGCTTCAATGGACAGTAACTGAATCTGAACTGATAGGATGGAGAGGTCCCGGGTTCAATTCCACCCTGAGGCGCGACCACGCCTGGCTGTCTGTTTTGCACGATAGGGATCGTGACACTCAGCCCCATCTCTCTCTCTCTCAGCCCCATCTCTGAGCCCCCCTCTCTCATTCCCTCTCTCTGTCCACTACCCTCCCTCTCAGCCCCTCTCTCTGTCCACTATCCTCTCTCTGAGCCCCTCTCTCTCTCAGCCCCACCTCTCTGAGCCCCTCTCTCTCTCAGCCCCCTCTCCGAGCCCCTCTCTCTGTCCACTACCATCTCACTGAGCCCCTCTCTCTCACCCAGCCCCTCTCTCTTAGCCCCTCTTTCTCTCAGCCCCCATCTCTGTGAACTACCCTCTCTCTGAGCGCCTCTCTCTCTTAGCCCCCTCTCTGAGCCCCTCTCTGTCCACTACCCCCTCTCTCTCTCAGCCCCCCTCTCTGTCCACTACTCCCTCTCTGAGCCCTCTTTCTCAGCCCCTCTCTCTGTCCACTCCCCTTTCTCAGCCCCACCTCTCTCTCTCAGCCCCACCCTCTCTCTTAGCCCCCTCTCTGAACCCCTCCCTCTGTCCATTACCCTCTCTCTCAGCCCTATCTCTGAGCCCCCTCTCTCTCAGCCCCTCTCTGTCCACTACCCTCTCTCTCAGCCCCTCTCTCTCTCAACCCCTTTCTCTGTCCACTACCCTCTCTCTGAGCCCCTCTCTCTCAGTCCCCTCTCTGAGCCCCTCCCTCTCAGCCCCTCTCTCTGAGCCCCTCTCTCTCTCTCTGAGCCCCTCTCTCTCTCTCTCTGAGCCCCACCTTTTACTCTCTCAGCCCCACTTCTCTCTCTCAGCCCCACCTCTCTCTCAGCCCCCTCTCTGAGCCCCTCTTTCTCTGAGACCCTCTTTCTCTGAGCCCCTCTTTCTCTGAGCCCCTCTTTCTCTGAGGCCCTCTCTCTCTGAGTCCCTCTCTCTCTAAGCCCCTCTCTCTCACCCTTACTCCCTCTCTCTCTCAGCCCCACCTCTCTCTCTTTCAGCCTCACCTCTCTCTCTCTCTTTCTCAGTCTCACCTCTCTCTCTCTGTGGTGGGCACTAATAGGCTGCATTTGGTAGGCACTAATAAGGCTGCATTTGCTGGTCACTGGTGAGGCTGCATTGATCTTTTGCACCATGTCTGCAGTCTCTGACCATCTCTTGTATCATGTTAGAAGTCTCTGACCATCTCCTGTATTATGTTTGGGGGCTTTTTCTAAACAGACTGCCTAACATAGGCCCTCTCTGTGTCCATTAAAGAGACCCCCCTCCAGGTCCAATTAGAGTAATCTGCTTCTCTTCCTGTATTTTGTTTATTGTTAAGAGATTGTGGGAGGATCCCAGGGTAACGATGACTCCTTAGGGGAGCATCTCTGTGTTTTAATTGTTGCCTTAGAAACATTTGTAAAGTGGGATGAGTTAGTAAGGTGACCACGCCCTTGTAGGGGCGCCAGAAGTATTTCTGGACCCAGGCGCATGTGACCCTAGGATCGGCCCTGGCAGGGCCCATTCTACCCGGGGTGCACAGGGTGCAGTGCACCCAGGCGCCACAGAGGTGGGGGCGCTGAAGCGCCAGAGTGCTCAGAGAGTCTCAAATCCCTCTCCTTGTTTGTGTAGAGCGGCGCCGGCGGCTCTCCTCGCCGCCGCCGCCGCCGCGGCTGTGTTTGTCAGACTTTGTCCTGTACGGCTGTCCGTGTCCCTCCTTCCTCCTCCTGTTAGAGAGGGGAGTGAAGAGTCCGGAGATCGGAGCGGCTGTCTCTGTGTGGAGAGACGCTAGCTGCTCAGTGACGTCACTGAGTGGGCGGTTCTTCATGCCTGACAGTCTGCTCCTCTCTCTGTCATAAGAGGACTCCTGTCCGTGGCGATCTGTGATCCAATCGGGCAGCGCGGCTGCACACTGTCCCCTCCTCTGCAGCTGCCGCCCGAGTGGATCACTGATCGCCGCAGACAGAAGTCTTCTTATGACACAGAGAGGAGCAGTGTCAGGCATGATGGACCGTGTGTTTTTATTTACTGTAATGGAGGGGGGGGGGGTCTGTAGTAATGTAGGGGGCGTTTTTTTTTCTGGGGGGAGTCTGTACTAATGGGGAGGGGTTTGTCCCTGGGGTCTGTACTAATGAGGGGGGGTTGTCCTGGGGGTCTGTACTAATGAGGGGGGGTTGTCCTGGGGGTCTGTACTAATGAGGGGGGGTTGTCCTGGGGGTCTGTACTAATGGGGGCAGTTTGTACTAATAGAGGGTTTTGTCCTGTGGGTCTTTACTAATGGGGGGGGTTTGTCCTGGGTGGGTCTGCACTAATGGGGTGGTTTGTCCTGGGGGGGTCTGTACTAATGGGGGAGTCTGTACTAATAGGGGGGTTTGTCCTGAGGGGTCTGCACTAATGGGGTGATTTGTCCTGAGGGGGATCTGTACTAATGGGGGGGCTTGCCTGGTGATATGCACTAATGGGGGGGTTTATCCTGGGGGGTCGGTACTAAGGGGGGTTTGTCCTGGGGGGTCTGTACTAATGGGGGGTTTGTTCTGGGGGGTCTGTACTAATGGGGGGGCTTGTCCTGGGGGTATGCACTAATGGGGGGGTTATCCTGGGGGGTCGGTACTAATAGGAGTGTTTGTCCTGGGGGTCTGTAATAATGGGGGGTTTGTTTTGGAGGGGTCTGCACTAATGGGGGGGTTTGTTCTGGGGTCTGTTCTAATGAAGAGTTTGTCCTGGGGGTCTGTACTAATGGAGGGCGGTCTGCACTACTGGGGGGGGTGGTTTGTCCTGAGGGAGGTCTGTACTAATGGAGGGGGGTTGTCCTGGGGGGAGTCTATACTAATGGGGGGGTTTGTCCTGGGGGAGTCGGTACTAATGGGGGGGTTTGTCCTGGGGGAGTCTGTACTAATAGGGGGGTTTGTCATTGGGGGAGTCTGTACTAATGGGGGGTTTGTCCTGGGGGTCTGTCATGAGGAGTTTGTACTAATGGAGGGGGATTGGTTTGTCCTGGGGGTCTGTACTAATGGGGGGGTTGTTCTGGGGTGGTCTTTAATACTGGAAGTGGGTCTGTACTAATGGGGGGGTGTTTTGTCCTGGGGGTCTGTACTAATGGAGGGGGTGGTTTGTCCTGAGGGGGGTCTGTACTAATTGAGAAGGGTCTGTACTAATGGAGGGGGTCTGTACTAATTGAGGGGGATAGTTTGTCCTGGGGGGTCTGTACTAATGGGGGGGTGGTTTCTCCTGGTGGGTCTGTACTGAGGGAGGGGTTTATACTTAGTTAGGAGTCTGCACTGACGGAGGGGGTCTATACTTAGTGGAGGGGGTCTGTACTGAGGGGCAACTATAGGTGGAGGAAGGGGGGGTGACACCATGTTTTACCTCAAGGGGTGACAACAACTCTAGTGACGCCACTGCAGCTGCGGGCTCTTCATTCCTCCTTCCACTCCCTCTCCTCCTTCTCTTTGCGTGCAATGCTTGCCAGCACAGCCACCCTTTATGTTTTTTCTCCGCCTTTATATTGGCCAGGGAAGAAATAGAATAGAAAAAGGAGCAGAGAAGAGGATTGTGGGACTTGTAGTTCGAGGACTGGCAACCCCACTGTAACAAAGAAGCTGCAGCCCACACGGCATGCTCAGCTGAATGGGAGAGAGAGAGAGAGCCAGGACCCCAGGAAAGCTTTCAGGGAAGTGCACCCAGGACTCCAGAGGGAGAGGACAGTGCTGAGAGAACACCATCAGAGAGAGAACCCCGCTGCCATGTGCCACCAGAGGGAAAGCCACACAGCCTAGTGCCATCCCTGGCGGAGAAAGGAATGGAGTCATTGCCGGAATACAGATCTGGGCTCTACCCAGCGGAGTATCCATGGGCAATTCAGAGTGAGCTGACTCCTGATCAGAGGAACTGTTGTTGCTGTATCGCTGGGTCAGATGAGAGCCGATCGGCCATTATCTACTTATGCCAATAGGAACTGCAGTCTCTGACCATCTCCTGTATTATTTCTCCAGTCCCTGACCATCTCCTGTAATATGTCTGCAGTCACTGACTGTCTCCTTTAACCACTTAAGACCCGGACCAATACGCTGGTAAATGACCCAAGGTGTTTTTGCGATTCGGCACTGCGTCGCTTTAACAGACAATTGCGCGGTCGTGCGACGTGGCTCCCAAACAAAATTTGCGTCCTTTTCTTCCCACAAATAGAGCTTTCTTTTGGTGGTATTTGATCACCTCTGCGATTTTTTGTTAAAAAAAAATCAAATAAACTAAATTTTAGTCAAACATTTAGGCCAAAATTTATTTAGCCACATGTCTTTAGTAAAAAAAAAAAATCGCAATAAAAAAAAATAGCTACCTAGCGGGAACAGCGACACTAATACAGCGATCAGAAAAATGATCGCTTAGTGACGCTGGCAATAGGGAGTGAAAGGGTTAACTAGGGCGGTGATCAGGGGGTTAAAACTTTATTAGGGGGGGTGGGGGGGCTATCCTGAACCTAACACTAACTGTTTTTTACAGTGCCTGTCACACTGACACTAAATGCAGTGATTAAATCACTGCATTCAGTAACACTGTGACAGGGGGGTGGGGGGGGCGATCACAAGGGGTTAATATGCCTATGTGAGTGTGTGTCAGTGTTGTGTTGGTGCACACTTACTTGTCATGTCTTCTCTCATCAGCAGCGCTGGGAAACAGCGCTGCGATGAGAGATTACATCATTTCCTCCTTCCTGTGTAAACACAGGAGGAGGAAGTGACAGGCTGGGAGCGCGCTCCCATTGGCTGGGAGCGATCGCGGGGGGGGGGCGGAAAACACGGACATCCGCCCGCAGATCCCGGATCGCTCCCAGAGGTAGGGAGACCCCCGCACGCCGCGGAGGGGGTCCCGATGGGACCCCCGAACCGCACTCAGGCGGGGACGTAAATTTACGCCCTTGTGCCTGTACGAGCCATGTTGTGGCCGTATATGTGCGTGCGGGGGTCTTTAAGTGGTTAATATGTCTACACTCTCTGATCCTCTCCTGTACTATGATTGCAGTCTCTGACCATCTCTTGTATCATGTCTACAGTCTCTGACCATCTCCTGTACTAGGTTTTGGGACACTTTCTAACAGTATCAGAGAGGTTCCCCTCCAGGTCTCATTAGTGTACGCTCTTCCAGTATTTTCTTTATTGTTAAAAGATCATGGGAGGATCCCAAGGTAACAGAGACTTCTTAGAGGAGCATCTCTGTGTTTGAGTCATTGCCATAGAAACATTTGTAAAGGGTAGGAGTTGGTAAGATGACCACGCCCCCTTTGTGGGGACGCCAGAAATATTTCTGCACCCAGGCAACTGTGACCCTAGGATCGGCCCTGTCTGGCAGATTGGATAAGACGGCAGTCAGGTATAAACCGACAGGCGGTTTGGAAGGATCGTAACCACCATATTAAAATAGAAACTTGCAAACTGGTAAAGGCTTCTGAACCTATACAACAGAAGAAGGAAAACTTGTATTAAATGTGTAGCAACTGTTTACCTCTGGGTGGATGAGAGGGACCCCAGGTGTCTTGGTGAACTACTATTTTAGCTTTCTGGGTGGAGTCTTAGACTAAGTGTGGGGCAAAAAAATGACATTGGAAGCCACTTTAGTCGATTTTGAAGTTTTATTTAGCACAGCCCTTTTCAGACTGTTTACCCTAGAAGAATTCCTAAAATAATTTTGAGAGCTCACGGAATCCCTGGTAAAGCAAATTTATTTGGGGGTAGGGGGATAAAAATGCCCCCTTACAATGGCATTCAGAATGCCACCCTTACAGACAGCTAAGAAAATAGTTGGTGTCCTGTAGGTGGCTCTGCCAAGTGATGTGATGTTGGTCCCAGAACTATGCAGGCACCAGCAAACTATCAAATGGGAGGTCAATTGCCATTAAATGTAAGGTACATCAATCAGCTCAGGGAACCCCTAGCAACCTCTGGAGGAACCCTTGTTGAGAATGACTGATTTAGCAAAATAAACTCAGGAGAATGGGTTAGGTCCAAATAAGCAAAAAACTTACTTCAGGCTTCTAGTAAAATACATAATTGGCCATTAAAAATAGCCAAGTGGAACTCCGGTCCTATGCAACCAATCACAGGTACTTTACTGCAGTGGTTCTCAATATCAGTCCTCAAGTACCCCCAACAGGCCATGTTTTGGGAATTTCTCTTAGATAAAAGCTGTCCAAAATGCCAAGCCATTGTCTCTGATTTAAAGCACCTGAATGAGATAAAGGAAAACCTGCAAACATTTCCTGTTGGGGATACTTGAGGACTGAGGTTGAGAACCACTGCTTTACTGGATGAGAAGTGAGAACCTCGTGTTATTTCAACCAACAGTAGCCCAGCCCTACCCAGCTCTGCAGGACACTCTTCAACACAGAGGCCTCCTCTTTCAGGTCTCAAGGTACAGATATTTTTTTCCCCTGGGGTCCAGACTTAGGGCCTTATTTTTTTGCAGCACCCTCTCCAGGAAGCAAGCATAGGAGACTCGACCCCTGACTAGACTCCTTTTACACTGGCATCCTCTCTAGGCTAAGCCTAGGAAGCAAAAAAACTCACCTGGCAAAAGACTCTTCTGGAAGGAGACCCCAAACATTGAATTCCTTCCAGCTTGCACCATTATTGGTAACAAACTTAGTGATTAGCCAGAGAAAAATATAACTCATGATCTTTGTTTCCCCTTGCTCTTTCTAATGAACAGCACTCCCTAGCAAAAGGCAGAAGTAAACGGTCTAAACATAGGGTAACCCAACAAACACAGAAAGAGAAACAATCAGAACTCAGGCTGACTACAGCCAAGATGCCCACTAAATGTAAACTAGGGAAACCCCAGTTTATGTCCATACAGATGTAATTATGGGAGCATCTTTATAGAGTTTACATCTTCATAAAACAATAACTTGGCAAAACTCGACAATAATAAAAAAAGTCAGAGATTCTACCCCTTCCATACTGTACCCCAAAACAAAATAATCTAGGCTTTAAAGCTAAACACTAGGCACATATATAAGGTACAAATGAATGCAACACTGTACTCACTGATATCCTGTCAGGGCTGGGCTCAGCCCTTCCTTCTCTAAACTGGCCGCTCAGCTGTCGGCTAATTGCCAGCTCCTATCTCTCCACAGTGACTCACCTGTTAATGATTTGGCTCATCAGTCCTGCCTACTCAAGCCGTCCAGCTCACTTGATCTTTGCCTTCGCCTTGGTCAACATCACATGCATTCCTGTTGAAGACTTGCTTGGCTGACATTCCTTCTGGCTCCAGATCCTGCTTGCTGTTATATTATGTATATCTCTGGCTCTCTGACATTTGGCTTGGCTGACTATGTGATCTGGTTCCTGAACTCTGGCTATGTTTTGACTATGCTTACTCTGTTTATCTTTTTATTATTATTAATAAACAAGTGTGATTTAACTGTACTTCTGTCTCGGTCTGATTCATGGTTTCTGACATATCCTTTGTAAAGTCATCTTGGGTAAGTTCCAGAATCGACTTGATATCAGTCTCTTGTCATTCCCTATACATAAGCACAGACTGGGAAATAGAGGGGAAGGGATAAGAGTCAATCAGGTATGCTACATGCAAATGTTTTAACAAGGAACATGTTGATAAGAGGAGTGAGCAGATCAAACAAAGGAATTACTTCATCAGTCTACTGCTACTCCTGTCAGCAGATTGAGGTTGTAGAGAGGACACTCCTGTATTCCGTAACTGTAAGTAGTATTATTGACCTGATTGTGATTTGTTACATAGCTATATCTCAGGAACGGATTGATAGAAATACAGATGCGTTGGCAGGTAAACCTGTTGTATGTTTTTCATCTGTGTATTTGTCTGCCTGAATTTCAGATTTAAAAGAGGCTTAATCTATGTACTCGAGTATAAGCCAAGTTTTTCAGCACATTTTTTTGTGTGCTGAAAATGCCCCCCTCGACTTATACTCGGGTCACCTTTTTGAGCCTGATCGCCCGGAATTTGGGGACCTGGTACTGGCCCCAAAACTTGGCACACATATAGCCCCACTCTTTCTCTACAAGTGTGAAAAGTTTGCTGTCCAGGGGCCCTATGCCTGAGAAGTACAGATTTTTCAAACCCGGGCACCCCTTCCATAGACTCTTATGTTAAACAGTAATTTCTCCAGTGAATTTGGGGACCCGGTACCAGCCGGTCGTAGGTTCCCTGGACTCAGAACTTGGCAAACATGTAGCCCCATTTCTCCTCTACAAATGTGCAACGTTTTTTGTCTGGGGAACCTATGGCTGGGTAGCACTGATTTTTCAAAGCCGGGCACCCCTTCTATAGACTCCTATGTTAAACGTCAGTCTAGTCATGGACACAGTGAGGCATGGGCACAGTGAGACATGAACACAGTGAGGCATGGACACAGTGAGGCATGGTAGAGTGAGGCATGGGCACAGTGAGGCAAGGGCACAGTGAGGCATGGGCACAGTGAGGCATGGGCACAGTGAGGCATGGGCACAGTGAGGCAAGGGCACAGTGAGGCATGGGCACAGTGGGGCATGCACATGGACACAGTGAGGCATGCAGATGGACACCCTAGGCTTATACTCGAGTCAATACGTTTTCCCCTTTTTTTGTGGTAAAATTTGGTGCCTCAGCTTATATTCGGGTTGGCTTATTCTCGAGTATATACTGTACTTTTAACTAAAAATTTCACTATATGAAGGTCTATATTTGTTAAATGTTTTACTATAGTAATGAAAAAACCTAATCGGGCCCAAGCTGTATTGCATGAATCACTCCAAATCAGCAGCTACATTTAAGACCTTAAAATAATGCCTCTGTGCACAAGCTCCAATGAAATGTACTGTATATAAAGATTAGACGTTCTACATGCCTAATAATTGGTTATATGGCACTTTTTGCAAAAATTGTCATAAAGAGAGAGAGAGAGAGATCACTTATAGGAAACTAACTGCTATTAATAAACACGCTATATGTTATTTTTTCATGGCACAGTGAATAAAAATAACATTGACAAGAGTGGACGTAATGTTAGTGATGTATCCTGTCAGCACAGCTGTCACTCTGCATGCGCTCTGCTCACCTCCAGATTGAGCAGACACTGAGATCCAATGGTCCGTTGCCAGGCAGAAGAGGACAGTCAAATGGCTGGGGATATAATAAATTGATGCCTTTCCTCTTCACAAGTGTAAACTTTGGATAATTGTCCTGCAGCCAGTTCAATGACTGCTTCCGCCAGCGCTTGTTGTTATGCACATTAAAATCAATGTCCTGGCCTTAGGCCTCGTACACACGATCGAATTTGTCCGCTGAAAACGGTCCGATGGACCGTTTCAAAAGACATCTCTGATCGTGTGTATGGGCTAGCGGACAGATTTGTCCACCCGACAGATTTCAAAGCATGCTTTAAAATCTATCCGGTGGGAATCTGCCCGCCCGACATGTCTGCTGGTTAGTACACTTACCAGCAGACATGTCGTCCCGCTCCGCTGCCGCACCGCCGCCGAATGGATTCGGCGCATGCGCGGAAGTGTTTTACTTCCTGGTGCGGTGACGTGGCGGCGTCAACGTCACCGCTACGTCACCGCCACGTCACTGCGCCTGCGCCGTCCGCCGGCGTTTCTAAGCATGTTTAGAATTTGATCCGATGGTGTGTACACGCCATTGGACCAAACTCCAGATCGGACATATCCGATGGAAACGGTCCGCGGACCGTTTTCATCGGATATGTCCGATCGTGTGTACAAGGCCTTAGGGGTTACCCATCCCCCGCCCCCCCCCCCCACCATACTTCTGTAAAGTTTTATGCCATATTAATGTAATGTAACTGTTTCTTGGAAATAATGCCTGATAGTTTTTAAAAAAAGTTCAAAGTAATTTTAGTAATTTAACATAACATAATTTAATATCAGTATATTTAAAGAGTAGACTTACATGATATAAGGTAAAAAGGGAAACTTGGTAGTTATTTGCATGTTGACTCTAGAAGTCCCCAAAAATTCTTGAGAGACTATCATTATTTTAGCGGCGGCGGCTCCGGTTTTCCGGACACTTGTAGCCAGATTCTCAAAGAAGTTACACTGGCGTATATGGAGATGCGCGACGTAAGCGTAAATATGCGCAGTCGTATCTATGCGCCGTAGCCACAGAACCAGATACGCCTGAAAAAAGGCTTTTCCCGACGTGCGTAATTTTTTTAAGCTGCCGATGCGTAGGCGCATCTGTACGCTGCGTGGATCTTTCGCTCCCATTGAGTTAGTATGCAAATATGCAAATGAGGGAGATGCGCAGATTCCCAAAACTACGCGTGTTTGGCGTAGGCCACGCGCGGTGCGCGTAAGACGAAAGTCCGGCCTAATGTTACCCCTCATAAAGCAGGGGTAGCTTTGCCCGAAACTTGTGCAAGTCAGCTGGAGAGCAGCTACAGCAGCACCATAACGGACGAGCTGAGCAACCACACTTACAGGACAACACATTTGTATGCCAACATGCCAGGGCAGGCCTGGTCTTAGCACTACTACTGTATGCAGAGGGGCGTAGAAGGAGGAGGAAGGCACGGGAGAGAATATACCGAACGTGCATGAGCCTCTTTGGCATGGCTGATTTGGTTATTAATTTTTGTGGTGTATTGCATCTTCAGATTCAGTTTCCCTGCTGCCATCCTGGAAATAACCACAATATGGGATTTTCTTTCCTGCTTATAAGGTTATATATATATATATATATATGACATCACCAGCAGGACACACCGCTCACATGCACTGCAGCATCCCACTGGTGAAGGTACTGGGAACACTCCAGGTCGGGGTTTTCCTTGCCAGTGGCTCCTCTTTCCAGCGTACATTCAGTGGACTTGTGGCTGGGATGTCACAAACCAGCATGAGCAGATGTGTGAACCAGGTTGGCCCTCTCCCCGCAATCCTCACACGCATGTCCCACCTAAACATCATCAGACCCACCACTGAGCATCTGCGGCAGAAAGCAATGCTGGATTTCTACAGAATTGACGGATTCCCACGCACCATCGGGCCATTGATTAAAAGCACTGGTGACAGTTTGTGTTTTGCACTACAGCCACTACACTACACTAAAAGCGGTACTGTTTAGCATCCCACTAACGTCCAGGTGATAGCCGATGCCAAATACCTCATCGTGTATGGCGAGACATCCGTGCTAGGTGTTTGTTTAAACCCCCCCCTATTTTTGTTTGTTTTGTTTTCCAGCCACGACAGCTACATATACCGTCAAAGTAACTTTGTATCCCAGCAGAATTCGAACAGATCCCACGTGTACATCCTAGGACAACTGGTAGGTTGGTGATCTGTGCCTGCTCATCCCAGGGAGTCAGGCATGACTGTCCGACTATCCCATGATGCAGCTTACATCACGATGGTGGGGCACATGCACGGCAGTAAACATCTTCCTGTCTTTTCCCTTAAAAGGCCAGTACCTAAAGTGACACGGCATATGCACTTGGACCCCATCTCAAACATGATGTTATCCATTGCACAACAGGGATCCCGAAAACCAGAGGAGAGAGAAGATCGCACAATGAAGCACACATCAAAACCAAGGCGTGTACAAACAGTGGTTGAGCGCACATTTGGCCTCCCGTTTCCGATGCCTGGATAAGTCTGTACAGGGCAATCACAGGGCCCTGTTGTATTCCCCAAACTTTGTGTGTCAGATCATCGGTGCATGTTGAAAACCATTCTGCACAACTTTTCTATGAGAAAGGGCCTGCTGATTAAGGACATATGTGATGATCTGACCCCCCAACCAGACAGCCCCCCCCCCCCCCCGCCAGAGGAGACCCCGTCTAAAATGCTACGGATGCAAGAGCAGTCAGGAGGGTCCTCGTGTTACGTTTGAATGGACCGCTGAGAGGGAATTTGACCGTTAAACACACACATTCATCATGGACAATGCCCCCACTTTCTGGTGCATGCACACCACTGATCTGGTCCCTAGCACACAGAAGACACGAAAAGGTCACAGGAAATCTGGCACACTCGGCGTCACATTGGATTAGCCCAACGGGTCCAGCATGTTCTTCAAAATCGAAGGCCCCCAATGATGTCGCAGATGTCGACCATTCACACGTCGAAAATGGCTCACACAGCCGTGGGGATAAGTCCCTTCTGAGCCCCAACGGCCGAGCGTGGGTCATGACACCCCTTACTGGCAGGAATGCCACTCCCACATTCACACACCATTCACACTGCACCGTGTGCAGTATCAAGGGGACCCCAAGTCGGCAAAAAAACTGGTGGAACTCTTCACCAGAGCAAAAATAAATAATACACTCTTCACCAGAGCAAAAAGAGAAAATATAAAGCTCTTCACCAGAGCAAAACCGCAGAAAATATAAAGCTCTTCACCAGAGCAAAAAGAAAATATAAAGCCACTCTTCACCAGAGCAACCGGTAAGAAAAAATATAAAGCTCTTCACCAGGGGAGCAACAAATAATTAAATCAAAAATAGGGGGGAGGATTTGGCCTGGCGTGAAGTTTGGCTCTGCCTGGTGCCAAGCAAGCTCCTGGCCCTCACTTGCCTGGGGGCAGCAAACTCAGGTGGGGGGGTGGGGAAACATCAGGTGTTTTCGTGCCAAGAGCTGGGAGTAGCATCCCCTGGTCCCTCCCTGGCTGATGCCTGCATGCCCTCTGTCTAATAGAAGGCCACCGCTATGCGGGTGAGCACAGCTGTCAGGGCATGACTGTTAATGTACAGCAACTATTCGCAGCCTTACTGGACTCTGGAATTCTGATGTGGTCGCCTGCAGCTCTCCAAGGCTGGTCGCCGTCGAAACTGAATTTTCGCTAAAAAAGTTGCCAGCGACATCTTGAATGGCGTCCGTTAACGGACCCGAGGTATCCTATAGCCACAGCAGTTTAAAAGGCTGTCGGCCAGGCGTTGGACTCATCTCCCCTTGGTGCACGACCTCGGCCATGTGGCGACTTCCCTAAGTTTTTGCTGATCGTCCCGACCCGGTTGCAGTACCTGCCTCGCAGGCCAGCTCCTGCTACTTCGATATTGTGGCAGAAACTCGGGAACACCCCTCATCAGGGCTTCCGAGTTGCCTTCTTTCTGTTATGGCACAGGAGTGGCTGGGGCCCTTGCATAGGGGGAGTCCCCACAAAGTTGAGGGGCCGGAGATGAGGGTCTGGATGGAACCTATGTTGGAGTTTACTGACTTAATGGCACAGAGGAAAATTTTGTATTGGGTGAAAAGACACTGAGGGGCTGGAGATGAATGGGATTAATGTGTACCTGTTGAACCTGGGGATGGGCAACTGTTTTCCATGCGCCTCCTCCAAAATGAGGATTTACTGTACCTCGTGTATGTAAAAAGTCCGGCTGGACAACCTCCTCCTCAACCACCTCCTCCGTTGAGGTGTGGCCACTTCCCTCCACCAAGGCCACTTGTCTTTCCAGGGGGGCAACCAGAGGGACTGGATGCTCGGGGGATGGAATCGGACGGCCACGGGCACTTGCAACGGATGGCCCCGCTCCCTCCTGCACATCTAGGGGTGAATGACACAAAACATTCACATGTTGAAAGGTGGACCCACACACTTGCCACATGTTCACTTCCACCCCCTCACATGCTACACACCAGATAGTATATAAAACACATTATTTACCTGTCCTCAAGGCTGGCTCAACTGAGCCCCCCGTAGCCCCCGACTTCCGAAGTCCTTTAGTGCCCTGCTCCCATTATCTGAAGGCCCTTCAGCGGATTGCATGGACCTTGTGGGTCCCCTTCTCCAAATACGCCCGTGGTCAGTCAGCATATCCCTGATCGTACAGGGTGCTACCCGTTACCCACCATTCCCAGTGCCCCTGGCTAAAAATATGCCAAAGACTGTTTATTGCAGCCAGCTTGCATCCCTAAAGAAATCCTCACCAGACCCCATTTATGCCGATAACTAGGGAGGTCATTCATCTAAGGTGACGCTTGAACCTCTGATGTATCATCCGCAAACGGATGGGGTGTCCGGACCGTTTCATGACGTTAAGAGGGCATGTTAAAAAAGGTTGTTGACAAAGATGGGCTGCAATCCTCCATAAGGATCTTATCCCTGATCCTCGACCTGCTGGTGCTGGCACTATCTGCACCATGGAGTTCCCCGAGCATCAGGGTACTTTTCCATTGCTGCTATGGGAACAATAGCCCTCTCCTCTGGGGAGAAGTTTTTCTTTCTCCTCTGGACATAGCTTCAAGGAAACTTGCAGGGGGCAGACATGTCCCGCAAAAGTTTTCACACTAGCCCAAAAAAATATGGTGAACTTTTGCAGCGAATGACGGGCGCATGTCTGTGAAAGCGTATTTATGCAACGGGCCGACCGCGTATCTTAGCCCAACAAATTACACCGGGGGGGCCCCTACGTGGTATTGCGCATGCGCAGAGGGGCGGGGGAAATATGGGTCCACGTCACGGCGCATTCTCCGTTGAGAGCGTTCTGGCTAAGTAGCGGGCCCCTTTCATTTGAAAGATGGGGTCACGCTTCATTTCAATAAAAGGATCACGCCCACAGATTCCCTCCTACTGAACCTGGGCTTACGCCGGCTTACGCCAAGGAATTTCCGTTACACCGGCGCATCTTTAGACGCATTTGCTGCGAGTCCCTACCGGTATACGCCTAAGGGTACTTGAATCCCCTCTGATCCACGTTACGACGGCGTATCGCATCTGAGATGCGCTACGCCTGCATCCCAAAATATGCAGGAAGCTAGAGATCTATAAGGAAAAGAGAGAATTTTCTGGCCCTTGGACTCCTTTCTACAGCTAGGTTGCTGCACTAGCGATTGTTATGAACCTGGGGTCGTGTCGCTCAAACCATCGAATTCCAGACGTGAACCGAGACTCAGTGATATAGAAGGATGTTGGAATATTTAGAATCCAATAGGACTTCTAACCCCATCGTGTTTCCAATCCTGATGGCACTTGGAGGTATATTTACCCTCTATATATCTATCATATATGGGCTTTTCAGCTCAATGCTTCAATCTAGTTGATGATCTGTGAGACATATTTGCTGTCAAGATCAGTATATTATTCACTCCCGCACTGCCGTTCATGCCCTAAGCCTGCTGTTTTATTAACTTGATTCTATTTTTATATACTATATCCCCTATGAAATATTAGTCTTTTCTCTGCTCCTGAAGAAGGCGCCCAACATGTAGAGCCCCGGACATCTATTCATCTACAGCTCTTACTCATATCTAGATTTGATTAGTATGATGGTGTAACAGGAGTCACTTTTGTACATAGGGCCATGAGACCCTAAGACCGCACCAGCATAATTCAGCTTATTACATGAGATGGGACATTAATAATACTTCATATTTCAGGACTGAGATATCACAAGGAGTCATGATGACATGACCAGGTCTACAAGCTGTCCAGAGTGAGTCATACCTTTCAAGGAAGGTTTTACGGCAAATCCCAAAAAATATGCTATTGGTTTGGAGGAGCCAATATCTTAAGGCTACACTGTTGGCGTGGAGTTATTAAACCCATGTAAATAAAAGACATTCCGTTGAAGGTGTGGATTGCACCCACTCTCACAAGACAGGTCTGCCATTGTGTGATAAAGCTGCCTAGATAAACTTATTCAACTAGATGTCTGTGTTACTATTAAAGGTTAATTGAACACTATGCCCCACTGAAGATGCGAAAGTGCCGACCGGTCTATGATAAAATGGTCCCCAGTAGCAGAAGAATCTTCCAACCTGAAGAAGGCCTTTTGCACAGAGTGTGATTGAAGCCCCCCATGGTGTCTCCAAGGGGGGTGGAGATTGCATTCAGACAGTCCTGTGATTAACTGTATTATCGGGGCTGTACTGGATATAAGCAAGCTAAGGATACTAATGGGGAAGAAACCCTTGTCATATCTTTGGAAGCAAGAACGGAGCTCTGTCTCGTCTTATTCTGACCATGCTCCCCTGAAAGGATGGCCCAAAAGAATGGATCGTGTATGCAATATTGTCGGAGTGTGTCAGATAAGCTTGTCGTGGTTTTTGGCCCTCCATGGAAAGTCTTTTTGGTAAAACAAGCGGTGGTGACTGTTACAGATGGAATGAATGATGCCCTTCACCGTGTTCAAGGTCTTCCTGTGGGCTACAGGTTTCCACCCTGGTGGCTTTGTACAGTACTAGGGGAGGGTTTACAGTACTAATTTTGTCCCAGAACAGCGTTTTACTGACTTTTCAAATCCAGTTCTGGATATACCTCTCCCAGGCTTTTTAATGTTCAGGGATCTCTGATCCCTTCTAGTTCATGTTGAATAAACTCTTTTACATTTATTACTCACTGAGTGGTGCCTAAAAAGTCCAAGCCTCCTTTCAATTCCCCTGTCCCAAGAGAGGCACGTACATAGGAGGACATCCATTGACATCCTCTCAGAACTGGAAAGCCACTCTGTAGCCATCTTTTGGCTAAAGTGTGGGCATAAACGGGTTAATATAGCTAAAGGACAGCCATCCATTCCACTTTTTCAAATTTTGGATGGAGTGAGGGAGTATTATAACCTCTGCCAATTTATTTTTTTGTTTTCTCATCACTGTAGCACCTGTAAATAGACTTTGTATAGCACCAATAAAAATCCCCTGTTGTTCACTTGGACTTTGGTATTGTCCCATCCCAGAGCTTTTTCCCTCTACTGTCTGGTAACATCCCACAATATGGGATTTTCTTTCTTGGTTATAATGGTTATATATATATATATAGAGAGGGTGGTTCTCCATAACAAGGGTACAAACAGCAATAAGGCATGTGTTCTAATCACCTCTTTACTCTATCCAAAACTAGAAATGCTTTGCCTTTAGTTATATTTAAAAAAAAAAAATATGTTTCCCAAATGTAAAATGCTTTAATTTAATTTAAAGCAGAACATTCAATTGTCCATCTATTAAATCTTCTGCCCTTGTTCTTTTAACTTTTGGTAGTAAAACCTTTTTTTTCCTGCTAGTAAATATCTTATACAGCCCACTTCCTGTTTCTTGTCTGGTAAAAAGCCTAGGCTTATGACATCATGCAAACTCTCACTCTTCTGAGAGTTTGCCAGGAAGGGAGGGGGGAGGAGTCATAAGAGGGCCAATGAGAGCTACAGGGCTGCAGAGCTGGAGGTGTGCCTCTGTGTAAATCCAGGAAGTGAACAGGCAGCAGCTTCAGCTGCCCACAGTTAAAATGGATGCAGCCAGACTCAGTGGAGGGAGAATTCTGCAGCATATTTGGCAAATACAGAATCACAGTATATATAAAATAATATGAAAAGTGGCAAATATGTCTTTATTACAAATTATCTGAGCACACTCCAGTTCCTCTTTAAGTAACAAAAATTTGGTTACATTAAATTGTACAGCTTTGACCTTGAAATAATTTTTTTCATAGTTCTACAGTACAGCATCCCAGGAGGTGGGCCCATAACGTATGTTACTAATACAATTATTCAGGCTGCATACATTTAAATAATCAAAGATGGTTTTGCTGTAGTGGGCAGAGAAGCAGATTAATAACGCAGGAGGCAAAAGACAGAGAGCTTTTGTCTGCTCACAGTGGAAAAAGGATGTTTGAATGCCAGAAGAAAAGTGTGGGAGGCCATTTACAGCACATCATTATTGACCGATTGCCAGTTTATATCCTTAGTTATACTATATGAAACTGGTGTCTAGGATAAACAAAGCACAGGTAAATCCCAGCCAATAAGTGTGTGGATAATGTTCAAGACGAGTGAGGCCGTGTACACACGGCAGAGAACCTCGACGGGCAGAACACATCGTTCTCCGAGGTTCTCTCCCGGCCGTCGAATTCGGCGACCCGCCCGTCGGGAATGGCAACCAGCCATTCTTCCAGGCGGGCCGTCGAGGAAATAGAGAGCGTGCTCTCTATTTCGGCTCGACGGGCTTCCTGACGGGAAGCTCGCCGAGACCGTACACACGGCCGAGGTCCTCGCTGGAATGTGCATTCCAGCGAGGTTCTCGCTGATTTTCAGCGAGAACCTCGGCCGTGTGTACGGCGCCTGAGAATTCTGGGCCAAAAGGGACACTAAGTATTATTTTTTGGATGCTACTGCATAACGCTTAGGAAAACCTTGCATAACACAGTTTTACTGTGCGATTTACTGAAAAAAAATTTATTTATACTTTTCCGACTTCCGACTGCCATTTTTTAGATTGTTCGTGAGTATGCTCCATAGCAGTTTTCCCGGTGAGAAAACTGTCCGCAAAAAAAATTCGAACCTGCTCTATTTTTTCCCGTCGTGTTTCCCGTCAGTCTTTTTCTCATCGCGAAAACCGCTTGTGTGTATGCTTTTCCGAGAGGGGAAAAAAAACATGCAATGCTCAGAATCAAGTATGAGATGGGAGCGTTTGTTCTGGTAAAACTAGCGTTCGTAACGGAGATAGCACATTCGTCACGCTGTAACAGACTGAAAAGCAAGAAGGCTGAAAAGCGAGAATCGTCTCTCACCAAACATTTACTAACGATCAGCAAAAGCAGCCCAAAGGGTGGCGCAATTTGAATGGAACATCCCCTTTATAGTGCCGTCGTCACCACGCTTTGGTCGAGCGTGTTTTTGACTGAACGTGTGTATGCAAGGTAGGCTTGAGAGGAATCACGTGGGTGGTTTTTACTCCCACAGCGATTCTGAATCTAAAAACGCAGCGGTTTTGTGGATGTGGCAATCGCAGGAAAATCGCAAATTTTGAATTCTATTTCAGAAACCAACATCTCCAGGAGTGTCAATATCCTGATCACCAAATGCGATTATGGGTTTCCATCAACCAACCCTTGCATTACTGTGGCGTCCTATCGTAGGGGGTCAGCAAAAGTGTTAGGAAAATACCCCAGTATTCATATTAACACAAGTAGCACTGACACCTTGAACCAGTTTCCATGGAAAGTCATATGTTATTGTTTAAGGTCAGAATGGGAGGTGTGAAAACTTTGGAACAACTCTAATTACATAATGGCACCCTTAACAATGGTTTCATAAGATGTAAATCTTTCATTTACATGATTGATGGTGTGACCTGTCAAACTATCAACGTAGAGATGTTAAAATGGTATTATGTAGAAGAAAGATGATCGAATACCCCCACCCCTGTTCAATGTTAGAAGGTCCAGTTTGTACTATAAATGGCCTTTTTACACCTCATGTGAACCAGTTTTCTTCTCTGTCCTAAATTTGCACCTCAGTGCCATCAAACTATGCCATGCAATGTTAGGCTATTTGTTTGTTGATAGGTTTATTTGCACAAGAAAGGTGCCACTGTAAGATCTTTTGTCAATTATAGGGAAAAGTCCTGCTCCCAAGCGTAACACTTTTCTGTGCCACTCCTACCTGAGTGGGTTTAGTGTACCCGGACAGGCCTCGTTCACTGACCTGGCAGCCAGAGTATCACTTGAACATTTGTATGATGAAGTCTCTGCCACAGACCCTCCTTGGTGAACTTGAGCTTGAGGAAAAGTCTCTGCCACAGACCCTCCTTGGTGAACCTCAGAGAGACGCCTCTGCCACAGACCCTCTCTGACTTGTAGTTATGGAGGCAATCCTCCTTAGATAAATTACGTCTGGATCTCCTTCAACTTATCGCTCAGGTACCGACTGACAGGTGATCAATCCTTCAGTGTCCGGCTACCTTGATCCCCGGTGGTTTGTCAAGGCCTTTTTGGATCGCCAGCCTCTCAATGGCGCTCCTCAGATGGACTGATCACCATACAGCAATACAGCTTGGGATCCTCAAAGGTGGGAACCCAGTAACTCACTGGGTCCCCGTTGCTGCTCAGAAGTCTCGGGCCAACATGGTCCCGGGGCCAGGAACACTGTGTGGCGTCTGCCTCATAAATACCCCTCCCCACATGCACAGCGAGGCCAAACCCTCCTGATTGGCTGCTGAGAAAGAGCATCCAAACCTCGACTCCACTGCCGCCACCTGCAGCATCGGGGTTGGAAGAACACCCCAGTGCAACAGAATAGCCTACAGCACAGCCAAGCTGAGATCGAGACCCTGTTTTACACTTAACAATTTGGATCAGAGTTTAACTACACTCTGATCTCCCTCTAAATTTAACTATCACCGGTACCATAAAGTACACAGGTGCTACAATAGTTATGTAAATGGTGTGCTCAAAAACACTAGCATACATAATAGAATAGAGAGAACACAAACCACTCATCTCACTGAAAAGTGTATCTATATCTGAGTGCATAGTAGGTATACAGTAAATAGCTTGAAAAACAATCCAGGCAGACTCATGGGATCACTTAAAAAAACTTTATAGCGGAACTTCAGTCATTTTTTCACCTTTCCATCTATCAAATCTTCTACCCTTGTTATTTTAACTTTGGATAGTAAAACATTTTTTTTTCTGCCAGTAAATACCTTATACAGCCCACTTCCTGTTTCTTGTCTGGTCAATAGCCTAGGCTTATGACATCATGCTCAGCTCTTTCACCCACCCACTCTCCTGGGAAGTTGCTAGGAAGGGATGGGGGATGAGTCGTAAGAGGGCCAATGAGAGCCGCAGAGCTGGAGGTGTGCCTCTGTGTGTCTGTGTAAATCCAGGAAGTGAACAGGCAGCAGCTTTAAGCTCACAGTTAAAATGATTGCAGCAGCCAGACTTAGTGGAGGGGGGTTTCTGTAGCATATTTGGCAAATACAGAATCACAGTATATATAAAATAATATGAAAAGTGGTTGGAGGGAAGCTTCAGAATGGCAAAGATGTTTTTATTACAAATTATGTGAGCAGACTGCAGTTCCTCTTTAAGGCAAACACAATTTATTAATTTATGTACAATTAAAAAAATATAGGTATCTGTGTTCGTCTGCACTGTTCAGATTTAAAAAAAAGAAAAAAGTTTGGGGCCTCATGCAATATCCACTTATTGTGGGTTACTGACAACAAATTAGATATTACATGCAAGTAGTTTAATTCAGCACTAAACTGTGTCCATCAACAGATGCCCGCACCCCCCCCCCCCCCCATTTTGAACTGATGGGGACAATACTTTTTATTGGTTACAAACTCACTGTTAAAAAAAACATACAGTATAAGAATGCAAAAACTGCAAAAATATCAGATTATTTCACATCTGTGTAACCCTCATTCACCCCTTCAACATATGAATATGTATAATGCCATTCAAGAGCTATATCAAGAAAACTTTTTTGTTTCAGTAACAGATTCCAGTGGTGGGAAGATGACAACTTTCTCAGTATGTGATATGAATTATACATAAAAATGATGGCTACTTGGTAATTATTACAGAATAATATAGTCATTATTTCTATGCAATGTATTATCAGCTAACAGATTAATGCAGTAACATTATACTCCCCTCTTTTGATTTCCATACCACTTTGTAACAATTGCAACTTGCTAATCTCTTTATTATATCCTTGGAGTTTACTTCCCCAAGATGGGGATTGTGTCTCTTTTTTGGTTGATTGCATGACTGACATCATTGTGTAAGAAACTCCACTAAAGCCTTGTACACACGATCAGTCCACCCGATGAGAATGGTCCGAAGGACATTTTAATTAGTGGTGGCTGAGGCTCAAAATGTATGGATGGGGTGCAAACAAACTGAAAACTTCCGAAAAATACTTTAAAATAAACAAAACATCAATTGCAGCCAATGTGCCCATAAAATGCAGCCACTGTGCCATCAAATGCAGCCACTGTGCCATTAATTGCAGCCACTGTGCCATTAATTGCAGCCACTGTGCCATTAATTGCAGCCACTGTGCCCCATAAAATGCAGCGCCTGTGCTTATCATATGCAGTCTCTGTGCCCATCATATGCAGCCTATGCCCATCATATGTAGCCTCTGTGCCCAATATATGTATCCTCTGTGCCCATCATATGCAGCTTGTGCTCATCATATGTAGCCTTTGTGCCCATCATATGTAGCCTTTGTGCCCATCATATGTAGCCTTTGTGCCCATCATATGTAGCCTTTGTGGCCATCATATGTAGCCTTTGTGGCCATCATATGTAGCCTCTATTCCCATCATATGCATCTTGTGGCCATCATATGTAGCCTGTGTGCCCATCATATGTCGCCTCTGTGCCCATCATATCCAGCCTCTGTGACACCCCCGATCGCCGTCTGACCACCACACACTTACCCCATCCTGGTGGTGGTTTACAGCAGCGAGCTGTGGCTTTGCAGCAGGTCATGACAGCGTGCTCCTATTTCCTCCATGGCTCTGTCCTCCTGTTCTTTCGTTCTGTTAGGCGACCAATCGGGGCGCCTGTGCCTTAAGCCAATCAGATGACGGGTATTAGATCCACGGCTCCTGATTGGCTGAGAGGCGGTTCAGTGTTAGGAAAGCAAATATTAATTTGCTTTGCTAACCCACCTGGGTGAACTGAGAGCGCAATGCTTTGCACTCACAGTTCACGTTTTTTAAGCCTATTAGAGCCTAAGGCTCTAATCAGGTGCTTTAAAAACACCCCTCGCCGCTGGAATTCAGGTGCCCGGCGTCCGAAAAGGGTCGTCTGAATATGGGGTGTCTACAGCGGCCATGGATTGATTCATGCAATGCATGGATCTATACATTTTACATAAAGAGGGTGACTGGAGAGAGGGGGCGGCGCCCATGCGCCCTTAATGGACGCACCACCACTGATTTTGATACATGTCTAATTATATATTTTTTTTTTTTTATGTGAAATTGTAATGTAGTGTGTCTGGAAGCAGATTGGTAATCTGGGAAAGTTGTCTCGTTCCCAGTACTGGAATCTGTGTTATTGAAATTGAAGCATCTGGATTTAGCTCTTGAATAGAATTTTATACTGTATATTCATACTTTATAGCAGTGAAATAAGGTTACACAGATGGAGGAAATGGTCTGATATCTATGTGGTAAATTTGGGATTAATAGAAAATATATTTTATGAGATATACCTGTCATGAGGCTATAATGATTCAGCACCTATTGACCTAAAGTATAACTAACATCAAAACTTTTCTTTCCGATTTGGATAAAGCGGTGAGGGGACAGAGTTACTGTCAAGTTTTTATTGCTATCTTTATTCTACTCTCTCTAATCGTCAAATCTTACTTTCTGCTTTCAAGCAATGCATCCAGGTTCTTCCCGGCAGCAGCATAAGAAAAGGGGGATACACTGATGTAAGGGAGAGTGGGGGACTCCACTTCTGATGGTGGGGTGGCTCTTAAAATCTAATGTAAAGTGGAGGGGGTGCGCTGGACATCTAATCTTACAGATACAACCGGCCCTTTTGAGGGCAATCATAATGTCGATGCGGCCCACGATGAACTAGAGTTTGACACCCCTGATCTAGAATAAGAACAAAGTGCAGTTGTGCCATTGTTGCACCTCCCATTATAGTTCTATCACTGTGTTCTCTTCAGAAAATAAAATGTACTTTAGGTAGAAATCCAATGTTGTCAGTGCAAGCTATTTCCAGATAAACCAACCATACACAGCACAATAATGCAAGCAATGCTATAGATTTGAGCTTGGTTTGAGATACACCATTAAAGATTAATTGGAGAACAATAAAAATGTTTAAAAATTCCCTTCTCTAATGCCGCGTACACACGGTCGTCTTTTTGTGATGAAAAAATGTTTTATGTCTTCTTAAAAACGACCAAAAAAAAAAATTCGAACATGCTTGAATTTTTTGTGTCGTTTTTTTTAAAATGAAGTTTGAAAAACGTTGTTTTGTTTCGTGAGATAAAACAACGTTTTTTTTTTCATCACAAAAAGTGATCGTGTGTACCCGGCATAAGACACTGCAGACTACAGTGGGAGCTTTTCAGCAGCAGAAGCGATGCTATCAATCCAGAAAGAAGTGGGTGGGACTAGGTGCTAATTAACTTTTGATACACCATTGACAATGCTCATAGCCAAGTCCCCTACAACATCTTCTCATCCTCTGCAATGCAAGTAGGCACGTTCTACATGAAGGTGGCAATACTGCTCTTGAATATGGGAGCACTAAAAAGGAAGGGGGTCAGTAAAAAGATGTCATCATATAAGAAACCCAGAAAAAGTAGTCTGAAAAGATGGAGGCATCAATATTAAATTACCCACCAAATCAAGGGGTTGTATTGTCTTGGCTAAAGATGGTCCTGTAGCTGCACATGCTTCACAACCCAGTAAGGAAGCATGATGACATCTATTTACCCCCCTTTTTAGTGCTCTTATATTCGCAGGACAGACGTATCATAGGGCGCTGCGCATGTGGTCACGCCTATGGTACGATCTTACACAGCCCTTGTGTGATAAAACATATAGTGGTTATGCTGCTGTTATAATTACCGTATTTATCGCCGTATAACACACGCTGGCGTATAACACGCACCCCAATTTAAGAGGGAAGTTTCAGGAAAAACATTTTTTTTTCAAATAACTACTTCTTGCAGCCTAATTAGTGCCCACTTGCAGCCTCAATGGAGCCTGATGCCCATCTGCATCCTGATCTGTGCCCATCCAATGCAACCTGATGCCTATCTGCAGCCTCACCATCTCTCATGCAGTGCAGGAAATCAGGAGGGGGATGAGTTTTTCCGAAATCACTGAGCCATCATCTTCTGTTAACAGTACTCGGCTCTCAGTCGGCAGTCACATACACAGTCCCGCCTTCGCCATCACCATTGGACCAGCTCCTGTGATTAACAGAACACTGGTCCAATGCCGGTGGCGGAGGCGGGACGTGTGTGTGACATCAGAGTCGAGTAAACAGGACATGACGGCTCGATGATTTTAGCGGCAATCATCTCCCTCCTTCTCTTCCAAGGTACGCTCCAGGGATTGTCCTCCTATTTTCAGGGGGGAAAAGTGCGTGTTATACGCCGATAAATGCGGTACTTATTTTTTTCTTTATAGAAAACCAAACAATATATTTTATACATTTATTCATGTGTTGAAATCCTTATACAGTACAACGAAAGTCCATAATAGCCTCAAAAAACTGTCAAGGCTACAATAAAGTCAAGATTTGACAGTTTTCACAGCACCTTCACTTCACCTCTGCATATGTATTTTATTGTCACATGTTCTGTGTTCTGACTTACACATTGTTTATGACAGGTTTATTTTAAAGGGGTTGTAAAGGTAAAAAAAACTTTCCCTAAATAGCTTCCTTTACCTTAGTGCAGTCCTCCTTTACTTACCTCATCCTTCGATTTTGCTTTTAAATGTCCTTATTTCTTCTGAGAAATCCTCACTTCCTGTTCTTCTGTCTGTAACTACACACAGTAATGCAAGGCTTTCTCCCTGGTGTGGAGAAAGCCTCTTGAGGGGGCGAGCAGGAGTGTCAGGACGCCCACTAACACACAGCTCCATTCTCTATCTCTATCTGCACTCCTGCTTGCCCCCTCCCCCCTCAAGAGGCTTTCTCAACACCAGGGAGAAAGCCTCGCATTACGGTGTGTAGTTTACAGACAGAAGAACAGGAAGTGAGGATTTCTCAGAAGAAATAAGGACATTTAAAAGCAAAATCGAAGGATGAGGCAAGTGAAGGAGGACTGCACTAAGGTAATAGAAGCTATTTAGGGAATTTTTTTTTTCCTTTACAACCCCTTTAAGGTTAGGAAATTAGTTTGATAAACCGCAGCATCCCTTGTAGCTTTCACTATTAACCGCTTAACGCCCGCCCACTGTATATATACGTCCTATTTTTAAAGGTGGATATCTCGGTAACGTCAGCAGCTGCTGCCACAACCGAGATATCTATCTTTACAGTGGGCGGGCCTGTCTACGATAATGGCGGTCTCTGTGGCAGATTCGCCGAGAGATCGCCGTTATCGGTGGCGGGCCCCCCCTCCCGCCATTCTCCCGAGCCCTCCGCCACTTACCGTTGTCGTCGGTAGCGGCGGAGGCGATCGGGTCCATTCGGAAGCTGACTGGAGATGCGAGTGAGGGAAAAATCGTCCCCACCCGTCCCCATAGCTCTACTGGGCGGGAGTGACGTCAAAACGTCAGTCCCGCCCAGCGTCTTAAAGAAACATTTTTTATGTTTACCTTTTTTCAAATGACAATTTTTTTTTCTTTTTTTTTCATTTAAGTCTAAATATGAGATCTGAGGTCTTTTTGACCCCAGATCTCATATTTAAGAGGATCTGTCATGCTTTTTTCTATTACAAGGGATGTTTACATTCCTTGTAATAGGAATAAAAGTGATAATTTCTTAAATTTTTTTATTTCAGTGTAAAAAATTTAATTCAATTTTTTAAAGCGCCCCGTCCCGACGAGCTCTCGCGCAGAAGCGAACGCATACGCGAGTAGCGCCCGCATATGAAAACGGTGTTCAAACCACACAAGTGAGGTATCACCGCGATCGTTAGAGCGAGAGCAATAATTCTAGTCCTAGACCTCCTCTTTAACTCAAAAAATACAACCTATAGAATTTTTTAAACGTTCCGTATCGAGATTTTTAAGGGTAAAAGTTTGACGCCATGCCACGAGCGGGCGCAATTTTTAAGCGTGGCATGTTGGGTATCATTTTACTCAGCGTAACATTATCTTTTACAATATATAAAAAAATTGTGCCAAATTAATTGTTTTGCTGAGCAAATACGGTGTGACAAAAAGTATTGCAATGACTGCCATTTTATTTTCTAGGGTGTTAGAAAAAAATATATACAGTATAATGTTTGGGGGTTTTAAGTAATTTTCTATCAAAAAAAATGTTTTAGTCTCGTAAACACCAAATCTGAAAAACACCCTCGGTCCTTAAGTGGTTAAAAAGTAAAATTTCCAAGGCATGCAGCCAATTAGGAATTGAATGAATAACATGATTGTGGTATACTGTTATGCCCAGTAAACACGATTGTAATTTCCGTTGGGATAAACTCAGACGGAATTCCGTTCAAATTGTCTTGCATACACACTGTCACACCAAATTCCAACCGTCCAAAACGCGGTGACGTACATCACAACGACGAGCCTAGAAAAATTAAGTTCAATGCTTCCGAGAATGCGTCCACTTGATTCTGAGGATGCGTGTTTTTTTCTACGTCGGAGTTCCATACAGACAAATGGAATTTCTTTCTAAGTCCATCGGAATTTTCGATGGAAAAACTCAGATGGGGCGCACACGCGGTCAAAATATCAGATGAACAAATTCCTTCTGATCAGAAATTCCGATCGTGTGTACAAGGCATTAGATGGCATGACTGTTTTTAACTTCTTGGAAAAGTTACAATAGTTTTTTCATTTTTGTATTGCATTGTTGTTATCTTTATTACATGTTGTTTTCCTGAAGCAGAAATTTATTCTCAGCTTTTAGATATTTTTCAAGGATAAAAACCTTTTAATCTTTTCCCTCTAATGAGTCATTTGCATCCAACTCGACACATCATCATAAAGAGTTCTCTTGTTTTTTTTTTTTTGTGATTTTGTTACTAAGCAGATCTTAGTATGAAAGATGCATTTTTATCAAACAGTCCCTGCAGAACAGGCGTTAACGGAAACAGTTTGTAGACATACACAGTTTTAATTGACCAACACAATAATTCCACTGTTCGAGGTGTTGGAACAATGACATATTAAACTGAACTGTGGGAAGCCTAACCTCCTAGATAACAATCACTTTTCTAGAGTGAGGGGAGAAGCTTGCAGGAACAGCAAAACTATGAATAATGTATGATCCACTCAATGGGAATTAAAAAGACATGTACATCAACTCAGTCAACAGACTGCAGTATTTACTGTAGAGGATTGCGGGCAGGCTTACACAGTCAGGAGAATATTTCAGTCTGCATGTCATTGAAGCTACACGGCCAAGCACACATTGGGCCAGATTCAGGTAGATGAGAGTATCTTTCCTCTGGAGTAACGCTTCTCATTTACGTTACTCTGAAGACCCTTTCAGCGCAAGTCCTGTAATTCACATAGCAGTTGCGCGTAAACTTGCGCCAGAGTAACGATAATGCGCTGGCGTAACCCGACGCAAGTGGAACTGGGTGTGATCATATGTAAATGATGGGCGGAGCCCAGCGCAGAGGCTTACGTTCAGCGCATCATCCACGGAGCATGCGCAGTGAGTGCGGCTCCACTCGCCCCCCTTGTGCGCATGCTCACAACTTCCGTCGGCACCACTTCCTGGGAAACGTCAGCGCAATGTGTTCCGCTGGGCGCTTAAAAGCGCTGGCGGAAACGCCATTCCGGCGCAAAAGTAGTTCCATTTCCCCCCACCCCAGGGAAGATACTTTTGCCCTGTAATGGCTGCTCCCGCTACCCCCCAAAGAGAGGAGGAACCTAAATTATAATGCCCAGGAGGTCACAGTGATAATATCGGCTATGGAGGCATTTAATGATTTTCTCCATGGGAAAAAAAGCAGGAAGACCAGCCGGGAGAGAAAGCAGGGCATCCTGGACACCATAGCTGCCAGGGTCAATGTGCTGGGGTACTCCACCCGGAGTGCTTCAGACATTCAAAAAAAAATAAATGACCTGCGGCGCAAGGTGAGGGGCAAGGTGTCCACCATTAGGAGCCATGAGAGGGGCACAGGTGGTGGTCCCCCATGTCCTGTCACCCTGACCGCGGAGGAGGAGGTGGTCGCCCGCTGCCTGGACAGGGAGCAGTTGGAGGGGGTCCCTGGCTATGACTCCGTAGAGGAAGGCTCCAGGACAGGTAAGTGATTTTTACCCCCTTTTTGGTGTGTTGCATGTGGGGGGGGGGTGGGTACATGTGCCAAGTGTGTGGGACCACCAACATGTGTCTGCTTTGTGTCATCCACAGATGACGGTGCTGGGCCATCTCGTGCCGGCCAGTCCACCCCAACCCCCCAACGGGATGCTGAAGACGAGGCCCTGGGTGCTGGAGACACCGAGGTGGAGGAGGAGAGTGCCCACACCACTTCAGCAGAGGTGGTTGTGGAGGAGCCTGTCCCTGAACAGGATTTTATTTTAATGTTGGAGGAGTCCTCCTCCTCTGCAGGGCCCTCTGTGATCCCCTCCCCCATCCTAGGTAGCCCCTCAAGGGCGACTCCATCCCCACGGGGACAACCTTCCTCTGCCCCCAGGAAGGCCACCCTGAAGACCAGGGGGGTGTGTGATTTGGTCGAGGACCAGGTGCTGTTGGACCACGCCAAACAGACCCAGCAAATGGGGGAGATGGCTGGCCACCTGGACAGGGTCGCAGACAGCCTGGGCTCTCTGTCACAGCTGCCCAGTCGCGTGCAGGGCGTTGTGACCAGCCTGGGGGAGGTGCAGGCTGATATCCGGCACTTGACAGCAGCTGTTCGAGACAACACAGCTGCCATCCGGGAAGAGGGGAGGCAGCGGCAACGTGACCAGCGGCATCAGATCACCCGCCAGCTGAGGATGCAGGCCCAAACAAATCTGTATCTGAGCCGTATCGCTGTGGCATTGGAGGGCATGCAGCCAACAGCTCCCAGGAGTGGCCCACCCGGGGATCAGCCTCCTCCTGATGCCCCCCCACCCCCACCACCACCCACTCCCTCCAGGCAGATGAGGAGCCCGAGAGTGCCCCCAAGGAGGAGCCCCCGTCATCCCAGATGAGGGTTGTTTTTTTTTTTGGTTGTTATATATTTTTGTTTATACTCAGGACATGAGTTTTTGTTTATTTTTTATTATTATTGTTTATACTCAGGACATGAGTTTTTGTTTATTTTTTATTATTATTGTTTATACTCAGGACATGAGTTTTTGTTTATTTTTTGGTTCTCAGGTTATGAGATATTTTTTTTTTTTTGATACTGCACACGTTGCAGTGTGAATGGTGTGTGAATGTGAGAGGGTGGCACTCCTGAAAGTAAGGGGTGTCACCCTCGGCCGTGGTGGTGAAGTGAACCCCACGGCTGAATGAATGACGTGTGAAAGGTGTGTGAATGGACAGTGACATCATTGGGGCCTTGACGCTGGCGTTGCTGCTCCCAACTCCTACATGCTGGACTTGGGCTAATCCAATGCGATGTGCATGTGGTGTGTGTGATCTTGGGACATCAGTGGTGTACACGCGTGCATTGTCTGTGTGATTAATGTTTTGGTTTAGTGTCCAAAGATGCCTACTGCGAGGACCCTCCTGACTGCTCTTCCATCAGCAGACTGGGTGTCCTCTGGCAGGTGGGGACTGTGTGGGTCGGGGGTCAGGTCATCACGTATGTCAATCTGCAGGCCTTTTCTCATAGCAAAGTTGTGCAGAATACAACATGCAGCGATGATCTGACACACGAAGGTAGGGGAATACAATAGGGTCCCCCCAGACTTATCCAGGCATCGGAAACGGGACTTCAGGAGCCCGAATGTTTGCTCCACCACTCCACGGGTTTTGATGTGTGCTTCATTGTATTTTCTCTCTCCTCTGGTTTGGGGGTTCCGGAAAGGAGTCATTAGATGGGGTCCCAGTGCATATGCAGAGTCACCTGTAAGGTAAAAGACAGGAGAATGTTAGTCATGCATGTGCGACTTCTGTTGTGCATCACGGGAGGGGATAGTCATGCCTGACTCCCTTGTCACTCACCAACCAGCCAGCTGTCCCCATACATGTTCTGCTCGAATTCTGCTGGGATGGGGCTCTGACGGTATATGAAGCTGTCATGGCTGGACCCGGGGTGTTTGGCACGGACGTGCCATATGAGGCGTTGGGCATCAGCTATCACCTGTACGTTGATGGAATGCCAATGCTTCCGATTGCGGTATATGTGCTCTGTGGCACTGGGGGCTGTAGGGCCACATGTGTGCAATCAATGGCCCCGATGGTGCGTGGGAATCTGGCAATGTTGTAGAAATCTGTCATTGCCTTCAGCCGCAGCTCCTCAGTGGTGGGTCTGATGAACTGGTTGGACATGCGTCTGAGGATTGCGGGGACAACCTGGTGCACACATCTGCTTATGGAGGACTGTGACATCCCAGCCACCACTCCACTTGTACGCTGGAATGATCCACTGGCAAGGAAATGAAGTGTTGCCAGGACCTTCACCAGTGGCTGCACTGCTTGTGAGCGGTGTGTCTTGCTGGTGATGTCATCCTGCAGGGTTGTGGTTAGTTCAAGTATTACATCAGGACTGAATCTGAAGAGGCGATACACCTCCTCATCCCCCATGCCAAAGAGGTTCATACGAGTGCGGTATATCCTCTCACGTGCCCGCCTCCTCCGTAGCGAGGGACCCAGTACTAGTCTTAGGACCACGAGTGCCCCTGGCATGTTGGCACACAGAGGTGTTGTCCTTGCAAGTGTTGTTGTTCAGCTTTCTAGTTTCGTCGGTAACGCTGCTGTAGCTGCTCTCCTGCTGACCTGTGACCGTCTGGAGTAAAGATAAAGCAGCCTTTTGTAGAAATAACTTTGCGCCGGACGGACCAGATACGCGCGGCGCATGTAGCCAGCGTATGGTGCTAATCCGTTCGTGAATTGGGAAAAATACCTCATTTGCATATTTGCATGGGAAATCAATGGGCGCGACTGATGCGCCCAGCGAAAATAAGCGCTGACGATACTCTGGCGTCGGAACGTTCCGCCGGTCGCAAATGACCCGTTATTGGGCGCATCTAGTTTGGTGGGTACGGGCACATAGAAACGACGGCGCATCATCACAGTTACGCGGCGCATATCCAAATACTCCAGCGCAAGTGTTCGTGAATCTGGCCCATAGTTACACATCTTCAAGGTTCTCTAACATGTACCACTGAAGAGCAATAATGTCTCTCTGTCAAAAGCTACATGGGACAATTTAGTAGCTTAAAACTGTTCCAAAAATTGCTAATCGTTTTATGCTAGATGTAGCGAATGATCGCTAAACAAACAGCTCCATAAACAGCTGTAGCTCCCTTTAGGCTGGGTTCACACTGGTCCGACAAACGCTCCTACATTGGGAGCTCATGTCGCATGACGTGTGAAAATCAATGTTTCCCTATGAGAGCTGTCTTAACTGGTCCTACACATGTTGGTCTGACTTTGAAAATGCTCCCTGTACTACTTTGGTCCAACTTTGATCCTACTTCACTCCATTGAATATGAGGAAAAAATGTAGTGCTGTGATACCATAGAGACGGTAATTTCTCTTGGTAAGTGATAAATCAACAGCCACTGTACTAAAACAGTGATAAAGTAACAAAAACAAACAACAAGTGGTAAAGTGAATAAATAAACTGGTGTTGTAATATAAAACACAACCAAAAAATGTATCACTAGAAAGTCCATCCAAAACTGGTGAAATTAATAGATGGTAGAATGACCACGTGGATCCTCAAAGACAGAATATCACTTTCTCAAATGAAGATAAATTGTGCTTACCAGAAAGCGTGGACCTGCCTGTCAGCGACAGCAGATCAATAAGGCATGGACACTCACGGGGCACAATCTGCTCGGCTGCCTCGGACTGGATCGAAGATAGAAAGAATCTTCAGTGGAGGGCCATGGATGCACGGTGTCCCGGAATGCTGTCCTGATTATCCCAAGATGTCCGCTCTCAGAGAGCATATGGAGGGATGATGGTGAAACCCTTAGAAGGATGGGATGGATGGAAATGGAAGACTCAAAACATGAGGGGAGAGAAAGAAAATGCCACCCCAATGGTGCAGGTTTTATTGTAATAAAACCAAGGTATACATTAAAAGTGATCACAAAATATAAAAAAGGGGCAATATGAGAAATGGTAGAAACCAAGCCCTACGCGTTTCGTCCTAGAGGGACTTCAACTGGGGCATCAGCCTGTTCCCCCATATTGCTCACATATAAATATAAAACATTCCTGACTAAGCACAGAAAGGACCAATCAGACCAATCGCCCAATCAAGGCGCATGATTGGAGGAGATCCAGCACATGACCTGCTGGGCTCCCAACCTCCAAAAATGGACCAATAGTGTGGCACAACCCGGGAACACTCCCATAATCACAGGAGTGGCCATGATTGAACCATCATGGAAATACAGCCACAGCAAAGTGGGAGGAATGGACCCGCAGTGATAACCACCCACGTCTCCGCCCCTCCTCCAGCCCAGGCAAGCACAACCAATGCCACAGCGTTTTACCCGACACTCCTACAGTTACCGCCCCGAAGGGAGGATAAGAGTCTAGCGTTGTAGGGAAACGAAGAAAACAACATGAGGTACCGCCCACAAGGCGGGTCTAAACCTCAGCCCGTAAATAAACACATGCACATGGATAGTGCGGGCTAACAAATGGAAAAGGTTGCCCGACTTTAATCACCATAGCATGCCAGCTCAATCCTGGCTACAACCAGGTGCCCGAGTGTCAGATCTCCGCTCTATGATGAAAAACGAGAGCGGGATGACTGACAGAGGCAGGCCACCTAACCAAGCCAATAGCGTTGTCTACACGACTTCACGGCGCATCGTCATGCACCATCACTGTCACGTGACGCGCAACGCTGGAGCGCAAACAGATTCCTCCCCGCCCCAGCCAACAAATGAGGCGTGAGCAACCAAACAGCGTCAGATGTTCCGTCATGTGGGGGGGGGGGAGTGCCTCAGGGATGACACTAACATGAGGCAGCGTGCCTCGCTCAACACAAAAGCTATAAGGCGAAGATGCCATCTAGTGGATCAGAAGAAAAAGTACCTGAACAAACATAAGGAATGTTTGAACATAACACTGTCAGGACAAAGGATACATAAATGCACATATATGGGCACTAAATATGGTGGAACGTTCGGCAACATTCAAAACTAACATTCCTGCATAAATACACATATATGGGCATTGAACATGGTGGAACATTCAGGACCTGTCTACAAAACGACCAAAACACACGTAAAAAGAATAAACAACAATAATAATACCAAAAATTAAACCAAATTAATAAAAATGTTGCTAAATTGATAAAAGAATTAATGTCCCACTCCACATTCATGCCAAAAGCCTGGTAGGTACGTAACTCGTGGATCCAATAGGTTTCGAGGCGAGACACTCCACATATATGTGTCTCGCCTCGAAACCTATTGGATCCACGAGTTGCATACCTTCCAGCCTTTTGCCTCTTTTACGCCGTCTTTTCCGCTGTCTTCTTCCCTCTTTCTCCTGTCCCGATGTTGACTTCGAGAGGCTCTCCAGCTGTAATGCCGCGTGAGCGGTACGCAACCATTTATATAGGCATGGGGCGTAGTCACCAGGGGATGTCACATGAGGGATGGGAATATGGAGTACTACTTAGAATAACATAGGCCCTTTTCGCAATGGGCCGGTTTGCAGGCTCTATAACGCTAAAAATAGCTTCTACAAACTGACCTGAAACAGCCGCTGCTGTCTTTTCACTGTAAAAGCCTCGAGGGCTTTCGCACTGGAGCGGTGCGCTAGCAGGATGGTAAAAAAAATCCTGCTAGCAGCATCTTTGGAGCAGTGTATACCGCTCCTCCACCGCTCTTGCCCATTGAAATCAATGGGGCACAGCGGCTATACCGCAAAGCACCTCTGCAGAGGTTTTTAACCCTTCCCCCCACTATCGGCTGAATAGCACCACAAAATTGACGGTAAAGTCAACCACCAACGCCACCCCAGTGTGAAAGGGGCCATAGAGAGCACTCACTTCTATGGCAATGCTCCCATGTTGGCTAAATCAGTAATGTGTTGGTATTTTGCTTTGTCCACCCTGGTTAGTGAGATTCTGTAGTGTTTCAGGCAGCAAGAACGTGATGGTGCTGGGTGATCTTGCTGTAAGCAGGTGCTGTCCACAATACACCTTCAGAAACCTGACATCATTAGAAGTAGGAAAGATAGGGTATCCTGTTCTCCTACCAGCTCTTCCCTCTCCCTGCAGTCTTTCTTTTATGTTGTGGTCTTTGAATGATGACAATGCTGATGCTAGTCAGCCAATCTGTAGCCTAAAATAAATAGTCTTATGCCGCGTACACACGATCAGATTCTGAAAAACGACAAAAAAATCAAACATGCTGCATTTTTTGGGTTGTAAAAAATGATCGCGTGTGTGCTAAAACGACATAAAAAACACGCGCATGCTCAGAAGCAAGTTATGAGACATGAGCGCTCGTTCTGGTAAAACTACCATTCATAATGGAGTAAGCACATTCATCACACTGTAACAGACAGAAAAGCGCAAATCGTCTTTTACTAACACGGAATCAGCTAAAGCAGCCCAAAGGCGAATGGAACTTCCCCTTTATAGTGCCGTCGTACGTGTTGTACGTCACCGCGCTTTGCTGGAGCATTTTTTTAAAACGACGGTGTGTGGGCAACGTAGTTTTTAATGATGAAGTTGGAAAAACTTTGTTTTTTGGACATGCTCAAAAACAACGTTTTTTTTTCCATGCTGAAAAATGATCGTGTGTACGCTGCATTAGGCTAGGTTAACACATATGCAATAACATGTGAAAGAATATTGCTTTCTATTGTGCCTGTTCACATACTGTGTGTCTGGTGCAGCCGCAGCGCAAATTAAAAAAGAGTCCTGTTTTCTGAGCAGTCCGTTGACTTCAATGGAATCGCATATGTAATTTAGTTGTGAACAGGATAAAATTCTGGCCTGATATTGATGTAAACATGACCTGATACGAATTCAATGCGCTGAACAACTACTTTGTCTATTAGCTGAGGAAAAGGAGCTTTAGTTCGCACTACACATATGTGAACCTATCCTCAGTGATCTGCAGCGGCATCCGCCTGTTGTTTTATTTTTTTCTACTTAAGCATTTTTGGAGTGGCGCTATTCATTTAAATGGGCCTCCCTCCACTCCAGAAACGCTCAAAAATTTAGATTTTTGCCACAATTGTACTGCCATTTTTCACTCGACAATCGTGGCAAAATTGCACCGAGTTTGGGGTGCCATTAAGAAATAATGGCATTGCAAAAGCGCTCAGTGTTTTGCCGCGAGTCTGGAATTGCAGCGATTCTGCCCCCAATCCAGAACGCTTAGGTGTGAATGCAGCCTTACAGACTTTTTAGGAAATTACTGCACCGTATAAATAAAGGCAAAAATGTGTGTGCAGAGTGCAGAAGGATTAGAACACCTTTTTTTGGGGTATAACTTTTTATTAACTTATATAGGGCATTCAAATTTCACATGTAGGTAGAGTAACTTTTCCTCCATAGCAACTAACCACCCCCCCCCCCCCACTGCAGGTAAATGGGGGGGGGGAGCAAGCAGAAGCAATGCGCCACCAACAAGCTCCCAACATCTACAGAAGGCCACAGAATGTCCACGGAGACGACACCACCACGTCTTCGTAGCTCCTGATGATGGGGCCAACTCCGCAAACATTCTGGTCCGTATCCTGCACCCCTCCCTCATCAAGAACCCAACAATGACCGAAATTTACCATCCACCTGCAATAAAAAAAAGAAAAAAACTGGCTTTAACTTTATTACTAGAGATGTACAGAACTGTTCGCCGGGGAATAATTCCCGGCGAACACCGCGTGTTCGCGTTCGCCGCCGCAGGCGAACATATGCGATGTTCGATCTGCCCCCTATTCTTCATCATTGAGCAAACTTTGACCCTGTACCTCACAGTCAGCAGACACATTCCCGCCAATCAGCAGCATACCCTCCCTCCCAGACCCTCCCACCTCCTGTACAGCATCCATTTTAGATTCATTCGGAACCTGCAGTCTTAGGGCCAGATTCACGTAGATTTATGTTGGCATATCAGTAGATACGTCGTCGTAACTCAGAATCTTAGCCGTCGTATCTTTAAGCGTATTCTCCAAACGAGATACACTTAAATCTTGCTAAGATACGACCGGCGTATCTTAACTGCATATTTACGCTGGCCGCTAGGGGGTTTACGCCTAAAATATGCAAATTAGCTAGATACGCCGATTCACGAACGTACGCCCGGCCGTCGTAGTACAGATACGCCATTTATGTAAGGCGTTTTCAGGTGTAAAGATATTCCAACAAAAAGATGGCACAGCCAATATTAAGTATGGACATCGGGACCGTGTCAAATTTTTTAAATTTTACGTCGTTTGCATAACTAGTCCGTGAATGGGGCTGGACGTAAATTACGTTCACATCGTTTTCAATTACTCTTTTTGACGTCATTTGGAGCATGCACACTGGGATACGTTCACGGCCAGCGAATGCGCAGTTTAAAAAATGTGGGGTCACACTACATTTACATAAAACACGCCCACATGAAACATATTTGAATTTGGCAGGCTTATGCCGGCCCATTTACGATACGCCGCCGTAACTAAAGGAGCAAGTGCTTTGTGAATACAGCACTTGCCTCTCTAATTTACGGCGGCTTAGCGTATCGACTTTACGCCGCTCTACATGAATCTGGCCCTTAGTGAGAGGAGGGACAGTGTAGCTGCTGCTAATTTAATAGGGAAATTGCTAGCTAGGCCAGTGTATTCAGTGTCCACTCCAGTCCTGAAAGACTCATCTGATCTCTGCTGTAAGGACAGCGTCCTGACAGCACCCCAAAAAGCCCTTTTTAGGGCTAGTCCACCAGTCTGCTTTTTTTATTTTTTTCTCTGTAATCTAATGTGTGTTGCGGTGGTTTACAGAGAGAGACAGAGAGAGAGAGAGAGAGTGTAATTTTTTGGAGTTAGATAGAGCAGGCAGGCAGGCAGGCTAATCAGTTAGAGTTACAGGGCCAGATTCTCAAAGGAGATACGACGGTGTATCTCCAGATATGCCGCCGTATCTCTGTTTTTTGCGGCGCGGGATCTATGCGCCTGATTTTTAGAATCAGTTACACATAGATTTGCCTTAAATCCGACTGGCGTAAGTCACTTACACCGTCGTATCTAAATTGCATATTTACGCTGGCCGCTAGGTGGAGTTTCCGTCGATTTCCACGTCGAATGTGCAAATGAGCTACATACGCCTATTCCCGAACGTATTTGCGCCCGCTCGTCGTAGTTTACGTCGTTTGCGTAAGCGTAAACTTACCCCTGCTATGTGAGGGGTAACGTTGCGTAGGTCCAGCGTATGCAATGTTAAGTATGGACGTCGGGACAGCGTCTTTTTTTTTACGTCGTTTGCGTAACTCGTTCACGAATAGGGCTTTGCGTAAGTTACGTTCACGTCGAAACCAATGTAATTTGGAGCATGCTGGGATACTGGGATACGTCCACGGACCGGCAAATGCGCAGTTAAAAAAAACGTCAAAAACGTGGGGTCATGATGGATTTACATGAAACACGCCCACCTCATTCACATTTGAATTACCTGGGCTTACGCCGGGCCATTTACGCTACGCTGCCATAACTCTGGACACAAGTGCTTTGAGAATACGTCACTTGCATCTCTAAGTTGTGGCGGCGCAGCGTAAATAGGATACACTACGCCCCGCTCGTAGATACGAGAATCTGGCCCTTAGTGTGTAGAGGATATATATGCAGCCCAGGAGTTGTATATATATTTATACACTGTATTGAGTTTAGCTAGACTAGATCTGCTCTTCCTAATATACTGACAGCCTGTATAGGGCTAGTACAGCCTGTATAGGGCTAGTACATCAGTCTGCTTTTTTTTTCTCTGTAATCTGCCTGCCAGCACGTGTGTGTCAGGCTCACAGCGTTTACTGTGCCCACTTGTCCAGTGCCACCACTCATATCTGGTGGCACAGTAGATTACATGTGAAAAAAAAACAACACAATTTTGACTGCAACAGAGAATAGCAGTTAATTGTCTGCAAGTGTTTGTGTCAGGCCTACAGCGTCTACTCTGCCAACCTCTGCCAGTGTCACCAGTGCCACTCATATCTGGTGGCACAGTAGATTACATATAAAAAAAACACAATTTTGACTGCAATAGAGAATAGCAGTAAGTCGTCTGCAAGTGTTTGTGTCAGGCCTACAGCGTCTACTCTGCCAACCTCTGCCAGTGTCACCAGTGCCACTCATATTTGGTGGCATAGTAGATTACATGTAAAAAAAAAAACACAATTTTGACTGCAATAGAGAATAGTAGTCAGTTGTCTGCCAGCGTGTGTCAGGCATACAGCGTATACTGTGCCCACTTGTCCAGTGCCACCATTCATATATATTTTGTTGGCACAGTAGATAACATTTAAAAAAAAATCTATTTTGACTGCAATAGAATAGCAGTTAGTTGTCTGCAGGCGTGTGTCAGGCCTACAGTGCCAGTCATATCTGGTGTCAAAGTACCTTGCATGCATAGTACAACTAAACTAATCCAAAAAAATGACAGGCAGAGGCAGGCCACCCCGCAGGGGCTGTCATGGTCGTGGTGCTGTGATTCCCTTTGGCCCTAGAATATTACCTAATGTTCAGAGGCCACATACCCATGAACTCAAAAAGTTCTGAGGACATAGTTGACTGGCTAACACAGGACACCCAATCTTCTACAACTTCCGCTCAGAACCTTGCCACACCATCCTCCTCCAGCTCAGCTTCGGGCACCTATCAGGTTACCACTCGCCCGCCTGCCGCCACCATCAACACTAGCACCACAGCTGCTTCACTTGATTTGTCAGAGGAGTTATTTACACATGAGTTGGAAGAAATGAGTGATGCGCAACCATTATTGCCAGAGGATGTAGATAAAAGGGATATGTCTCAGTCAGGCAGCATTACACACATGGACGTATGGTGTGATAATGATGATGTTGTACCCGCTGCTGCTTCCTTTGCTGAGTTGTCAAATACAAGTGAAGTGGTTGATGATGACGATGTGTCTGTGGATGTCACGTGGGTGCCCGCTCCAAGAGAAGAAGAACAGGGGGAAAGTTCAGATGGGGATACAGAGAGGAGGAGGAGATGAGTTGGAAGCAGGGGGAGGTCATCACAAGGAGATAGTTGCACAGTCAGACAGCATGTATCGGCATCCGGGGTCAACCAGACAACACGCCAATCAACGCATGCTGTTGCCACCACCAGAATGCCGTCATTGCAAAGCTCAGCATTGTGGCATTTTTTTGTGTGTCTGCCTCTGATAACAGCGATGCCATTTGCAACCTGTGCCAAAAGAAACGGAGTCGTGGGAAATCCACCTAGGTACAACTGCTTTACGAAGGCACATGATCGCACATCACAAACGCCTATGGGATCAACACATGACGAGTACAAGCAGCAGACAAGCTCAAAGCCACCATCCTCCTCCTGGTCCAGCATCTTCAGCCATGTCAACCACTGCTGTCCTCCTTGCCCCCTCTCAATCCGCCACTTCGTCTCTCGCTTTGAGCAGTTTCTGCTCATCTGCCCACAGTCAGGTGTCTGTCAAGGACATGTTTAAGCGTAAGAAGCCAATGTCACAGAGTCACCCCCTTGCCTGGCATCTGACAGCTGGCTTGTCGGAACTCTTAGCCCGACAGCTTTTACCATACAAGCTGGTGGAGTCTGAGGCCTTCAAAAAATTTGTAGCTATTGGGACACCGCAGTGGAAGCTACCCGGCCGAAATTTCTTGTCACAAAAGGCAATCCCCAACCTGTACTCTATTGTGCAAAAGGAAGTCATGGCATGTCTGGCACATAGTGTTGGGACAAGGGTCCATCTGACCACTGATACCTAGTCTGCAAAGCACGGTCAGGGCAGGTATATCACCTACACTGCGCATTGGGTAAACCTGCTGACGGCTGCCAAGCATGAAATACGTGGCTCTGCAGAGGAGTTGGTGGTGACACCGCCACAACTTGCAGGCAGGCCTGCTGCCACCTCCTCTACTCCTCCTACTCCATCCTTTTCGATAACCTCCTCGGCTGAGTCCTCTCCTGCTGCTGCGTCTTGCTTCACATCACCTGCACCCCCCCCCCCAGCTCCCCAGGGGCTATTCCACATCCCGGCTACGACAGTGTCACCGCAGCATCCCAGGGTGCTCGTTGTCACCTATCTGGTACCCGTGGTGTTGTACCTGGCTGGAGGGAAGAACAGACCTTCCGTGAGATCAGTGAGGACGAGGAACGAGACATGAGTAGCTCGGCATCCAACCTTGTGCAAATGGGGTCTTTCATGCTGTCGTGCCTGTTGAGAGACCCTCGTATAAAAAGGCTGAAGGAGAACGACCTGTACTGGGTGGCCACGCTACTAGATCCCCGGTATAAGCAGAAAGTGCCTGAAATGTTACCGAATTACCGGAAGTCGGAAAGGATGCAGCAGTTCCAAAATAAATTAAAAAGTATGCTTTACACAGCGCATAAGGGTGATGTCACAGCACAACGGGAATCTAACAGGGAAAGAGGTGAAAGTAATCCTCCTCCTACCACGACCACGCCGGCAAGGACAGGACGCTTTGCAGACGTGTTGTTGATGGAGGACATGCAGAGCTTTTTAAGTCCTACGCATCCCCACAGCCCTTCGGGGTTCACCCTCAGGGAACAACTCGACCGTCAGGTAGCAGACTACCTCGCCTTAACTGCAGATATCGACACTCTGAGGAGTGCAGCAGGAGGTATTGTCACTGAGAAGAGAAGTCGCCTAGGTCAAAAAAGTCTAGATTACCTCACCTTTATTAAGATGAATGAGGCATGGATCCCAAAAGGACTGACAGTGGGCGATACATTTGACTAAAAAAGGCCTGATGAGATGAGCTGCCTTGGGCTAAAAATGACCCACACGCTGCTGTATTTTATCTCTGCATGCCGGATGACTTGCATGACTTATCCGCTACCAACTAGGGTTCAAGCCGCAATGTTTTAGTGCACTTTCTGCCTGGATAATATAATTTGTTCTGGCCGCTGCTACAGCAGCGGCTGCAACAATACCTAATTTTTCAGGCATATGTACTGTAACGAAATGAACCGTGACAGACTGAGATATTCCTATGTCTAGGGTCACCTTATGTCCACTAGGGCCATAGGGTGACAAAGAATCATAATTCATATATTACATGAGATGGGACATTAATAATAATTCATATTGCAGGACTGGAATATTACAAAGTGGATGTCTTGAGATATCACAAGCTGCTGCCTATTCAATATGGGCACACGACAGGTGACTCACAAGACATTGTATAAAGGCTATTGAAGTGTTTTGAGGTGTTGGCTATTCATTGTGAAAGACACATTCTGTTGAAAAGGTGTTAACTGCAAGAAAGACTCTTTCATTTTGTGAAGCTCTCTGTTTACCCTATTGTGTTATTCTAAAGGTTAATTGAATTCTATTGATGCAGGAATGTATTAATGCTCAGGTGTGATAGTATTTGGTTTTGATGTCATCCTCTCTGAGTTAACTCTATTGATGATGCGGTGCCGACGTGTCTACATAATTAGCTTACCTGAATGCCTTTTAAGGTGATTGAAGCCCCCCATGGTGTGAAGGGGGGTGGAGACTACATTGTCCTGTGATTAAGTGCATTATGCTTGAAACTGTATAAGAAGCTGAGAAAATATCAATAAATGGGTCATATCTTTGGAAGTAAGTACGGAGCTCTGTCTCGTCTTATTCTGGGAATTGATATGGATCGTGTATGCAGTATTGTCGGAGTGTGTCAGATAAGCTTGTCGTGGTTGGATGGAAGGTCGTAAGCGGTGGTGACCGTTACATGTACATGCCTAATTTTTCTGGCCTCTGGTGCTGCACTCTGGTGCTGCACTGTGGCTGCAAAAACAAAAAAAAAAGCACATACATGTATCAATTCCCCTTCGTGATCATTACCTTGTTGTGGTGAAGGGGCTTGAGTATCACAATGAAGCGACCACCTCTATGAGTGTGTTGGCAATGGCAATGTTGGCACACCCCAGAAAGCGATCGGCTGGATAATTTTGCATAGAAAAAACATTAATTTTCTTTGTGATCATCTAAGGTGATCATTAAAGCCTACTAGGCCAACAATGGGCCCACACTGCAGAATCATTGTTTTCTGGGTCACTTAACCGTCGCTGAACTACCTCAGCAAGACCATAGACTTTGAAAAAACCCCATTGCCTGCAATGTCCCAAACGTGCGCACGAGCACAGTCATCACTACACCAAGATTGACGCATAGAGGAATACAATTTATGTCATGAGTGTGTAAGTTATAGACAGGGTTAGGGTTACAGATAGGGTTAGGGTTACAGATAGGGTTAGGGTTACAGACAGGATTAAGGTTACAGATAGGGTTAGGGTTACAGAAAGGGTTAGGGTTACAGTCTGTAACCCTAACCCTATCTGTAACCCTAACCCTAACCCTATATGTAACCCTAACCCTGTCTGTAACCCTAACCCTGTCTGTAACCCTAACCCTAACCCTATCTGTAACCCTAGCCCTGTCTGTAACCCTAACCATCACACTACCTGATCGATACAATATTATACCTGTAGTTTTAAAGCACGTTATTCCAAACAATTTAGAAATGTTAGGTGATTTATGCCCTTTATGGATTAAAAATTGACTCTGCGACAACTACATAATTTTCCATGGGAGTTTTGCCATGGATCCCCCTCTGGCATGCCACAGTCCAGGTGTTAGTCCCCTTGAAACAACTTTTCCATCACTATTGTGTCCAGAAAGAGTCCCTGTGGGTTTTGAAATTCGCCTGCCCATTGAAGTCTATGGCGGTTCGCCGGTTCGCCCGTTCGTGAAAATTTTAGGTTTGTGACATCACTATTTATTACCTTACATTACATTAATGTTTGTAGAGTAACTTCTCCTCTATAACAACTCCTCTTCATCTTCTTTTTCACTACAGGCAGACAATGGACTCCAAGCAAAAGCAATGCAACGCCCCTGACAATGGATGATTGCAAGTCTGAGGCCACAGAATGAACTGTTAGTTTTCATTGCTGTCTGTGCCTCTATTAGGCAGTGTTAATTTCGTTGACTAAAATGAGACTAAAACTACAATGCCATTTTAGTTAAAAGACTAAGACTAAAACTAAGTTAAAATTTGACTTCAAAATTAACACTGGTCTGTTGTGCATGTTCATACCTCAATACCTTAAACAATAACATATTCAATTTTTCACTCCAGCAGTATATAATGAGTTTGGAAATTGTAGAGAAATGTTAACGAATGCATTACAATTTAATTACACCCATTAGATTTTAGACGACTAAAATTAGTTTTAGTCAACTAAAATCTACTGGAGATTTAGTAGACTAAATACAACTAAAACTAAAACAATTGCAGAAGACTAAAATGGGACTAAATCTAAAATGCAATTTTAGTCCTAAGACTAAGACTAAAACAAAATCGAAATTTGCTTCCAATATTAACACTGTTGTTAGAGAGATTCACACTCTTTATTTGTCCTGTTTACCGTTATCACCAAAAGTGAAAGTAAAAGAAAATGACAAATTATGGACTGACATCAAGATAGTAATAGAAAGAAAACCTTCTAGTGACCCTAGTGATCCAGGATTCCTTCACTCTGGAGGGATTTTCTCTTACTTCATGTTTTGACTATGGGACAGGAAATGAAGGGAAATCTCCCCTATAGGGCACAGATGACAAAATAAACTGACAGGGGTTATAACCCTCTGTTACTCCATCCAAACAGAAAAAAAACAATAAAACATTTTTTGGTTACATTTTAACCATTTAACGCCTGCCGCATGCCTATGTACGTCCACAGAAGGTCACGTACAGGCAGATGGGCGTATATTTACGTCCCTGCCTTCTAGCGGGTCGGGGGTCCGATCGGAAACCCCCTCCACTGCGTGCAGCGGGCGGCTTACCTCCCAGAGCGATCCCGGGGGCGGCGGTTCGTTTCTGTCCGCCCCCTCGTGATCGCTCCTAGCCAATCCTGTGCGCCGCCGCCGTGTCACTTCCTCTGCCTGTAAAATGTAAACATAGGCAGAGGAAGTGATGCAGCTCTCATCTCGGCGGTATTTTCAAGCCACCGAGATGAGGGAAGAGTCACAGTAAGTCTGCACCAACACTACACTGACACCACACACATAGGCACATTTAACCCCTTGCGATCACCCCCCGTCACACTGTCACTGAATGCAGTGATCATATATGTACTGATCACTGCATTTAGTGTCAGTGTGACAGGCATTGTGACAGTCAGTTAGTGTTAGGTTCAAGGTAGCCCCGTACCCCCCCTAATAAAGTTTTAACCTCTTGATCACCGCCCTAGTTAACCCTTTCACCCCCTATTGCCAGCGTCACTAAGCGATCATTTTTCTGATCGCTGTATTAGTGTCGCTGTTGCCGCTAGGTAGCTAATTTTTTTTTTATTGTGATTTTTTTTTTACTAAAGACATCTGGCTAAATACATTTTGGCCTAAATGTTTGACTAAGATTTCGTTTATTAAATTTTTCTTATAACAAAAAGTAAAAAATATTGTTTTTTTTTTTCAAAAATGTTGCTCTATTTTTGTTTATAGCGCAAAAAATAAAAATTGCAGAGGCAATCAAATACCATCAAAAGAAAGCTCTATTTGTGGGAAGAAAGGATGCAAATTTTGTTTGGGAGCCACATCGCACGACCGCGCAATTGTCTGTTAAAGCGACGCAGTACCGAATTGTAAAAACGCCTCTGGGCATTTAGCAGCATATTGGTCCGGGGCTTAAGTGGTTAACTGGTTGCAAGTAAATGTTTTACCAAAATATGCTTCACATTGTATTTCACTGGCCAGGTTAGGGTAAGGACCCTGCACATAGATGAAAGACTGCCTTACAGATCAAGAACACCTATTCATCCTATTCTATAAAGTATTCTAAAAAGGGAAAGATAAGCGTTGGCTTACATCAACGCATTCAGCCATCGGCCATCATTCATGTTTGGTGATTCAAAAACCTCTAGGGAGCTCTAATATCCATTTTATTTAACATTTGGTGGTAAGGGACTCAATGGAAGAGTTTTCCCTATTACTAGTATGTGAGTACTTAGTGGACAGATTGTGTGACAGGGAGACTCATGTGTGTTAATGTTATCTTTATTGTACTAGAATGGATCATTATTATCCTATTTTTCCTTATCAGTTGTCAGCAATCATTTTTATTTTTGATTAAATATGCTAGCACTTTCACGAGTCACAAATAACATCAAATCAGCAGATTTTTCACCAAGAGATTGCAGCTTTCTTCCCGTGAGGTAAATTGGCACTGGCAGCTACGTTATAATGAGAGATATCTTTTGCTTTATTCTGGACCCCTTATGGTGTAGAGATAATTGAACTCAATAACGGGATTCTTTCTGAGGTTTCAAAGTCATGCTATGGTTACAAGCACAATAATATATAGAGAAAGAACCAGAAACACTATGCTGTATGGCAATGGTTCTCAAACTGTGAAGTAGGTCTCACCCGTAAAGGTCTACTATCCAAACCAAAGAAAGGCTTTTCATGGCACAAATTGTTTCATTTTACTTTTATTCATTTCATGTTTTAATTAATTAATGTTATAGTGTTTTTCCCCCTCACAAATGTATTGGTGCCATCTTTGAATTAACCTTCACTTTTGTAAATATGTACAAAGTTGGTGTTTCAGGCCTTTCACCTTTTAGGCTTAATTTCCACTGGCGTTTTAAAAGTGAGCTGTAAAACAGCTAGGTATGGCTGGAAAAATGTGCGTTAAAAACGCTAAATTTACCGTGTTTTTGCTTGCGCGTTTTGCGCGTTTTTTAACGCTAGCGTTAGGCAGCGTTTTTTTGAAAAAAAAAAAATCTCTAGGCTATATATATGAGATTTTTTATGAAATCCCTGCAGCTCAAAAGCGCCGCGGTGCGCGTTTTTGCACGTTTTTTAAGGTCGAGCGTTTTTACAGCTGTGTTTTAGGAGCTTCAGAACGCCCTGCTCCTGCGTTTTTTTTACAGCTCAAAAACGCCTAGGCCATTTGCAGCTCAAAAACGCCTATGTGGGAATGATGCCATAGAATAACATGGACAGGCGTTTTTAAGCTGTAAAAAACACTCAGAAACGTGGCTGTAAAAACGCCAGTGGAAATGAGGCCTAACAAGCATTTGAGATCTTGGTTAAGAAAAATATTTTTTAGATTTGCTGATATAAAATGTACTTATAGGGAAACTCCACTTTCGTGGAAAAAATATAGCAAATAAAAAAAATTATAAATGTAGCGCCCTGCTCCCAATGACTGGGGGCTATTCTAAATTTAGAGGGTGTCTGAGCCAAAAGTGGTCTCAGACTTTGTTTGATGTCATTAAATTAGCCTCTGTTCTGGCTATAGTTGTGTTTGATAGGATTTCCCACTGTTGCCTGTAGGTGGTGTTACCGCCTCAGATCAATGTTGGAACACAAGCAAACCATAGTGTATTGGGTGACCCTTCTCGGCAGCAGCCCAGTGGGAGTGGTGCCCCGCTGTGCATGCCCGGGAAGTGGTACTTAAAGTGCAGATGTCGTTTTTCGGGGTCCTTTTCCTCGTGGCCCTCCTTGCGCGAGGTATGTGTGTGTGGTTCCAGCCACGTTGGTCCGAGGCTGCATCTCTATTGATTAGGCCCAGCTATGCTGGCTGAGGCCTATGATTCTAAAAGGGATCCCAAGCTGTCTATCCAAGTGAGGGAAGCGCCTAACGAAGGAAACCGGGGGAGGACCTGCCCTGGAGGAGACCAAAGCAAGCTAATGTCTTGGTATAGGCCTGGTGACTTTGTTATACAGGGATCCACAGCTCTACTTGTCTTACAGTTCGCCGGTCCGCGTAAAGGCTCTTTACTGTAAGGCTGAAAGTTCGGGACTTAAATCCTGTGGCAGAGGATTCCTGGCTATCCATAATCATTCGCAGACGGATTGTGGCAGAGACTGTTATCGAACTAGTTTCATGCATCATTCCGGCTGCTGGGCCATGTGAGAGGGGTCTATACGTGTGAGCAAAACCCACTCAAGAGGAAGTGGTGACTGACTGATTGGAACTTTACATATTTTTGTGCATTCTGTACCACGTACCTGAACCTTCCCCTTCTCTCTATACCAGGAGTCTTCAAACTTTCTAAACAAATGTCCAGGGGAGTAAATAATACCATATCTTTGGTGACAGTGAAAAGACTAGTGCTCCATCGCTGGTGTTAATGGAAAGAATTGATGGTGTCAGTTGGAGAAATTGGTGTCAACAACAAGAATTATGCCCTATTTAAATTGGATGGAATAATGCCCCAAGGGTCTCATTAAGGCAAGCAAAGGGCCACATCCGGCCCCAGGGCCGCAGTTTGGAGTCCCCTGCTCTATACACTTTCTTCACAAGTTTTATGCAGCAAAAATAAAACCACTAACAGTTGAAGGTTTTACATCTTGTGTGGACATTGCAATTTCTATAGCCTTTCTACCCCTGACAACGAACTTAGAGGTAACGTGCAAAACCCAAATCTAAACCAGCAGCTCCTACGGGGGTAGTGCTACATATATTATATACAATTGCTACACAAGCCATATTGTAATTCAATGCAGTCTTTCTCAACCCTTTTTTCATGTCAAAGCACCCTTTAAAAGTATCTGGAGGCACCCCATTCTAAAATGTAAAAACTAAACTAATGGTTTGACTACTGCAACTCCCTCCTTATTGGCTTACCTTTACATAGGCTATCCCTCCTTCAGTCCATCATGAATGCTGCTGTCAGTCTTATCCACCTTAAAAAACACTCAGCATCTGCTACCCCCCTCTGCCAATTCCTCTTTTGGCTGCTACTCAACCAACAAATTAAAATAACACTAAAGGCAAAGTTTTTTTTTTTTTTTTTAAATAACAAACATGTTATATTTACCTCCACTGCAGCTTATTTTGCACAGAGTGTCCCCTAACCCTGTCTTCTGGGGTCCCTCGGCGGCTGTCTCGGCTCCTCTTAAAGCTTTCCATCATACAAGCTCGCATTAAGGTGGAAAGCTTTTGCGAGCACGCTCCCATGATACATTGGCGGGCATAACCGCCGTCTGTATCACTCGGCCCCGCCATTCGGCGCTCCATGTCATCCGCTGTGATTGACAGCAGTGCCAGTCAATGGCTGCGCTGCTACCAATCCGTCCAGACTAGCCAATCAACGGCCAGGCTGGGAACCAAAGGGAATCACGTCATCCGCTGTGATTGACAGCAGGGCCAGCTAATCGCTGCGCTGCTATCAATCCATCCAGACTAGCCAATCAACGGCCAGGCTGGGAACTGAAGAGGATCACGTGGACGCGCGCGGGACTTTCGAGGGGTCAGGTAAGTAAAACAGGGGTTTGAAGGGGACTGGTACCGTCGGATGTTTTTTCACCTTAATGCATAGGATGCATTAAAGGAGTTGTAAAGGAAAATATTTGTTTTGCCTAGAATTTGAATTCTGTAATGATTCTGTTAACAAACGAGTAAATACCTATTAAATTCCTTCATCTATATCACCTCCGGTTTCTGTTCTCTCACTCACTTCCTGTTTTGCGGCTCTCCTTCATTGAAGAACTACATTTCCCAGTATGAATTGCGGCACGTCCAGTGGTGATCAGTGCGGCGATTAGTGGTGCGGTCTGTCAGTCTGACACCCTGCATCTCCGATCTTGGTAAAGAGCCTATGTCCAATCACGGCTGATCATGATGTAAACAGGAAGAGCCGTTGATCGGCTCTTCCTCACTCGCGTGTGATAGACGCGAGTAGAGAGAGCCGATCGGTGGCTCTCCTGACAGAGGGGGTTCGCGCTGATTGTTTATCAGCGCAGCCCCCCTTGGATGCCCACACTAGACCACAGGGAAGCCGCCAGGACCACCAGGGATTGGGGGAAACATGTGGGTGGCCAGGTACATCCCCCATGGCCATCCACATGTAAAAAAATATGCACAATAGATGCCAATCAGTGCCCACAAATGGGCACTGACTGGCAACATGTGCACTGATTGGAAAAATTGTAAATAAACAAGTGCCACCCCTCAGTGTCCATCAGTGCCACCTCTCAGTGCCCATCCATTCCCAGTGCCCACCCATCAGTGCCACCCATATGTACCCATCAAAGCCACCCATATGTACCCATCAGTGCCATCCATATGTGCCCATTAGTGCCACCCATATGTGCCCATCAGTGCTGCCTATGAGTGCCCATCAGTGCTGCCTATGAGTGCCCTCCAGCGCCGCATTCCAGCGCCGCTCATCAGTGCCGCCTATCAGTGCCCCGCCTATCAGTGCCCATCAGTGCCGCCTATCGGTGCCCATCAGTGCCACCTCATCGGTGCCCATCAGTGCCACCTCATCGGTGCCTATCAGTGCCACCTCATCGTGCCTGTAATTGAAAAAGAAAACATACTTATTTACAAAAAAATTAACAGAATTTTTTTTAAACTTTCGGTCTTTTTTTAGTTGAGGTGATCAAACAACTCCAAAAGAAAGCTCTATTTGTGGGAACAAAATGATAAAAAAAAAAACGTTTGGGTACAGTGTAGCATGACCGCGCAATTGTCATTCAAAGTGCGACATCGCTGAAAGCTGAAAATTGGCTTGGGCAGGAAGCTGCGTAAGTGCCTGGTATGGAAGTGGTTAAAGCATCTCCAATCAATAAGGGACTATGGCACCTTTTTGTAGGTCCACAGAGCCGGTCTCTTCTATAAAAGGACCAATTGGTTTTGTTTCACCCAAGGCCAAAGTTTTCCAGTTCTCCCTTTATAGAATCTAATATTGTACTTATTAAATAAATGGATGTAGAAGTTATTGAAATTCTAAGTCATACAATCTATGGTTATGTTAAAAAAAACGAAGCTGAAATTATGAAACATTTTTGCTAGACTTAAAAAAAAATCTTATTCTCATTAATCTCTCCTTCACTAATTTCCATCTGTAGTTATGTCTTTTGTTCTGTCTAGAAAAGCTTTTGTGCTCCTCATGTAAAAAAAGATTTTACCATATTATTAATCTTTGCACTTCTTGGACTGTGGCTATTTATCCTGACATACTAAACTGACACTGTATTATTAGTGTGTGAATAATTTCTGCTATTTATAAGGTCAACTGACTGCTATAATCTTAAATCAAATTAACCTTATTTATTTAAGGAATTACACTTCAGCATTATGCAGTGTCAGCAGCTGGGTTGGAGAATTGCGTAGAATACGATATGATGTAGATCCAATATCTGGCATGCTATTAAAGTAAATCTGTGACATGAAAGGCAAAATCCCAGGACTATAGAGCAGGCTGAGACACCGCAGAAAATGCTGTCAGTTTTTAAATTCCCACTGACATTGTTGAGCAACCAGCCATGAAAAATCTGTGGTTTGGGTTCTTAAATTTACTGTACATCTTCAACCAGCTACAAGACAAACACATCAATGGATTGTACGGTGGTTTTGTGCACAATTTATTTTATATACGGACTCCTCCCCCTTAAACTCCTCCCCTCAGCACCCCTGTAGTTTAGAAAGCAGGCTCTGTGAATTATGTGACGTAGCAGTGTCTGCAGGGATTAATAAGTGTCATACAAGGAAGTAAATGGAGGATCTTCACAAAAGTAGTGTTTTTCAATAAAGAATGTAAAAGCACTGACCTTTTTAAAGTTTAATGAGCTATAGAAAAGCTCACTGTCACCCTCTTGCATGTCCTTCTAATGAGTACAACAAGTTTACCAACAGGGCTGAACCCATAGATAGGGTGCAGACCGGAAACCGTCAATCTTTTAGGATATCTTTGGTATATGAATCAAATACAATAGCTTGTTTTTCTGAAGTCTGCTTTTAAGTGAACATGAAATCACAGAGAAAAGAAAAAAACATTGGAAATGTAGAGCACTCACATGCTGTGCCAACAGTAAGGGTCCTTTCACACGTACGGACCGTTCGTCCGTTTTTTACAAGTCCGTTTACGGACTTGTAATGCATCCCTATGGGATTGTGTACGTTAGCGGATGATGCATCCGCTAACGTCCGCAAACATCTGCTTTTTCGGACGGAAGAAAACTCTATTTTTCTTTTGTCTGGCAGGTCGGATCGGATGAATACGGACAGACGGTCCGTATTCATCCGATTCCCCATAGGGGAGAGCGGAGGAAAGACAGGGCGGTCTCTGCACAGTGTACGGGGACCGCCCTGTCTGCCGACAGCTCAGCGGGGATTTACGGACGATCCCCGCTGAGCCGACGGACACACACAGAGCGGATCAAAAATGGTCTGTTCCGTGTGAAAGGACCCTAATTCATAGAAGGGTTATATCTTCAGTTACATAATAAGCAACCCCAATAAAATCTATTTAAATTAAAATAATTTCAGTGCCATCATCCATTTACAGAAATAGAAGGAACACTGTAAATTAACCACTTGCCGTCCTGCTCACGCAGATATACTGGCGCAAACCGACATACCTGTACGTTGGTCTGTGCAAGGAGGATAGCAGGCACGCCACGATCACCATGTCTGCCGGCGACCTACGATCGCAGTGAGGAGAGGCAGAATGGGGAACTGCTTATGTAAACAAGGTGATTCCCCATTCTGCCTTGTGACATGACAGAGATCTACTGTTCCCAGTGATCGGAAACAGTGATCTCTTTCATGTCCCAGAAAGCCCAGCCCCCCATACAGTTAGAACACGCTGAGGGAACATAAATAGCTCCTTTATCGACCCCTAATGTTAACCCTTTCCCTGCCATTTTCATTTTTACATTGATCAGTGCATTTTTAACCACTTAATGACCGCCGCATGTACATATATGTCAGCAGAATGGCACGTACAGGCTCATTGGCGTACCTGTACGTCCCTGCCTAGACGCGGGCCGGGGGTCCAATCGGGACCCCCCCGTTACATGCGGCGGTTCCCGTGGCTCTGGGAGCGATCCAGGACGGGGGGGAGGCTATTCGTTTTTGTCCGCTCCCAGCCAATCCACGCGCTCCCCTGCTCTGCACTTCCTCCTCCTGTGTAAACACAGGAAGAGGGAAGTGATGTGATCTCTGCTCTCGCCGTTTTTTTTTCAACCGCCGCTGAGGAGAGATCACATCACATAGTAAGTCTGCACAACACTACACTGACACCAGGACACGCAGACACACTTAACCCCTTGCGATCACCCCCCTCCCCCTGTCACAGTGTCACTGAATGCAGTGATCATATATGTATGATCACTGCATTTAGTGTCAGTGTGACAGGCAGTTAGTGTTAGGTCCAGGGTAGCCCCCATACCCCCCCATATAAAGTTTTAACCCCTTGATCACCGCCCTAGTTAACCCTTTCACTCCCTATTGCCAGTGTCACTAAGCGATCATTTTTCTGATCGCTGTATTAGTGTCGCTGTTGCCGCTAGGTAGCTATTTTTTTTATTGTGATTTTTTTGTACTAAAGACATGTGGCTAAATACATTTTGGCCTAAATGTTTGACTAAAATTTAGTTTATTTGATTTTTCTTATAACAAAAAGTAAAAAATATTGTTTTTTTTTAAAAAAAATTTCGCTCTATTTTTGTATATAGCGCAAAAAATAAAAATCGCTGAGGCGATCAAATACCACCAAAAGAAAGCTCTATTTGTGGGAAGAAAAGGACGCAAATTTTGTTTGGGAGCCACAACCGCGCAATTGTCTGTTAAAGCGACGCAGTCCCGAATTGTAAAAAGCCCTTGGGTCATTTACCAGCGTATTGGTCCGGTCCTTAAGTGGTTAAAGCACTGATCAATGTAATAATATCACTGGTCCCCAAAAAGTGTAATGTGGGGTCAGATTTGTCTGCCGCAATGTCGCAGCTAAAAATCGCAGATCGTAGACATTACCAGTAAAAACAACAATAAAAATAAAAGTCCCTAAATCTATCCCGTAGTTTGTAGACGTAATAACTTTTGCGCAAACCAATCAATATACGCCTATTGCGATTTCCTCTTTAAGTGCCCAGCCGTGTGTCGCAACCCGGTCCAAAGCTCCGTGACCACGGGCGCGGGACTCGTGGAACCGATCGCCGGCGGAGTCCCGCGACCGGTCCCCCGGAGCTGAAGAACGGGGAGAGCTGTGTGTAAACACAACTTCCCCGTTCTTCACTGTGGCACTGTCATTGATCGTCTGTTCCCTGATATAGGGAAAGGCGACCAATGACGTCACACATCCAACCCCGCCCCCCTACAGTTAGAAACACATATGAGGTCACACTTAACTCCTTTAGCACCCCCTAGTGGTTAACTTCCAAACTGTAAGGCCCCGTACACACGAGCAAATAGATCTGTTCAAATCGGTCGGACAGACGGATTTGAACAGATCTGTCTGCTGGGACGTAGTGGTTTGATCGTGTACACACGATCAAACCAAAATCCCCACCGGCAGACAGCGCGCTGATGTGGCTGTGACGTGGCGGTGACGTTGACGCCGCCACGTCACCGCACCAGGAAGTAAAACACTTCCGCGCATGCGTCGAAACCATTTGACGCGTGTGCGAGCAGATATGTCTGCTGGTTAGCATACTAACCAGCAGACATGTCGGGCGGACGGGTTCCCAGCAGACAGATTTGAAAGCATGCTTTTTAAATCTGTCCGCTGGCCAAATCCGTCTGTTTGCCCGTACACACGATCGAATCTGTCTGCTGAAACGGTCTAGCAGACAGATTCGATCGTGTGTACGGGCAAACAGGCCTAATTGTCATTTTCACAGTAAACAATTCATTTTTATAGCATTTTTTGCTGTGAAAATGACAATCGTCCCAAAAATGTGTCAAAATTGTCCGATGTATCCACCATAATGCTGCAGTCACGAAAAAGATCGCTGATCGCCACCATTAGTAGTAAAAAACGAATTATTAATAAAAATGCAATAAAACTATCCCCTATTTTTTAAACACTATAAATTTTGCGCAAAACCTTTTTTTTTACCAAAAATATGTAGAAGAATACGTATCGGCCTAAACTGACACAAACATTTTTTTTTATATCTTTTTTATGGGTATTTATTATAGCAAAAAGTAATAAATATTGTTTGTTTTTTTTCAAAATTGTCGCTCTATTTTTGTTTATAGCGCAAAAAATAAATACCGCAGAGGTGATCAAATATTACCAAAAGAAAGCTTTATTTGTAGGAAAAAAGGACGCCAATTTTGTTTGGGATCCACGTTGCACGGCTGCGCAATTGTCAGTTAAGGCGACACAGTGCCGAATCGCAAAAACTGGCCAAGTCCTTTACCTGCGTAATGGTCCCGGTCTTAAGTGGTTAAGTACTGGTATGTAAAATACCTCTTTACATTACCCCATCTTGGAAATACATTTTCACTCAGAATAGCTGAAATACGATTTTTTCCTTGGGCAGAAACATACACTATATTTTCCTTTCTCTTATTTCCCTACTAAGTTTATTTCTGACTACTTCTTGGCGCTCACAAAGCATTTCTCAGACCATGCCAAGCCACATCAGCAAATGCAGTTACTTGAGGCCCTTACACAATGAGCTCATGCTGGGACATTGTTCTTCATCTTCATGGACAAAAAATATTTGACAAAAAAAAATGAAATTAGGACATAAGGAGGTCATACAAATAACACCAAGCGTAATGTACAGCACTCAATGTAAGATGAGTTTTAGCTGTGAAGTATACATATCATTCAATAATGATTCAATTGTTTCTGTGATGTCCTGCTTTATTCTCAAGTTTTTTTTTTTTTAAGATAAGAATATCTAATTGTATTTCATTTCTTTTTCCCATGGCAGAAAGGGATTTCAATATAATCCTATTAAAATGTAATCAGGCCCAGACTGATAAATTGGGATTTCTGGTTAAAGGGCCAGTGTGTCTGAAAATACTCCTCCAGGTTTTTTCAATATATTTAACAAGTATAATGTTAGATAAAGTGGAAAATTCTCAGTGAATAAATGATTTATATTAGTAAATCATTATATACCCGAAAGTAATTTTGATGTCACTTGCAAAATGTATATACTTCCTAGCTCTGAGGAAGGGGGTGCGCCCCCCGAAACGCGTTAGCTGTACCCTGTGTTCTGTGCATGTCGATGCACTGTGTTTTGAAGGCCTTTTGTCAGTTGCATGTTGCAAGAGTACCCACTTTTATACAAAAATAAATGATCTTTGGTCATCAGTCACTAGTACTGGCAGCAGTTCATCAACAGATTACTGTAGCACGGCTCATCTTCAGTTACCTGCAGAGCGCCTTCAGCACACATGTCACTCCATCTGAAGTCTTGGTATACTACTTCCATCTTGGACCCTAAGATTCCTGGGAAAGATCCACAACCTGTTAATGACTTTATTGAGGAGCTCATATACAGCGCATTTGACACATTGCTCCTGGCATATGTGTCCAACATTTGTGGTAAGAGTACCCATCTTTTCTTATACATCTGTTTGGTTAACCTGTATGTCCATCTGTGCTGACCACGGGCACCATCAGACTCTGCCAGTAACACAGGAGCGGTGGATAAGAGTGTTCCATATGAAGAATCTTGCCTGCTTTGACTTGAAGGACTTGTTTTGTTATTTACACTTCACTGTTTGTATATAGGGTTTCACCACCCTGTATATATCTTCTTGTTCTTGTTTTTGGACTACACCATCATAGTGTTACCCATGTAAATGAGATGGGTCCATATTGCTTCATGATCTCACACTAAATTGCACAAGGGTGTTTCACTGTTAGTGCTGGCTGCTTCTTTTCTCTTCACATTTCAGTACAGCGCAACTTTATTTTGTTTTGAATATATAACGAGCCTATATATGCATAAAACACATAGGGCCATATTCAGGATGGAGAGCGTATCTTTGTGCAGGCGTAGCGTATCCTATTTACGCTACGCCTCAGGCAAGTGCTGTATTCACAAAGCACTTGCTCCGTAAGTTGTGGCGGCGTAGCGTAAATGGGCCGGCGTATCCGCGCGTAATTCAAATTGGGCAGGTAGGGGGCGTGTTGTATTTAAATTAACCCTGCCCCAACGTAAATGACGCGCCGAACAAACTGCGCATGCACCGGCCGTGAAAGTATCCCAGTGCGCATGCTCCAAATCACGTCGCAAATAGTCATTGATCTTGACGTAGAACGTAACTTACGCCCAGCCCTATTCTGAATCGGCTTAAGCAAACAACGTAAACGACGTACAATTCGATGCTGTCCCGTCGTCCATACTTAACATTGCCTGCGCCTCATATAGCAGGGGTAACTTTCCGCCGGTCCGACGCCTTACGTAAACGACGCAAATAGATATGCTGGCCGCAACTACGTTCGTGAATCGGCGTGTCTACCTAATTTGCATATTCAACTCGTAAATGGACAGAAGTGGCACCTAGCGGCCAGTGTAAATATGCAACTAAGATATGACGGCTTAAGAGACTTACGCCGCTCGTATCTTAGCACAATTCTGGCGTATCTTGTTTTCTGAATACAGAAAAAAGATACGTCGGCGCATCCGAGAATTTATGCGGCGTATCAACAGATACGCCGCGTAAATTGTTTCTGAATCTAGCCCATAGATTCAGGTTTTTATCCACATCATGTATCTATTTGTAACACAGATTTAAAAACATAAGAAGCTTGTTTTATATTTAAAGTAGAACTAACCTGTATCTGAGCACCACACACTGAAAATGCTATTTATTTCATTTTTAATACTCAAAGCAAACACAATTTAAAAATACCTACTTAGCATTTCTGGCCACAGCCATCTTGAGTAAAGGGCAGATGATTCACGTATCATTTGTTCCCAAAATCCATCTGCCTTTAGCTCAGGCATGCAGGCCGGAGGGTGTGCTTGGCTGAGAAAGCCCCTCCTCCAGAACAAAGAAAATAAATATAAATGAAGACTTCTGGGATGTATGACATCATTTTAGCCTAGGCCAGAAACCAGGAAGCAACTGAAAGAAATAATAAAAAATTAAATAAATAAAAAATTAAAGTAAGTAAACATAATATACCTTCCTATCAATTTAATGATGCTTAATGCTAGCAGCATAATGCCGCATGCACACGATAATTTTTCAGCATGAAAAAAAACGTTGTTTTTCAGCATGTCCAAATAACAAAGTTTTTCCAACTTTATCATTAAAAACGACGTTGCCCACACACCATCGTTTAAAAAAAATGACGCCACCCTTGGGGCTTCTTTAGCTGATTCTGTGTTAGTCAAAGAAGATTTGCGCTTTTCTGTCTGTTACAGCGTAATGAATGTGCTTACTCCATTATGAACGGTAGTTTTACCAGAACGAGCGCTCCCGTCTCATAACTTGCTTCTGAGCATGCGCGGGTTTAAAACGTTGTTTTAGCCCACACACGATAATTTTTTACAACCCGAAAAACTACGTTAAAAAATGCAGCATGTTCGATTTTTTTTTTTTTCGTTTTTCAGAACCTGAAAAATGATGTGTAGCCCACACACGATCATTTTAAATGACGTTTTTCAAAAACATTGGCCCAGATTCACATACAATTAGATTCGCGTAGAGTATCAGAAATACACTACGCCGCCGTATTTTACCTGGCTCTACGTGGAATCCCGGTAGATTTTGTCCAGTAAACTACGGCGGCGTAGTGTATTTCTCCCGGCGCAAGCCATATACGCGAGTAGGGGGCGTGAAGCATTTAAAATAGGCGCGTTCCCGCGGCGATCGAACTGCGCATGCTCCATTCAGAAATTTCCCGCCGTGCATTGCGCGAAATCACGTCGTTACGTCATTCGTTGTTTGAGTAGCGTCGTTTACCGACATTCCTATTCCCGAACGAGTTACGTAAAAAAAATAAAATAAATTAAATTCGACGCGGGAACGACGGCCATACTTAACATGGGCTACGCACCGTTAGACCAGCAAATAGCTGGTCTAACAGTACGTAGCAAAAAAATGACGTAAGCGATTGCGAAGACCACTCGTATCTTCGTGGATTGCCGTAAAAAGTCATTTGCATATCCCGACGCTGAAAACGACGCAGACTCCTCCCAGCGGCCGCAAAAATATCGCAGCGTAGATCCGAAGGCTTGCGAAGATGTAAGCCTCTCGGATCGAAGCCCGAAGCCGCCGTATCATGGTTTGAGGATTCAAACTAGTGATACGGCACGCGAAATTTGAAATTACTCCTGTCTAACACCAGTTAGACAGGCGTAATTGCTCTGTGAATCTGGGCCATTGTTTTTTTCATGCCTAAAAATGATCGTGTGTACGCGGCATGAGGCTCAAAAATGTCTATTGAGAGAGTTTATTTAACTTTAGGTGTGTGGGAAGATCCATACTAATCAATGCGATTCCTTTATGCCCCTGGGCCAACTGTTTAACCAGGACTGCAAGTTTATAGCAAAAAAAAACTCCTAATATTATAACGCCATTTATTCCAAACTGCAAATAACTCTTCAGGCTTGTTGGCCATCATTAACTATTTGAGCTCTGGAAGGTTCTTCCCTCTTCATGGCCAGGCCATTTTTTGCTATTTACCACTGTGCTAATTGAATTGGTAACTGTGCGGTCATAAAATGCTGTACCCAAACAACATGTATATTACATTTTGCACACAAAGAGCTTTCTTTTGGTGGTATTTGATCACCACTGGGTTTTCTATTTTTTATTATATAAACAAAAAAAGAAAATGTGGGAATTTTTTTTTTTTTAAATCAAATTTCTTCATAAGGTTTAAGCTAAAATATATTCTGCTACATTTCTTTGGTAAAAAATCCCAATAATTCTGCCTCTAGAAACTCAATGTTCCGATTTCTAATTGGAGCCTGGAGACAGAAAAAATTAAAAATATCTCCTAAATGTACAAACATGTCTATATAAGAACATGCCAAGTGTGCATGGATTAGTGTTGCTCACGAATATTGCATTGCGAATATTCGCTACGAATATTGCATATTCGATATTCGCGAATTGATTGCGGCGAATATTCTCTTGGCGAATAACAAATGTATTTTTAGATCACATCCTAGGATCTCCATCGACGTCTAAAAGCATTGCTGGTATGATTAAGAGAGACCCTGGGCCGAGTAGCTGATGCGATTCTTTTATGTTGCCGAAAATTCGCATTGCGAATTGGCAACATAAAAGAATCGCTCAGCTACTCGGCCCTTCTTTTGCATCAGAGCCAATCAAATAACTTGAATATTCGGCAAAAGGAAATTGCGCAATATTCCTTTTCCGAATATTCGAGTTATTCTGATTGGCTCTGATGCAAAAGAAGGGCGGAGAAGATAATCGCGCAATATTCCTTTTGCCGAATATTCAAGTTATTCTGATTGGCTCTGATGCACCCTTCTTTTGCATCAGAGCCAATCAGAATATCACGAATATTCGATATTAGCGAATATTCGTGAATATTCTTCTATATATTCGCGCAATATCGCGAAATCGAATATGGCGTATTCCGCTCAACACTAGAGCCTACATGTATATTGATTAGTTTATGTGAAAGCTGTAGCATCTACAAACTATGATATAGATGCTGGAATTTTTATTTTATTTATTTTTTATACAAGTAATGGCGGTGATCAGCGACTTATAATGGGACTGCGCAAGTGATCGGATACTTGCTGAGGTAGAGAACTGACTGACACCGACATCGCCAGTGACACTAATACTGTGATCAATGCTTATATTAACCACTTGGCGCCTGCGTTATAGCCGAATGACAGCTACAGCGCGGACCCCAAATCAATAGACGTATTCCCCTTCGCGTGCTCCCTGTGCACCCTGCATGGCACATGCGGCATGAGATGTGATCCCCCGAGTCACTGAGTCACAGAGACAGAGTAAGGGGCCGGTCAATGAGTGCCACCTATCAATGCCCATGAGTGCCACCTATCAATGCCCACAAGTGCCACCTATCAATGCCCACCAGTGGTGCCAATCAGTGCCTCATCGGTGCCACCTAGCAGTGCTGCCTATCAGTGCTCATTACTGCCACCCATCAGTGCCGCCAAGTACACAGGAGATTCTCCTGTATGTATTCTGACGGCACTTGTCCTGCCCCTTCCCTGTCCCCTCCAAGGCTGCCAGAACGATAAATAATGTTACACTAGTTGCACAGCTTACTGACGCTGTAACATCTATGCATGGATAAATGAAAAAACCCTCCTGATCAATGCAAAAGTCAAATACTACTTGTCCCACGTGATTCCAAACAACTGTAATCAATTCTGCAAATGGAAATAAATGACCTTTCACAAAGTAAGCATCCAAGAGAGAATTCACTAGCCATGTCTCACGGATGAGAAATCTCTGAAAACAAAATTTGCTTTTCCCAGAATCCTAACCAACCCCAGCTCCAGAGACCCAACTAACATTTAGCAGATTTTTAATGATCTGAGGTCTCATGCTTGCTATTCTCAAACAAATATGCTGCAGTAATTAATTAGTCCAGATTCCAAAAGGAGATTTTTTTAATATGGCTTTTATGTTGACTAACTGTAAATGAAAATGTGCATTCTCCCACATAAAGCTCTTCTGCCTGTCTGTAAAACACAAGCTGGCTTGTGTAATACAATAAAGCACTGTGTAAAGAACGGTAACAAATAGTAAGCAATCACTAACACTGCGATGCACTGTGTGTTCTGACACCTTTCTATAAGAACCAATATAATCATCATTCTATTGGATCAGATTACACAGGCCAGCTTCTCTTCCCCATATGCATCAATGAGCCTTGGCCACCCATGACCTTGTTGCCAGTTTTCCTTCCTTGGACCACTTTTGATAAGTACTGACCACTGCAGATCGGGAACAAGAGATGCAGTCTTGGAGTTGCTCTGACCCAGTCATCTAGCCACTATAATTTGGCCAACTGTCAAAGATGTTTAAATCCTTAACCACTTCAGCCCCAGAAGAATTTACCCCCTTCCTCACCAGAGCACTTTTTGCGATTCGGCATTGCGTTGCTTTAACTGAGAATTGTGCGGTTGTGCGACGTGGCTCCCAAACAAAATTGATGTCCTTTTTTTCCCCACAAATAGTTTTCTTTTGGTAATATTTGATCACCTCTGCGCTTTTGTTTTGCGCTATAAACAAACAAATAGCAATAATATTTTTAACTTTTCGCTATAATAAATATCCCAAAAAAGATATAAAAAACTATTTTTATTCTCAGTTTAGGCCAATATATATATATATATATATATATTTTTTAAAGTGTATTTTTGTGCGTGAACTTGAGAGAGAGGAGCCGGACTGCAGGAGTTGGGAGTGGGGAGAGTCTGCCTACTCCCAACTCCTGCAGACCCTCCCCCCGGAGGCAATCGCCATCCTTCTCCATGCCCCTGATGGCAATGGCGGGTGTGAAGGGGGGCCTCCCACTCACCCCGCCCTACCTGCTCCTCTTGGGAGCCCAACTGGGGCCCAACGGGACCCCAATGGGGCAGAGGGACTCCCCCTATGAGGGAGTGAGGGGGCCTAGCCCACCCAGCCAGCCCCGTAGGTCCTTCGCCTCTCTTTATTTTAGGAGACAGCATGGCCAAAGTGCGTGTGTTTTAAACCAATTTCGTGTGCGTGCAAGTGTGGTGGTTTTTGTGGGGGGGGGGGGGGGGCGGTGGGCGTACCTTCTGAGACCACCAAACTCAATTCACATGTAGCCGAGACCGGGATCCGAACCCTTGGCTGCAGAGGTGAACGGCTTGTCAGCGCAGTGCCAATCACGTTGAGCCACCACAGCTCCAGGCCAATATATATTCTACATATACTTGGTAAAAAAAATTGCAACAAGCGTATATTGATTGGTTTGCGCAAAAAATATAGCATCTACAAAATAGGGGATCGTTTTATGGCATTTTTATTATAATTTTTTTATTAGTAATGGCAGTAATCTGTGATTTTTATTATGACTGCGTCATTTTACCGGACACATCGGACACTTTGACGCTATTTTGGGACCATTGTCATTTATACAGCATCAGTGCTATAAAAATGCACTGATTACTGTGTAAATGACACTGGCAGGGAAGCGGTTAATCACTAGGGGGAGAGGAAGGGGTTAAGTGTGGTATTGACTGGGCAGAAGAGTGATATCGACTGGGCAGAAGAAGCTGCTTACCGTTCAGTTCCTTGGGCGTACTATGTACGTCCAAAGAGTGAACCTTTGATCAAGTCAGTAAATCAGGAAGCCAGAGATCAGCGTAGTTGGAGGTAGCAGACAGGATCAGGTACCAGAAGGGATGTCAGCCAGGCAAGTCTTCAACAGAATTACACAGAGTCTCCGGATATGTTTGATCAAGGGGAAGGCACAGAAGAAATTAACCAGGCAGTTTAAATAGCCAGAAGGGGCTGGCTGTAGGCTGGATGGAAAAGCAGGAAATAATCACCAGGTGAGCCACTGTGGAACGATGTGTACTGGCAATTAACCGACAGCTGAGCAACCTGAGCACTGAGAAGGGAGGACTGAGAGCCCAGTCCTGACAGTTCTTTACAGTTAGAACAGTAAGGCTGTGGAACTCCACAAGCAGTAGTATCAGCAGGGAGTGTCAATAGTTTAAAAAAAACTATTGGATTGACATCTTAATGATCACATTATGCAAGGATATATCAATAATTACTGACATAAACTCACACCCACACAGTTTAAACTAGATGGACTGGTGTCTTTATTCAACCCTACAAACTACTGTACTTAACAATGTAACTTTGCTTTAACATGCATAGTGTTAGGGCAACCTGTTCATATGCATTCATAAGCCGGGCCTTCTCATCCATATTAGTGCCTGACCTCACAAATGCGCTTCTGGAAGAATGGGAATGTTTGACCATAGACACACTTCTAAACTTTGTGGACTGCCTTCCCAGAAGAGTTGAAGCTGTTATAGCTGCAAAGGATGGGCCAACTTAATATTGAAAGTGGAAAAGAGAAAGTGCCGTGCTCAAAATATTCTCTTGGTATGCTCAAAAGATATAAGTGTACATATAACCTCCGTGTTATACTTAATAAATTAATTAAACTGCACACATAATATGAAAACAATGCAAATGATTAATCAAAGTGATAATACACCGCAATCATTGACTGAACAAAATTGTGTTATTCAAAATTTGGACATGATCCAAAATAATATGTGTAGGTTGAAAATGCACCAAAGTAATATAGTGAATAAATAACCAATATTATTGAAATAAATATAATAAATACAAAGTGAAGCACCAACGATGGAAATAAACCAAAAAAGTGCTAGTGAACAAATGAAATATAAAGTCCAAAATTGATCCACTGTGATAAAAGTGACTCTGTAAATAGTTGTCTGTAGGAAATCCACCACCATGAAGATCAAAGGCTTACCAGACAAGATGGACCCAGCAGGGCATAAGCCTGAAGGATCGAATGAGCTTGTTGGTGTAACACACCCAGGGAGAGGTACAGCAAGCACAGCTTCCAATAGGGCCAGGCAGTGAGACCAGGCGACTATATTCCACTATATTGACATCAATGGGTATCCACCATAGGTTTAAGCAACGTTACTTCGTACACAACTCCTCCCAGTGTAACATAAGTTAAGGAGAGAAATTGGGCCACATAGTATAATTCCGTTTAAAAAGTGTTTATTAAATATAAAATGGTCACTCACATTTGAGAAGACAAGTAAAAGCAAATAGGATCAAAATAACACAGTGGCATCAGCAGAGCCTTCCCAGAAGAGTTGAAGCAGTTATAGCTGCAAAGGGTGGGCCAACTTAATATTGAACCCTACGGACTAAGACTGGGATGCCATTAAAGTTCATGTGTGTGTAAAGGCAGGAGTCCCAATAGTTTTTGTAATATGTTGCATGCAAGTATGCAACTATATATGTATGGTAAGTGCAAAAAGAATAATAATCAATAAGACATGCCAGCTAAAAGAGGCAGTTTGACTTCTCTGCATCAGTACACCTAGAACTGATGACTAGAAGAGTAGCACAAGTGCAAACTCAACCCTACCTGCAGTTCTGTTCTAGATGTGCAATGAGAACCCAGCGTGATTACAGTTGCAGGTATGGAACATGGAAATGTGTTACTGCCACATTAGCAACATTGCCATGTGCCGTGCTGTCCTAAGCCTATGTTGGCTATGCAGCAATGATGGCAGGCCCTGCCAATGAAATGCCTGCTCCTCCATTTTTCAGAGCTGTGGACACTCCAATCTCCTTCTGGAGCCCCCTTGAACCCCCCCTCCCCTGGCGCCTCTAACAATACAGTGCTTGAGTAGCCATTAGGATAGAGGCATGCAAAGCTCTATACAAACATTGGGCCAGATTCATGTACAGTGGCGCATATTTTGACCGGAGTAGCGCATCTCCTTTACGTTAGACCGGCGCAATCTAGAGGCGCAAGTACCGTATCCTCATAGTATTTGCGCACAAATTTGCGCCGGTGCAACGTAATTTCCGAGGCGTAAGGCGGAGTAATTCAAATTGGGAAGGACGTGAGCGTGTTCCATTGAAATGAGCCGTGACCCCATGCAAATGAAGGGCCGGCCGGATTGCGCATGCGCACATAAGCAGACCATGGTCAGCACCTCTCTGCGCATGCTCACAACTCGGCACGGCGCAATCAGTGAGAATGGAACGTGGCCCGGTCATCTTAGTGAGCTACGCAGAGAGCTTAAATAGACAGAGACAAATGCCCTTCCTTTGTATCCCTTCCTATACAGCAAAGTGCTTTTGTTCTGTTGTGTGTTCGCGTTTGTCGGTTTGTGACTTGTGTTTGATATATTTCTTGACTGTTTAGTATAGTGTTTTTGATAGTGGTTTTCAGAGTGTTGTTTGGTGACTGTTTTTGATACATTTTAGGTGTCTGATTTTTGGTGATTGTTTTGGTTCCAGTTTGTGAGAACATGAGTGAGAGGAAGCGAAAGTTGATTTTTTCTTTAAGGGAGAAGGCAATTCTTGCCCGGGCCATTACCTAATATGGCCGTTTCCTGCACGGCCCGGAGAGTGCCAACACCACCCCGGCCAGGAAGGCTGAGATATTGCAGGAAATTACCGACCAGGTAAACACGTTGGGGGGGAGACCCGGTCACGCCAGGGGATCGCCAAGAAGATCAATGATCTCCGGTGTGTGGTCCGTGGGAAGCTGGGCAAGATTGCAGCCCATGCCAGGGGCACTGGAGGGGGCCCACCATGCCCTGTTAGGCTGACTGAGGAGGAGCGTGTGCGGTAGCCCAGACCTTCAACAGGTAGCAAGTGGAGGGGCTGCCTGGCTTTGAGTCCAGTCAGGAGGCCGTAAGGACAGGTACGTTTTTTTTTTCTATCTGGTGTGTAGCATGTGTGGAGGGGGAGGGAATATGTGGCAAGTGTGTGGATCCTCCAACCTGTGAATGTTTTGTGTCATCCACAGATGTGCAGGAGGGTGCTGGGCCATCTGGCCTGATCGTACCATCCCCGGGACAACAGCCTGATGAAGACCCCCAGACAAGGCCAAAATCATCTGAGGAGGTTGAAGAGGAGGAGTTTGAGTTGGAGGAGGAGGACATGTCAGGGAATGACTTGTTATTTTTGGAGGAGGCTTCCCCTATGGCTGGCAGCAGCCAGGCCTCCATCCGAGGTAGCCCCTCCCACTCTTCCCACAACAGGGCTCCCCTCCCAAGGGGCTCCCCTTCTCCCTGGCCACAAGCCTCATCTGGAGGTAGGAAGGCAACCCACAAGACTAGGGGGGTGGCCGAGGTTCTGCCTGCCAAACTGAGAAGGGACCAGGCCCTTTAGACCCGCCATCTGGGACAGGTCAGCCAGACCTTGGTGCGGATGGAGGAGAGCCTGTCCTCCATAAAGGATACGCTTGGGGACATGGCCTGCAACTCCCTGGCCCTGATCAATTGCCAAAATGAACAGCAGGCTGTGAGGGCCCTCACCCAGGCTATCTAGGCCAATACGGCAACAATCAATGATGGCCTCACTCGAATTGCCATGGCCTTGGAGGGCAGGCCGCCAGGTGGGCAGAGACCAGGGGATGCTCCTTCTTCCCAAGATTACCCCCCCCCATAAGTCGGCCCTAAGGAGCCGGGGCCGTGGCCGTGGCCGCCCCAGGCGTGGGTCACGCCAGCGGCGGTAGTTTTTTTTTCTTTTATGATTTTTTTTTTTGCTGGTCATTTTTTTTGGGTGCTGGGAATTTTTTTTTGTTGGGTTGTGAATGATTTTTGAATGTGGGGGTGACCTTCCTGCCAGAAAAGGGGTGTCACCCTCATTTGTGGTGGAGAAGGGTTCCCCAGGACCAGCGAGAAGTGATCCCCAGGTCCGTGTGAATGGTGTATGAATGTACAGTGACATAATTGGAGCCGTGGCGTGGCGTTGCTGCTTACAAGTCCTGCATGGTGGGCTTGTGCTAATCCAATTTGATGAGAATGTGGGGTGTGTGATCTAGGGACCACAGTGGTGTGCATGCATGCATTCTCATTGTGCCATGATTAATGTGTGTGTTTAACGTGCAAAGATGCCTAATGTGAGCTGTCTCCTGGCTGCTCTTCCCTCAGAAGACGGGGTAGCCTCGGTTAGAGGGGGATTGTCTGGTTCGGGGGTCAGGTCATCATGTATGTCAATCTCCAGGCCCTTTCTCACTGCGAAGTTGTGCAGCATGCAACACACACCGATGATCTGACATACAAAGTTTGGGGAATACAACAGGGTACCATGGGGGGGTTCCGCATAGAAGTCATGAGATGGGGTCCCTGTGCATATGCAGAGTCACCTTGAAGGGAAAAGACAGGAGGATGTTAGTAGTGCATGTGCCCCTTGTGATTTCTGCATCATGGGGGGGACAGTCATGCCTGCCACCCATGTCACTCACCAACCAGCCAGCTGTCCCCATACATGTTCTGTTCGAATTCCATTGGGATGGGGCTATGATTGTATATGTAGCTGTCATGGGTGTCATGGGAGGTGTCATGTGTTGGGCTGGTGATGTCCTCCTGCAGGGTTGTGGTTAATTCCATGATGGCATGAGGGGTGAATCTGAAGATGCAAGACACCTCAGAATCACTCATGCCAAAGAGGTCTATGCGTGTGCGATATATCCTCTCCCGTGCCCTCCTCCGTGCCCTCCTCCGTGCCCTCCTCCTTCTGCGCTCATCTAAAGTCAGTAGTATAGCTATGAGCAAGGGTATGTGAAGGGAGGTCTTCCAGTGGTGCTCAAATAAGGAGAGATGGTGCCATAGTGAAGTATGTAAATACGTTTTAATGTTTAAAATAGAAACTTACATCAAAGTGAAAACAAAAGAACGAACGATTGAATTTCGGGATCTCTGATGAAGCTGCGAGGCGCAGCGTAACATGTTATACCCGGAAAACGGAAGTAGACGCGGAATTCGATTGTTCGTTCGTTTGTTTTCACTTTGATGTAAGTTTCTATTTTAAACATTAAAACGTATTTACATACTTCACTATGGCACCATCTCTCCTTATTTGAGCACCACTGGAAGACCTCCCCTTCACATACCCTGGATCATTGGAGCCCGACCGGACCACTACACCATCCCATAGAGAGGATAGAGAGACATCCACTGGAGACCCACCAAAGTGCTACACATCTTAAAGGCTTTTTTCTTGCCTTATAAAGGTAAGCGCAATGTGAGCTCATTCTTTCAAGAAAATCACCTACATCACAGAACCAGCTGTAATACCACGGATGGGACTATTTATCATTTATTATATTTATATTTACTGTATGCATTTGCACTTTTTTGCACGGATTGCACTTTGTTAATGACAGATTCTCAGTGTTGAATGTTATACGCTAATCACCCCTTTATTCTATCACTGTTGTCATAATATTTCTTATCACAATTTAGATTGAGCAGCATTCACATTCATTTTCACTTTATTTTTTTTGTGGCGCAAGAGCCTCACACATTTATAGCTATGAGCAAGGATGCCCCTGGCATGTTGGCATACATATTGTTGTCCTGCAAGTGTGGCTGCTCAACTCGTCCCTAACGGTGTTGCTTTAGCTGACATGTAGACGGATTGTCTAATTTTAAGCAAGCTTTTATATTGCCTAATTTTAGACTGGACGTGCAGCTAATGCGCACAGCGCGTAGCCTGCGCTGCACAAACTTACTTTTGTGGATCGCCATAACTCCCTCATTTGCATATTTGCTTAGCAAATCAATGGTGTGTCTAGCACATTTTTTGCGCACACGATGCGCAGGTCTAGCGAAATTACGTTGGTCGAAAAAGTCTAGATTTCTGGCGTATAACGTTTTGAGGATACGGCGCATAGAGACGAAGGCGCATATTTCCAATTACGCAGGCGCATCTCCTGATACTCCAGGGTAAGTGCTTTGTGAATCTGACCCATTGACTTTTAGAAAGTCAGTATTTGTATAGCATTTTTATGGGCCGCAAAGGCAGATCTAGGTAACAAAAGTCAGAGCAGAAACGTGAAAAGCTGCCTGCCTCACAGACAGAAAGGGGAGATTTGGAAGTGCAGGTTAAATAAATAGAAGCTTATGTTTTTTTTCCAAGTGATTAGGTTCTCATGCCAGCCTTTCAGTACACCTGCTTCAACTTACACGGGCCAGGATACCCACACTTGTTTTTTGTAGGATTACCATGAAAAATGTCCTTTAGAGTCGGTTCACACTGGGGCGACACGACTTCCAGCACGACTTTCAGAAACAACTTCAACACGACTTGAGCATGAACCACAGGGCGATCTGGGGCGATTTTTCAGGTCAGGAGACATTCCAGTGGCCAATAAAACAACAATCAGCTCTGGGAGAGGGAAGGGGAGGGAGGGGTTTGCCTGAGAAATGTATGTTATCTTGCTGAAAGGTCGCTTCAATTAAAACAGTGATCAGACTTGAAAGCGACTTCCATTGAAATCAATGGGTACAAATCGCCTAGAAGTCTGATTGAAGTAGTACAGGAACCTCTTCTGAAGTCGGAGAGACATGAGTAGTGTGTATTAACACCGCTTCCATTCACTTACATTGCTTTCTGGACAGCGCGACTTGGAATGACTTGAGACGACTTCAAGTTGGATCCCAAGTCGCCCCAGTGTGAACCGACTCTAACAAAAATTACGATAAATATTAATGTTTTCTTTTGTTTCTTTTTTTTACCACTTTAACTACTTCAGACCCGCGCTATCGTCAAATGACTGCAACAGCGCGGGTCTGAATATCCAACATGCCGTTTTTTGACGGCCGCCCCTTTGGGCGTTCCCAGCGCGCGCTGTAGAGCGCGCTGCGGGGAAGCCCTGTGTTGTCCGTGTCCCTTGGACACGGCCAATCACAGATCGCGGCGAACGGCCAGTCAGAGTGGCCATTTGCGATGCGATCTGTGGTCGAATGAGAGATCATCTCTCATTGCGGTTTTTACACAGAGACAGCGTCCTGTCTCTGGGGAGGAGGAGACCGATCTGTGTTCCTAGTACATAGGGACACAGATCGGTCACCCCCCCAGTCACCCCCCCCCCCCACAGTTAGAACACACCTAGGATACACATTTAACCCCTTCCTCACCCCCTAGTGTTAACCCCTTCAATGCCAGTCACATTTATACTGTAATTAGTGCATATTTATGAATGAATGAATGAATGAAAACTTGTATAGCGCGACACATGCGAACTGAATCGCCTCTGGGCGCTTGTTGTTCCTGTCTCTTTTGGTATCAAAAGAGCTGAGTCTTGATCTTTCTCCTGAATGCTAGGTGGTTCTCCTCCAACCGAATGCTGGTTGGTAAAGCGTTCCATAGTCTGGGACCTTGGACCGCGAATCTTCTATCTCCTTTGGACTTATAGTTTGCTTTCGGTATCTGGAGTAGATTTTGATTGGTGGATCGCAGAACGCGATTGGGATTATGAGTTTTTATTTTTTCGCATAGATAATGGGGAGCATTCCCATGGATACATCTATGCGTTAGACAGAGTGCTTTAAAAGTGATTCTGTCTTTTACTGGTAACCAGTGAAGGGATCTCAGTGAAGGAGAGATTGATTCCCAAGGTTTTTTCCCAGTCACAAGTCTAGCGGCCGTGTTTTGAACACCTTGAAGACAAGCGATTTGGTACTTGGGGAGTCCGAGGTAAAGGGCATTTGCATAGTCCAGTCTGGAGTTCACAATTGCTCCCACCACGACTGCAATGTCTTCCTTGGGAATGAAAGGAATAAGTCTGCGTAGTAGGCGCAGCAGATGGTGAGATCCGCTGACTACTGACCCTATTTGTGCGTCCATTGTCATATAGGAGTCGAATATGACCCCGAGACTTTTGACTTTGGCGCTAGGGGTGATGATTTTGCCCAGAATGAGCGGGGGTGTCCAGGTTGTGGCAGGTTGATTCCTACGCTTGGCGTGAAACAGGAGAAGTTCTGTTTTCGCTCCGTTGAGTTTAAGATAACTCTTTGTCATCCAGTCCTCTATCAAAGAGAGGCATGTCTCTAGATTGAGGTGGTGATCCTTTTGTTGCAAATGCGGAAATACAGTTGCGTGTCGTCTGCATATGAGTGATAGAGCAGTTTTTGGCTGCTGATGAGATCAAAAAGAGGGCGAAGATAGATGTTGAATAACACCGGCGACAGAGGGGATCCTTGCGGGACTCCGCACGATACTGTGCGTTTCTCAGAAGTGAAAGGTCCTAAATTCACTATTTGAGATCGGTTTTCCAAAAAAGAGGAGAACCAAGATAAACCGCCTTCTGCGACTTTAGCTACTTCAGCTAGCCGAGTCAATAGAAGCTTATGGTCTACTGTGTCGAAGGCTGCACTTAGGTCCAACAGAACCAGAAGACAAGATTCTCCTTCGTCTGCGGCCTCGAGAGCGTCGTCCCATATCTTGAGCAGTGCTGTTTCCGTCCCGTGTCCGGGGCGGAATCCCGATTGAAATGGATCAAGTAGGTTGTGGGTATCTAGATGCTGTTGCAGCTGTAGTACCACTGCTTTCTCCATGACCTTGGAGAGAGCGTTTAGGCCTGTTATGGGACGGCGGTGGAGTGGATCCTTGGGGTCCAGGGTGGGTTTCTTCAAGATGGGTCGAATTATGCACTGATCGCAGTATAAATGTGAATGGCGCCAAAAATGTGTCAAAAGTGTGTCCGCCATAACATCGCAGTACCAATAAAGATCAGATCAGATCACCGCCATTTCTAGTAAAAAAAAAAATAATAAAAAAATAATAATTCTCTCCCATATTTTGTAAGCGCTATAACTTTTACGCAAACCAGTCGCTTATTGCGATTTATTTATTTTTTACCAAAAATATGTAGAAGAATACGTATCGCCCTAAACTGAGAAAAAAAATGTGTTTTTTTTTAAATTGGGATATTTATTATAGCAACAAGTAAAGAATATTATATTTTTCTTCAAAATTGTCGCTATTTTTTGTTTATAGCGCAAAAAATAAAAACCGCACAGGCGATCAAATACCACCGAAAGAAAGCTCTACTTGTGGGGAAAAAAGGACGTCAATTTTGTTTGGGAGCCACGTCGCACGACCGCGCAATTGTCAGTTAAAGCGATGCAGTGCCGGAAGCTGAAATTTCACCTGGGCAGGAGGGGGGTGTATGTGCCCAGTAAGCAAGTGGTTAAACTCTTTGGCAATTTTTTTCAAATTACGTTTATCATTTTCTTGGCATTACTAACTGACTGGATCTGGAAATGAGAAGAAACAGTGATGCTTTGTCCATTATACGACTGTCTACATAAACCTTCAGCCAACTGTCTCTCAGTTTCTTTTTTTTATTAACAGCAGATTGCGCTAGAGAAAAATGCATGCTGTCAATTCAAACAATACAGTAAAGCACACACATGTGGTTCTTCAGTCTAGAAAGTAGACTCTTTATACATTCACATTTTTCAAAAACAACACTTACAGTATGTTCCATTTAAACATACTATAAAATAGAACTATAAGCACTCTCATTTCCAATAAAATATATACTTAGGTAAATAGAAGAACAGGAAAAAGGTAATCTAGAGTACAATACGAGCTGAGATATTTGTCAACCAGTAGTGTTGTACTCAGAGCTTTTTTTCTCAGAAAATAGGTGCAGGAACTCAACCACGACCCGTTCAGATTTCACAAACAGTAGAAGGGTCTTAAAGGGGCATTAAATACCAGAATTGCATTACATACAATTCTGTGTTCACAAGTGATTGTGGTGAGCGGGCACCAAAGGGTCTGAGCCAAAGGTGGTGGAACTGAGTTCCACCAAGTTCCCTCAGAAAAAAAGCCCTGGTTGTACTGTATTAGCCTCTGATTATTGTACAAAGTTTGAAGTTCAGCTGATACCCTTTATTGGCTAACCTAAGTTATTAACCACTTCCCGACGGCCGTACGACTTTATACGGCCGCAGGGTGGTTCTAAATCTCCGGAAGGCCGTCTATATACGGCCTCCGCTCCTCCAGGCCACTGGGGGGCACGCGTGCCCGCCGCATCACTGAGATGTGGTTACAGGACAAGGACGTGTAAACACAGAGATCCACGTCCTGTCAGCGGAGAGAGGAGACCAATCTGTGTCCCTTGTCCCTTGTCCGGACAGACTCCTGTTATAAGCCTGGCAGCTGGAATGTCACTTTTTAGATTGCTGGGAGGAACAGGTCTCTATGACAGACCGGGCTCGGGCCTCTGCCACAGGCTTAGTACTTCAGTACTCAAGAGAACAATTTGTATTGAGCGAATCCTCCCAGTAATTGCAATGAAAGGGTCACCGGTTGACAGCTGACATGTACCTGTCAATTCCAGTAACCAGATCCCTGATGGTTCGTTCAAGCCCTCTTGGATAACCTGCCTCCGGGTTCTCCTCAAGCCGATCCCCCACTGAACGGCATACAGCCTGGGATCTTCTCAGTAAGGTCGGGGACCCAGTAAGTCACTGGGGCCCCCATCGACATCCGAATGGGTCTCCATGGGATAGGTGGTTCTGGCCAGGTGGGCCATGTGAACGGGGTCCGTGAATGCGCGCGCCCTGAAGGTGGATGCCGCACCTGGAACGTGGACCCCGCGCAGAGAAGAAGAATCGACCACCGACGACCTAACCGCCCCAGAACACGCGGCAGATGCTACATATATACCCCTCCCCAGCATGCCCAGTGAGGGAAGAACTCCTCTAATTGGCTGCTGGGAAAAAGTTGCTCCGTCCGAACCCATCTAGCGCCAACTGTCGCCAAAGGGTGCAATCACACCTCAAGGCCGCAGACCGGCCTACAGGACAGTTCTAAAACAGCAGCAGCCTGCAATTTAACAAATAAGGAATGGGAGCAAAGTAACTCTCCCATTCACCCACTTACTTTAGCGTAGCTAAAGACCCTCCATCGCTTTATTACTTCTTTATGGAACATATATAATTATCCCCCTTCTGTGTTGGTTTTCCTCATTTTCATTAGTTTACTCAGCTGATTGTTCAAACAAGTTGGAAGCTAGCCACCAATGCCAAATCTTTACATTTTTTTAGGGCTCCTCCTATGTTTATATGTCAGTTCCTCTCGTCTTAGATTAAGGTAATGGCTTTAATCCATTGATCTATTGTTGGCGGATCTTTTGATATCTATTTTTGTAATATAAGTTTACGAGCCATATACATAGTTCTCGACCACATCACATGCATTTCAACTAAGAGGGTATAATCCCTATCAATGCAATTTTTGGGTCTAAATTCACTTGTGTAGAGCTTAAGGAGTTTAACCACTTGCCGACCGGCCCACCCGATATACGTCAGCAAAGTGTCTCTGCTGGGCGAAACCCTGTATGGGTATGTTGTCCACTTTAAGGCCTCGTACACACGAGCAGACAGATTTGTTCAAATCTGTCCGTCCGACAGATTTGAACAAATCTGTCTGCTGGGATTTTGGTTTGCTCGCGTGTACACACGAGCAAACCAAAATCCCCGCCAGCAGAGAGCGCGCTGACGTGTCGGTGACGTGGCGGTGACGTTGACGCCGCCACGTCACCGCACTAGGAAGTAAAACACTTCCGCGCATGCGCCGAATCCATTCGGCGGCGGTGCGGCGGCGGTGCGGGACGACATGTCTGCTGGTAAGTGTACTAACCAGCAGACATGTCGGGCGGACGGATTCCCACCCGATAGATTTCAAAGCATGCTTTGAAATCTGTCGGGTGGCCAAATCCGTCGGCTCGGCCGTACACACGATCGAATCTGTCTGCTGAAACGGTCCAGCGGACCGTTTCCAGCGGACAGATTTGATCGTGTGTACGAGGCCTTAGAGCTGCCAGGGGATGCACGCACCTGCTGCATGGAAGGGGACCCAATGTGTGTGGCTGGTGGGCATGATCGCCGCTGGCTACCTGAGATCGTGCGCACGAGAGCCAACACAGGAATCCATGTTCTTTCAGGGGAGAGGAGAGATATTGTTTGTTCCTACCAAGTAGGAACAGTGATATATCTCCTCCCCCACGTAGTCCTATCCCCATACCATTAGAAACACTAACTAGGGAACACAGTAAACCCCTTGATCACCCCCTAGTGTTAACCCCTTCCCTACTAGTGACATTTACAAATGTGTCAAGTGTCCAATCTTTCCGCCACAATGTCACAGTACCGCTAAAAAGCGCAGATCACCGCCATTACTAGTAAAAAATAAATAAAAATCCCATAAATCTTTCCCATAATTTGTAAACGCTATAACTTTTGCGCAGACCAATCAATATACGCTTATTGCATTTTTTTACCAAAAATATGTACAAGAATTGGCCTAAACTGATGAAGAAATTTGTTTTTTAAAAACATTTTGGGGTATATTTATTATAGCAAAAAGTAAAAATTATTGTTTTTTTGTTTATAGCGCAAAAAAATATAAAAACCGCAGAGGTTTTAAATACCACCAACGGAAATCTCTATTTGTAGGAAAAAATTGTTCAAATTTTGTTTGGGTACAGCAGCATTGCATGACCACACATTTTTCAGTTAAAGCGATGCAGTGCCAAATTGTAAAAAGTGCTCTGGTCAGGAAGGGAGTAAAATCTTCTGGGGCTGAAGTGGTTAAAGTATCAAATAAACACTCCCAGTAGCAATGCAGTTTGTAGCATCGCCACAGCATATGTATAAGTGTACCTGTATCAGTAGTGCACCTTGGACAATCAGATGTATCTGCTTTACCCCATGAATACAGCTTTAAAGGAGTATAATGGGCCCTATGAATGCTAAGTAGCTGAGTTAGACACTGTGAGGAGGATAATGATACCATAGATAAATTCTTCAAAGCTTGTTCCCATTCCTCGTCACCAAGTGTCTTTAGATCTCTAAACCACTGTCCAAAGCTACCCTCTTGTAGATTAGTTCTAGCCATCATTTGTAAAGAAGGATATATACTCCCTATCCCTTTTTAGAGCGTTTTACTGTTACTGCCAAAGTTAAAGTTGGTGAAGAATTATATTTTTATAAAAAAAAGTTCTTGCTTGACACTGCAAAGCATGCCATAGTTGTAAGTATTGAAAAAATTATTTGTTAGGCAAATTATATCTCTCGGCCAGTTTATCAAATGGTTGCAAAACCTCAAAAGTTGACACAAAAGCAGAATGCCAGCCTTCTTCTATAAATCATATAATTGCATATTATTTTATATGGGCATTTACTAAGTATATCCCTTGTATTGAGTATCTTGTTGAACAGTAGTCCAGATCGTATGTATTAAATTTAATGTAGGAGAGCTATATTTACTATAGAAGTGATGAGCTACTATTAACTGCACCAGTGTATCTATCGTCAGCTGAGAAAATATAATTTGCTGTATGGGGTCCTCACAATCTATAACATTCCATCCATTTTTTTTTGCTGAAGCTGGGATGCCAGATAATACAATGTGGCATTCGGGACAGCCAAACCTCCTCCATCTTAGGGCAACTGCAAATTTCCAATCTAATCCAGGGGGGGGGGGGTGTTTACATCTCCAAATAATTTCTCTGAACAAGGTATCTATTTGCTTAAAAAATTTCAGGGGAAGCCATACAGGACGGTTATCTAACAAATATAGTAATTGTGGCATCCGTATCATCTTTATAAAATTAGCTCTACCTATTATCGTTAGAGTTCATTTACTCCAGATTTTCCCCACTTGCTTAAACCGCTTAAATAATGGTGAAAGATTCCTCTCCACATATGTATTTTTCTTGTGATGTAACTTGGACACCTAAATATTTACACATAGAAACTACAGCTATTTAAGAAGCAGAGTTTGGCAGATTGGTCACCAGAGGATTCACAGGAAAAATAACTGATTTATCCCAGTTAATTGTAAAACCTGAGAAAGATACATAGGCCCAGATTCAGATAGAATTAGACTATCGTAGAGTATCAGAAATACACTACGCTGCCGTTTTTTACCTGGCTCTACGTGGAATCCAGGTAGATTTTGTCCAGTAAACGACGGCGGCGTAGTGTATTTCTCCCGTCGCAATCCATCTAGACGAGTAGGGGGCGTGAAGCATTTAAAATAGGCGCGTTCCCGCGGCGATCGAACTGCGCATGCTCCGTTCGCAAATTTCCCGCTGTGCATTGCGCGAAAACACGTCGTTACGTCATTCGTTGTTTGAGTAGCGTAGTTTACGGACAATCCTAGTCCCGAACGAGTTACGTAAAAAAATAAAATAAAAAAACAAATTTGACGCGTGAACGACGGCCATACTTAACATGGGCTACGTACCGTTAGACCAGCAAAAAGCTGGTCTAACAGTACGTAAAAAAAAATAGACGAAAGCGATTGCGAAGACCACTCGTATCTTCGTGGATCGCCGTAAAAACACATTTGCATATCCCGACGCATCAAAACGACGCAAACTCCTCCCAGCGGCCGCAAAAATAATGCAGCGTAGATCCGAAGGCTTACGAAGACGTAAGCCTCTCGGATCGAAGCCCGAAGCCGCCGTATCATGGTTTGAGGATTCAAACTAGTGATACGGCGCGCAAAATTTGAAATTACTCCTGTCTAACACCAGTTAGACAGGCGTAATTGCTTTCTGAATCTGGGCCATATATTTTAATTTAAGACATCACTGCCTTTAGAGAAGATGTTGTGTCTTAATCGGCTTATAGGGCAAACTTGTCCTCTCTTAAAGGTCTGCAAAACCCAATATATGGTGATTGGCGGATAGAAGCAGCAAGCGGTTCCAGGGCAAAAAGCAAAGGTGACAAATGACATCCCTATCTTGTTACCCGTTGTAGTGAAAAAGGTGTCGATATATGTCCAATAACCTGCACCCGTGCCACCGATGTGGAATAAAGGAGTTGTATCCATCTTATAAACTGGGACCCAAATACAAATGTTTCTAAGCAATGTCATAAATAACCCTATTCTATGCTATCAAAAGCTTTTGCCGCATCAAGCGACAATATAGCTCTATTTAAGAAACTAAGAAGTGCAGTGCAATAAATACAATAAAATAAATTAAATTAATAATCCATATAGAAAGTCCAATAGCAGCACTTGATAGATGTGAAAAACAGCCTCATAAGGTGCAAAATGAACGAGATAGGAGGCGCAACTCAATTTACGTTGTTTACATAGTATGTGAATAGGGCTGGGCGTAAGTTACGTTCACGTCGTAGGCAGTGATTCGACGTATCTTAGGCAGTTATTTCGACGTGACTGTGAGCATGCGCACTGGGATGCGTCCAAAGTACGACGCATGCGCCATTCATTTTTAGTACTTGTTTAAAGCTCAGGCCATCATTTGCATGGGGTCACGCTTCATTTAAATGTATCACGCCCACTTCCTGCTCCCTGCTCTCTGCTCTCCAGCTACATTGGTCAGGAGGGGGGGCAGGCTCAGAGAGGTCATACTGTTAGGTCCCATGGCTAAATGAGAATTGTAAGGAGAGCACCTGTGTACTGCTCTGCCTGTGCACGGCTCACCAGACTACTTTTCCCGAGCATGCGCCTTTCCTCTTCGGCCGCCAATCGCATCGGGACTCTAAGGCCGTGTACACACGATCAAACATATCTGCTGAAACTGGTCCGCAGACCAGTTTCAGCGGACATATCCGATCGTCTGTACGGGCTAGCAGACAGTTTCCAGCAGACAAAAGTTTTAAAGCATGCTTTAAAACTTGTCTGCTGGAAAGCCGTCTGTCGGATATGTCCGCTGGTTAGTACGCCTAACCAGCAGACCGAAATCTCCCGCATGCGTCGAATGGATTCGACGCATGCATGGAAATATTTTACTTCCTGGTTCCGTGACGTGGCGGCGTCAACGTCACCGCCACGTCACCGCACTGTCTGTCTGCGGGGATTTTGGTTTGATCGTGTGTACATAGATCAAGCCAAAACATCCCAGGACACATGTCCGATGAAAACGGTCCGTCGGACTGTTTTCATCGGATATATCTCCTTGTGTGTACGCGGGCCTTAGGCCTCGTACACACGAGCAGACAGATTTGTTCAAATCTGTCTGTCCGACAGATTTGAACAAATCTGTCTGCTGGGATTTTGGTTTGCTCGCGTGTACACACGAGCAAACCAAAATCCCCGCCAGCAGACGGCGCGCTGACGTGTCAGTGATGTGGCGGTGACGTTGACGCCGCCACGTCACCGCACCAGGAAGTAAAACACTTCCGCGCATGCGCCGAATCCATTCGGCGGCGGTGCGGCGGCGGTGCAGGACGACATGTCTGCTGGTAAGTGTACTAACCAGCAGACATGTCGGGCGGACGGATTCCCACCCGATAGATTTCAAAGCATGCTTTGGAATCTGTCGGGTGGCCAAATCCGTCGGCTCGGCCGTACACACGATCGAATCTGTCTGCTGAAACGGTCCAGCAGACCGTTTCCAGCGGACAGATTTGATCGTGTGTACGAGGCCTTAGTGTAGACACAGATTGGAGGGAGATTGGTCATGCAGCCCTGTCATCACTCGCCCCCAGCTTAAATCCACTCGCCAAATGCTAGTAGGCGAGTGGAAATTTTGAGGGCTGCTCTATTACCCAAGTTTTCAGCTGGGACCTGCAAATTAATAAATAGGCGCCTTATATTTACTGCAATAGATCTATTTGGAATAAAACCAGATTGATCTATATGCACCATTACTAGGATTACATCCACCATTACTAGTAAAAAAAATATATTAATAAAAATGCCCTAAAACTACCCCTATTTTGTAAACGCTATAACTTTTGCACAAACCAATCAATAAACGCTTATTGCATTTTTTTTAATGAAAAATATGTAGAAGAATACGTATCGGCCTAAACTGAGAAAAAAAAATGTGAGGAGCAATGTTGCAGATCAGGCTGCACTAAAGCTGCAGATGGACACAGATCTGGCTGCATTTAGGCTGCAGATGGGCACAGATCAGGCTGCATTAAACTGCAGATGGGCACAGATCAGGCTGCATTAATGCTCAGATTCCATCATTTTGCTTCAAAGTGGTTTATTAAAAAAAAAATTATTTTTCTGAAACGTCCCTCTTAAATTGGGGTGCGTGTTATACGCCGATAAATACGGTATGTTTCTCTTAAAGAGTTACCTTGACTCATGCAAATGCTCAGTATCGGTCCCGATACCGATACTAGTATCGGTATCGGGACAACCCTAGTTGTCATCGTTGCTGGCTCCTCTCAGCTGTCCTCTCTCCTTAGTCTCTTGTCAGCACTCTCACAGTGGTCTCGGGAATAGCGTGTCTCTCTGTGCCTCTTGCGGATGCTGCTAGACAGTGTGGCTCTCTCTTTTAGATGGAGTTTTACCACACAGTCCTGTCACCTCTCCTCCACTCTGTCTTCTCCTGCTGACAGTACTCTCTCAGTAGTGCTGTGTTCTCCTAAGTCACTCTCATCTTTTTAGTTCTCTGTGGCATCTCTCCTCCACCACACCACACTTTCTGGGTCACAGTATATTCTATGGCTGATATCCATAGAATGGGTTGTACATGCTACATTCTTTAAAACAGCAAAAAAAAGTCTGGCACCAGGAAACGGGGATGTATATGACAGTGGGAATAAAACTTTGCGTCCTACAGGTGCCCAATAAGCTGTTATGTGGAAGAACACACCAGGAGAGATGTGATAGGAATGTGTACAATCAGAAGCAACGATCCAAAAAAGCGCTATTTGGGCCAAGCCTTGTGCAGACAAAATTAACAGGCAAAAATCAATAAGCAGAACTATTTATTGATTTAATGATGCCATAGGTTAATATGTTAAAAAACAATTCAATTCTCTTTTGCATAGATGGTCAACAGTCAGCTTGCTCAGCACTATAGTGATACCTTATGGTGGCGGCAAATAGACCAGCTGGTTTGAAAGTTTGCTGCAGTGATGGAATCCTCATGTGTCCACTGTGAAGTCCCCTCCCCGCCATGTGCACTTCACAGGGGACACATGAGGGTTCCATCACTGCATCAAACTTTCGAACTAGCTGGTCTATTGGCAGCCTCCATAAGGTATCACTATAGTCTGGGCCGGACTTACCATTGGGCTTCACTGGGCTCAATAGGAGGCCCCGTCCGTTTACATTACATTTTTTTCAATAACATGCCAGTCATTAAATTTTTCATTTAAAGTGTGTTGATTGGTCTAGCATTTTTACCTGTTCTAGGGACATTGATAATTTTTGTCCTCCGTCTAAGTAAACAAACTGTCTTATTTTTATTATTACCCTTGTGAAGCTATTTTTGCAATATTATCCCTGGTGTCTGTTCTTTTGCTGGATGTGGCATGTTACTTTGGCTCCAATTGCTGGATTTGCCCTTTGAATACATTGCACTCTGAGGCCCCGTACACAGGGCCGAGGTTCTCGCCAGAAACCAGCGAGAACCTCGCTGGGAGCTGCATTCCAGCGAGAACCTCGGCCGTGTGTACGCTCTCTGCTCGCCCCGCCCGTCGGGAAACCCGTCGAGCAAATATAGAACAGGTTCTCTAATTGCCCCATGGCCCGTCGGGATGAATGGCTGGTTGCCATTCCTGACGGGCGGGTCGCAGATTCTGACGGCCGGCAGAGAACCTCGACGGGCGGAATGATGTGTTCCGCCCGTCGAGTTTCTCTGCCGTGTGTACGCGGCATGACTTGTGTTAGTGCTTTTTTTGTGCCCATGCGCAGTATATATCATGTCCTTCGGGACAACGGTATGTTTACTATTGATGACTACGCGTCATCATTATGCGACGCGGTCGCGATGACGTTGTTACACCCGGTCATTCTTCTGTGCATGTGCGGGCATCCGAATGACACTATTTATAGCTGTGGCGGCTACCAATGGACAGACGTGATGGCTCATATGGCAGAATGATATGATCCCTCTCCATCTGACAGGTACAGCGGAAGCTGTTTCCTTGCCAGGCTCTTTGTGGTGATATTGGGTTATTTATCCCCATACACACATTCATTTTATGCTGTTTTGCTTCCCTAGGCATACCCTTTTGAAGTGGGAGAACTGTACCCTCCTCTTTTCATTATGGGTTACTAGGATTGGTGGTTCTGTTAACTTTTTCTTTAGGAGCTGGAAGGCAATTTCTCTTTCTGTGTTCCATTCAACTGGTATTGGAGACTTTTGGTACCTCTTAGGGTGTCCTCTCAGAAGTTCTAATATTGGCCCCGCAATTTGGGCAAAATGAGGAATAAAGCGTCTGTAGTATCCTGCGAAACTGAGAAAACTCCTCACTTCTTTCACTGTAGTAGGAGTAGGCCAATTTCTTTTCTGGATCCGGTTTAACACCTTCAGAGCTTACAATATGCCCTAAGTATTTGACTTCTGTCTTCAGCAGATAGCACTTAGATGGTTTGACTTTGAGTCCATGTTTAATGAGGATTTGAAAAACGTTGGCCAAATGTTTCAAGTGCTCTTCATAAGATTTGGAGTAGATGATGACATCGTCTAAGTACAACAGGACGGTTTCAAAATTGATGTGTCCTAAACAATGCTCCATTAATCTTTGAAAAGTTCCGGGCGCATTGCAAAGTCCAAAAGGCATGCGGTTGAACTCAAATAGGCCCATAGGGGTGGTAAATGCAGTCTTCTCACGATCTTCAGGTGCCATTGGTACTTGCCAGTATCCACTGGTTAAATCAAGGGTAGAGAAGTAGGCTGAAGATCCTAAGGCTGTCAAAGATTCCTCTATGCGTGGTAAAGGGTAAGCATCCTTGTGGGTGATTTGGTTAATTTTTCTGTAATCCACACAGAATCTGATGTTACCATCCTTTTTGCGGACAAGGACTAGAGGTGCAGCCCATGGACTATGGCTGTTTCTAATGACATTGGAGTCCTTCATCTCTTGGATCATTTGCTTTACGGATCGGTACATAGTTGGTGGTATAGGCCGATATCTTTCCTTGATCGGTGCGTGTGAACCTGTAGGAATGGAGTGCTTGATAATATCCACTTCTCCATAGTCTGTGGAATGCTTACTGAAGGCACGGTGAAGCTCCTTCACAATTTCTAGTACTCCCTCAATTTGGTTTGCTGGTGTGGAAGCATCTCCCACATGAACTTCTTTCCACCAGGATGTGTTTACATTTTGGTCCTGTGGGTTCTGTCTCTTGGTAATTTGCTCTGTGGTAGATGTAGCCACACTGATGACATCTTGAAAAGTGACTTGGATTAGCTGTGCAATAGGACGATGTTTTGTTAGGGTTACACTGCTATCACTTAAGTTTAGGAGTTGTATAGGCACTTTACCTTCAGAGACGGTTACTAGGCTCCTTGCAGCTCTAACTAGAGGATAGTCTTCCAAAACAACAGGCTCTACCAGGGCTTGGTAGTCTTGACCTTGAATTCCGACTACAGCTCGGCACCACAAGAGAGTTTCGGTGTTGGGTTTGAGGATCACAGGTTGCTTATCCCGGATGCGGGCACAGCAAATTTCTCCCTTTTCATTAGTGAATCTCTGTTGCGCATTTAGTACACGGATGGTTTTGTTGGATCACTTTCCTAGAATCAGGAGAGGCAGTAGGCACCAACTGGTGCAAGGCTTCTAGCATCTCAACATAACAGTTCCTGAGGACATTCATTACTAGGACTACTGGAGGGTTAGGGTTATTGTCTCTGACTCGTACCACAATAAGGCCTTGTCGAGGTAGTGTAGTTCCTCCTACTTGAATGGTAGGTTCCCAATAACCATGGACTGGTATGGGTTTGCCGTTACTGGCTATGAGGCTCAGCCAGGATTCTGGAGGTTGGGTAAGCTGATTTTGATCCCAGTATTTTTCAAAAGCTGTTTGTTGGATGGTGGTGACTTGGGATCCGGTGTCAACTAGGGCAACAAAAGGAACTCCATTTATTTGAAGTGTCACTTCAGGACAGGATCCAACGTATCTTGGCATCCAGTCGGGATCTTCTGGACCTATTGGTTTACCTCCCGAGGGGTGGTCCTTGGCCTCGGGGGTTTCCCGTTTAACTGCCAGCAGGTTGCTTCTGTGTGGCCTGGTTTGTGACAGTACGTGCAGACAGGCCGCTTAGGGGTACTAGTGCGGTCAGGGGGACGTCCGCCAGAATCTCTGAAACAAGTCTCTCTATACTTAGAAGGGAAGAGTCTTCTGGACACAGGTTTCTCATCCTCTAGCATTAATGGTTTCTCCCATTGTTCCAATTTTTGGTGGACTTTCTCCAGACTTTTAGTCAGGAAATGGACTTGCTCAGTCAAGGCAACAACTGCGTCAGGGACTGGAGCTTGGGTTGCCTGACTGACTATAGGTAAAGACTTTACAGGGGTAACCAGCTGTGATACAGGCACTTCAACAGATCTAACAGGTTCAGTTGGGTTCTTTCCCAGTATGCTGATAGCTAGTTCTTTGAAATCTAAGAAGGTAGCTCTTGAAGGTAGCTCTGTTGGGCAGCTAACATTCTTAGTTGGCTTTTTAAATTGTCTGTATTGACGCCTTCAATAAATTGTTCTTTCAGGGTTTTGTCCTGATTCTCTGCCTCACGGGGGTCTACTTGGACAACAGCTCTAAGGGCTTCCTGTAAAGATAATGCAAAGTCTCTGAGTGACTCACCAGATTGCTGTCTCTTGCTGAAGAACCTCATCTTGACCTCTGACACGGTTCTGGGTTCGAAGGTGGTGTAGAGACGTTCAAAGATCTGCTCCATGGTCTTCCTCTCTGAGCTTGGCCAAGATTTCACTTCTCTGAGTGCAGCTCCTTCCAATTGCGCAAGAAGAATCTCCATCTGTTGCTCCGAGGATACAGGGTACAATCTGAACACAGCAAGAATTTTTTCTTTAAAGTCCCTTAAAGTATGAATTTCTCCAGAATATCGTGGGAACCAGGGGGCCCCAAAATAATAAGGCATGGTTAAAGGCATTAAGCTTGGTGTTGCAGCGGTTGGTATTGCACTGAGACCGTCTGCGGCTGATGCAGGGAGTCCGCCGAGGTCAGGCTGCACGTCATCTTCCTGCACAGACATGGTAAAAGCAGGCGAATTCTAGTTAGGTAAGTCAAATGCGTTTTTAGACACTTTTTGTGTGGTGTTGCTATGGGCAACCGCTGTCTTGCGGGTGTATGGCCCTTTAAGAATTTAATGTCAGCTGAATACAATGCTGCAGCAATGTTGATTTTGGGTCTCTGGCAGAGTTCCAGCTATCAGTGCTCCTCATAGTTAGTAGAGACAACTGACGGGTTGCAAATACTGCTCGGACGGCAAGCAATGTGATTATTTTCTCTTCTTTTGCTCGCATGCAAAGTCTCGCGACTTCTGGGACGTGCGTTTGTCACACTCTCCTCTCAGGATTGACACAGCAAAGGTAAGGCCAGACAATTTTGCATAAATGGGTGGCACCAAACTTTCCACTCTTCAGGGGGTGTCACTAATTTATCCACAGTGATGGCGCAGAAATTTTTGAACAAGAAGGTCTCCGGCAGCCATTTTAGGTGTATGGAAACAGTCAATTCAAATACAACAAGCAGTTTTGTTGACACGCAAACGTTTAATTTCCTCACTTTGGATGCTGCGGTTTTTATGCTGATAACTGGGATAACGCTTCCTTGCAGCTTTTAAACAGTTTAAACAGTTCTGTGGCCCCACACAGCATGCAATAAGTAAATAGTCTCTCAATAAAGCAAAGGGGCTTATTCTGATGCAACAGTCTTTTAGATAAGGCGCAGGGGTTTATATCCTGTTCGTGACGCCAAAATTCTATGCGACGAGCCAGAACCGCAGGGGCGACACGTGAGGTGCACAGTGGGCCGATGGGAGACAGCAATAATACAGTTCATCGGTTTACTCACGGTTAGCAGAAAGCCTCCCTGGGCCGGTCGCACAGAGATGGGGAAGACAGCACAAAATCCTCCGGGGCACGCTCTGTGATAGGGAAACGCCAGCCAAGATGGTGGTTGAGGTGCCCGTGATGACAGGGGTGTTTAAAGTGCTTGTGGCGGCTGGGTCCCTTGATGGTATTTGTCGTGACGCCAGTACCGTTAATGGTGGTACGACCATTTGCAGTGTTGAAGAATGAGGTAGACAGAAGTAGGATACAACTCACAATTTTTACTGTGACTGGTTTTGATTGCAATACAGACATCCAGTTAAAATACAGTATCTGGGTAGAGAGAGAATTCTGCTGATCCACTGTTAATAGGCTTTAGTAATCCTGGACTCAGGCTGTGGTTGAGTATTATGCTTGCTTGTTACTGGTCCCTTTTGAATCCAGTGACCTTGGTGAGGTTGCCGGAGGCTAAGAAATCCTTCACCTTTATGCTCAAAAAGGTCTTTGCTGCCGATTTAATGGCTTTCACCTTTTGATTTAAGCAGTTCCAATCTGTCCCTTCTCTGGACTGACCTTCTCTCTCCTTCACCTTCTTCCTTCTCCACACACACACTTCCTGAACTTAACTACCGACCACAGATAACCTGAGCTGGGATAGATATCCCAGAGTGGTGCTATCCCCATCTTGTGGTGGGAAGTATGAAGCACACCTGACCAGCATATGAACAGGGATCTCACAGATGTAGAAATGCAAACTGACATGCAATATAGCAATAACAAAGAAATAATACTTTTGCAGTTCCCACATGTCCTGAGTGGGACGCTGCACTTATACCAGTTCTATTTAAAGTAATGTATAGAAGGTAGGGCCCAAAAGTGACTCAAGCCCAGGGGCCCCCGCCAACCAAAGTCCTACCCTAACTATAGTGCTGAGAAAGCTGACTGTTGACAATCTATGCAAAGGAGAATTTAATTGTTTTTTAACATATTAACCTATGGCAACATTAGATCAATAAATAGTTCTGCTTATTGACTTTTGCCTGTTCATTTTGTTCGCACAAGACTTGTCCCAATCAACGCTTTTTTGTATGGTTGCTTCTGATTGTACATGTTACATTCTTTGACAGCTCTCCCTCATCCTCCACACTATGATCTCTTTCAGGATACCACCAACACAGCCACACCATATTTCGGTTACAGTTTCCCCATCCACACTAATGTCCTCTGCAACTCTTCCCTCACTATCCGTAATAGCTTATCTACCGAATCTCCCCACACTGAGCACGTCACCCCAATCATTTATGTACCTGTACACACAGCACTCACCCCAACCTCTTTACACAATTCTATATAAACTATATCCAGCACTACATCCTTTCCATACCAATGTGCTTTGTATGGTACCTCAGAATCCAATAAAAAGTCATAACTCTCGATCAGCATACTTGTTCTGGGTGATTCAGAAAGTATTGAAACCCCTTATACACCTAGAAAAAAGATGTGTATATTGCTTTTATTTTAAGGCTGCTGGATAAGGGCAAATAAAACAATCTAATGTTTTTGCGCAGTTGACTAACTTTACAAAGTTAAAAATGATAGCATAACTTAAAATGTTAGAATGTACCTTTTTAATGCAAGTTTTTCTGTAGAAAGTTAAAGAGCATTGTACAAAGTTCAGTATAACATAATCATAAAATCCAATTAGAATTATCTTTCACTTTTAATGTACTTAGCAGATCGTCTTTGCTTTTGAAATGCAACGACCAACATTTTAACATTTCCTAAACCGAAAGCAGCACTGTCTTTTTACAATAGTAATTCCTGGAAAGAGATTATAAGACAAGAACTGGAAAAAAATATTCATGATACACATGAAACTGATCTCAATCTAGCACATTTTATAATGCTGTCTGCCTGAAATAATGGTTCCTTTTGTATAGGAGGTTTTCATGTCATATGTGAAGCCTTTCAAATATCACATTAACACTGAAAATTACCCTTTTCCACATTTATACTCGTGACTGTTAGAGCCATTATATCTCATGCTTTGTGTATTCTTGGCACAATTTTCTGTTTTATCTCTTGGCCTAAAGGCTATATGATATAAGTCATAAATTCTCATGTAAAAACATAAGAAGGACAAAAAAAACTATTTCCAGAAATCTTTAAACTGTATAACCAATCTTTCCCCAAAGTATGATTGCCCATCTGTCAAACACATCTATAGAAATGCTTTGTTTGAAATACATCTACTGTATGCAGTAAAATGTTCCTTTTATATAGGGATGAGTGAAATCAATATCAGTGGTCATTACTTTAACTTTCTCTCTTTTTTTTACTAAAAGTTACTTGAACACTACACATAATCAAATTCCAATTATACCCCCAATCATACCATCATCCCTTCAGCTTCATGGTAAATATCCTCCGATTTCATCTTTTTTTTCTGGACTTCTGGCCACCAGCTATTGCCAGTTTTACAGACTCATCTTTTGTGTCCCATAAATCACATCATAATTGTATTGAAATAATTGAAATACCTAAACAATGGGCATCTCTTTAAACCGTGTACCAGAAAATAATGTTGGATGGAAGAACGGGGAAGCAGACATTTACCCTGGACTAACCATTAAAATAGAACTAAAGTTAAAAGTTTTTTTTCCATTTTGGATAGGAGTAAGGGAGCGTTAAAAGCCCTGTACTGTATGTTTTATTAGCCATCTGTTTCCCATTGGAGAGATTTCCCTTCACTTCCTGTCCCATAGCCAAATTAGGTTGTGAAATGAAATGCCTACAAAGTTAGAGTCACCAGAACTGGGGTCCCAATTGGAAAATTTCCCCTCTATTCCTGTCTTTTTGACCACTCAAAATTTGGGAATTTTCTTTTAGTTTCACTTTCAGTGGTAACGTTCAGAAGGAGAATCAGTGAGGCTGAATCTCCCTAACAAAAACACAGACAGTAATAAAAACATGTCAGATATTCTAATCCCTTCTCCGTGTCCTAATTTTCCATGTTCTCTTTTACTGCCACACATGACCTTAGTCAAAATTGTATTAGTCAGTGTTCTTATCTGCTGTATTCACCATTAATTATTATTATTATTTCAGGTACTTATATAGCTCCGTCAATTTACGCAGCACTTTTATACAGCAGGGCTACAGGTAAATTTAGTTGTGCTGGGTGGTAGCCAGCCTGGCTAATTTATAGTGTTTAGTGGTCAAATGGCTTTCTTCCTAATCCTGTTTAGCTGTGGCTTCTCCTTTATGTCAGCAGATGGTCCTTTGACATTAATATGATGCGCTACAGTGAGTTCAGGTTATGAACAAACATACCTTTCTCAGCCAAGGTATTGGGAGGAGGTATTTATTTGGAAGGAGTCAGGTAATCTGAGTCTTCCCCTCCCAGGCTACGGGCTGGGTGGGATGTGTGTGGAACAGATCATGGCTGCCTGAGGCCTATCCAGGTGCTTTCATGGCTGCTAGGTGTTTAAGATTCTGAGAAAGCCTGCTTAAGTTCCAGAAACAATCCAGAGAGGGATGTAGTTCTAGAGAAATACCAGAGGTGACTCTTCATGGACCAGGGACCCTTCAAGAGAGAACTCACCCAAAGAATTCTGTATGACGCTTTGAGTAAAGTTCAGTTACTATAGGAGATATACAAAGTACAGATGTGCTGGTTCAACATAAAGGTAATTTTCCTGCTGTCTGCCTTATCTAACCTTTTTGTCTAAGGAGTCTGCCTGTTTGCTGATCGTTAATATTTTTGACTAAGGGTGTTGTCGTTGGGTGCTCTTTGTACGCCCCACATCTAATTCACACTTGGAGAATGTAGCCTGCCATCTTAGGAGCTGAGTCTTTGCCCTTTCCTTCAATTCAGGTGAGAGAGGAGTATTCTTTAGATAGAACTCCTCGACAGGGATTCCATGCTTTGCCTCCCACCAAATCAGACGGTGGCCAGATTCACTTGTCCCAGCAACATCCGAGATCTTCCCGTGACTTCTCTGCAACGTATTAGTTGAAACCACTTTGGGAATTATCTTGACTCCCATGTCTTCCCATGTCAAGGATGATGAAAGGGCCTGATTGCTTCCAATTTAACGGGATGTAACACTTTCTCCCACCGGTCTAGACACCAGATCTTCCCTACTCCGTCAGCAGGGGCCTTCTGCTCTTGCACTAGGCGTTGTTAGACTTTTCTCAGCATGGGGTGTATACCCATGGTTGGAGCGTTAGGCTCCTGGATAAGAGGCATTTAACAGTCTTCTAACAAGATCAGTGTTGGTTCCAATGATTAGGGAACTCTTGCTGGCCCCTGATGGGTGAGGACAGACCATTGCCAGTGTGTCAAACATCTCTGTCTTTCCAGCCACAGAGGGGTAAAAGGTAGCTGTTGTAGGGAAAATTTTGGGTTCCAATGCCCCATATCTTTAACTCATCCAACTTCTGCAATGGCAGGTGCTTAAGATGCTTATTGTATAAGTCTCGGTAGAGAAGGGTCACTTGTGCCACACATTCCAGGAGGGCTTTGGTATAGATTCCTTCTCTAATGGACACAACAGGAGAAGGTCCAACTAGCTTGGCAGAAAATTTGTGGGAGGTAGTCGAATTTGCCTGTCCTGTGGCCTGTATTCATGCGTCCTTATTGTTAAGCTTTGGGTTTTGCTTGCATTTTGGTTGAGCTCCAGAAGGCTGGTATGCTCTCCCTCTCCTCGACCGAGCACTTAAAGTCCCTGGGGTTAAAATATCTGGCCGCTCAGAAGTCGTTTGGGAGTTGTTTGCGATAGTTTAGGCTTACTTGCATCCCCACCCAGCTGACTCCTTCACCGGGGCCTTGTGAGGATTCCTGCTGTCATCTTGAAGCTAGTAATGACCCACTCCTCTGTAGTTGAGACAGACCACTTGATCCATAGACTTCACTGTAGGAACAACTGTAGGGGTTTAAGTCTGTGTGGGTTCTGAGGTACCTTTGCTAGGCAATGTGGTGATTCTAGTTGCCAACAGGTTCAGCATTTCCATCACTTGGGACATTTGCTACTTCAGGATGGCTATTTCTGAACAGAGCTCAGTCACCTCCACCGACCCAACGCCGACTAGAAATGTCGATGCTAACCTGGCTACAGCCTCCTTGTCCACAAACATGGCTTTTTCCTCTCTCACTAATTTAATGAGCTCAAGGTACTTAAACCAGTGTTTCCCAACTCCAGTCCTCAAGGCACACCAACAGGTCATGTTTTCAGGATTTCCATTATTTTGCACAGGTGATTCGATCAGTTTCACTGCCTTAGTAATTACCACAGCTGTTTTAATTGAGGGAAATCCTGAAAACATGACCTGTTGGTGTGCCTTGAGGACTGGAGTTGGGAAACACTGACTTAAACAACATGGCACCAGCTGAGGTCATCAAGCTGGATTAGAGCATAGAGCGCTTTTCAGGACCTGCTGTATTCTAGCTTGATCTATGGCAGAAGGTTGCATCCCTTTCTTTAACACAATCTGGTACAACATCCTGTTCAAACGTCTGATGTATTCAGACAGGCGTTCACCTTGGCGTTGGAGACCATGTTCGAATTTGTAAAGTAAGTCTGCTGCTGTCTCTATGGGTTCAAACTCCTCCTGTAGCATAGTGAGGTAATCAGAGGCAGTGCAGGCCATTTTACTTAATTATAGGTTCTGGATGGCTTTTGCAGCAGCCTCTCGCAAACTCTCACTGATGAGCTGTCTCTTTTGGGCTTCTGGTGCATCCAACTTCTCTAGGGCTTGCACGGCTGGCTCCATCCAAGTCTCATACTCTTCTTACCCATCAGGCACTTGTTGCTTCCCAGAGAAAGTTCTTAACTCTCTGTACTGAATCCCAGTTCATGTAGGGGTGTTCTTTGAGCGTTTGACCATGAACTCTCCCAAGGCTGTGATGAACTCCAGCCCAATCATGGCTTTAGGTGTCGTGAGATAGCCTCTTTGGCTGAGTTTGCTTGGCTTGAACTTTCTGAGTTTACATTGAAAGGATCAGGATCCATCTTGATACTTTTAGGGGTGCTGTCTTGAGAAGTTGATTGCAGAGTAGCGGTATGTCTAGGACGAACCCTCATCTGTAGCGCTACTAAATAGGAGTTTGAATGTGTTCCACCCATGTAACAAAACATGAATCAGACGGAGACAGAAAAATGCAGAGAAAATCACACCTTTTAATATAGTGGTAAAAATGGTACAAACAGTAAACATAGTTAAAACATAGCCAGAGTTCAGTAATAAAAGCGGCTAGTCAGTGCAAGCCAGTAAATCAGGAAACCAGATACTAGCATAGTCTGAGACAGAAAACAGTATCAGGAACCAGAATGGACGTCCGCCAGGCAAGTCTTTAACAGGATCACTGCAGAGAATCTTTAGATATGTTGACCAAGGCGAAGGCATGGGAGAAATGAATAAAGCCGTTTAATTAGCCAGAAGGGGCTGGCTGACGAGCAGGAAATGATCACCAGGTGAGGCACTGTGGAACGATGAGTGCTGGCAATTAACCAAAAGCTGAGCACTGAGAAGGGAGGGCTCAGCCCAGCCCTGACAGCCCGTGACCCTACCTTTCAACCCCAAGAACCATATCAGTCCCACCTAGCAACTGAGTTAGTGAGATAGCACAATAAATGACACACAGACACTGTTAAAACTGTTTTAACTCTCTCAGGTTTACTCCATCAAGAGAAGAGACTTAAAAGGGTACTGGTCAGCCAAGTCGTGAATAAACAGACAAGACTCGGTTGAAATAGTTCTCAAAGCAGTCAATAACAATTTGCAACAATAAGTGAATAATACCAATATACACAATAAAGAACAATTGGTAACTGGATTCCAAAGTGAGACTATTGGTCTCTGTAAGTCTTGAATCTTAATAGGGGATGAGGTGGTGTAAATACCGTTAATGTGTCCCCTTTAAGGGCAACTAAGAGTCAGTGTTCAGAATGCAAGGCCTTGCGGTTATCTTCACCGGTAGTTGGAGCTCAGAAAAGATACCGAATCCTCAACATGCAACAAGGGGAGTTAGTAATCAGTATAAAGAGATTTAAGGGGATAAGTGATAGGTCCTCTTCGCAATTCGTAACTATGCACTCTGTATACAGTATTCAAGAAGTGGGTAAAATGCCCTCTCACCAGTCCTGTCACTCAGACAGAATGAGGATGTCCTGCCAGCTTGTTCCTCACATGGCCCGTCTTACCATCTTGCGACCGGATTGCCTCTGGTATCCAAACACCCGGAAATTACACTGGACGTCTCTCTCTGGTATGAGGCCCGCAGTCTCTGGAACCATCTCTAGACTGTCGCTGGAGCCTTTGGATGGATAGCTTCTCAGTGATTCACTGCAGGTCCCCGGGACACATCCGTCTTTCTCTCTCCCTCGTGGTAATCTCCCTATCTCCTCAGACAAGCAAGATAGGGTCTCCACTTTCTTTTCTCCAGAGCTTGCTGGTCTTAATAGTTCCTACCCACATACAAGACTATAGGGCCATTTGTTATAGAGACTAGATATTCTAGAATTCTTTGCAGCTGCTGCTACTTGTTAAAATCCCTCTGATTGGCTCCTGTAATTGCTACTATACTTGGCTCTCCTCCTCTTGCCAATAGTGGCACAGGGGAGAGAAAGGAGTCACCGCTCCAGGTGGGATCACTAAATGGTTACAGGTGGTGCAGGATACCGAGGGTGCTGGCGGTGCACTAAGCAAAATGAGGACAAAGAAAAATGGATAGCCGCACTCCAAAACCTGATGGGTGGTCTTTTATTCAATAGACAGCATGTACAAAAATAGGGTCACAGCAGTAGAAAACAAGGAGCAGCCGACGCGTTTCGCACTGGATCAGTGCTTATTCATGGCTCATGGCAGGTTGCAGAGTGAGCAGTTTCCTATGTGTCAGATGAGAGGAAGAGGGGGGCTGACAGGCTTGTTTTCCCTCTCTGCCTTTCAGCATTCAATCCAGCGGCGGTCAGCTTTACTAGGCGCCCGCTACAATAGTGTTCAGTAATAACCTCTACTGATCCCATTGTAGATCCCTTTGCACACAGGGAATCTAGCTGCTGTGAGTACAAGCCTGGCATTTTGGTGCACCCGAGAGGCAGAATACCTGCATTCTGGGCATTTATCCCTGAACACATAGGGCCCTGAATGCGTGTACCCACAGTCCAAGTAACAGTAAAAGAGAGCGCCAGGTCAGTGTAAATAAAACCAACAATACTTTAATTATTTATCCATTATATCAGACCTCAAAATTTCCACTTGCCTACTAGCATTTGGCGAGTGGATTTAAGCTGGGGGCGAGTGATGACAGGGCTGCATGACCAATCTCCCTCCAATCAGTGCCTACACTTAGAGTCCCGATGAGATTGGCGGCCGAAGAGGAAAGGTGCATGCTCAGGAAAAGTAGTCTGGTGAGCCGCGCACAGGCAGAGCAGTACACATGTGCTCTCCTTATGATTCTCATTAAGCCATGGGACCTAACAGTATGACCTCTCTGAGCCTGCCCCCCTCCCCCGACCAATGTAGCTAGAGAGCAGAAAGTAATGAGTGAGGTGGAGGATTGCGAAAATTACCACTGAAAGTTGCCCTGACATGAGAGCGGCAGTCTTCCAGTTTGTGCAGATTTCTTCTCCTTGTGCTCTATGTAAGTGTCCAACAGTTCAGCCTGAGCACCGTGAACAGACTGGTCTCAATGTGTGCTGTGCAGTGTCAGTGTGCGCTGTGCTATGGTGTCAATGGCTGTGCAGTTGTGTGGATCTCAGCACTGGATTATACTCCCTCCCGCTGTGCTGCAGCTCCTCTCCTCACTGCCGGCCTGAATAAAAGGGGGAAGTGGGGACATGCAAGCGTGGAGCCGCACACACAGGCTCCTGATGATGAGATGAGAGGGAGAGAGAGAGAGAGGATGGATGGATGGATGGGAGTTGCAGAGGAGACAGCAAGAGAATGGGGAAGAGACCCAGTTCTAGTGCCCTGTCCCTATGGTCTGCCCCTAGTGCCCTGTTCCATTATGTTAAAGTAGTTGTTGCTAATATTTAATTTTGTAACTTGATTCTGCATAAAACATTTAACAGTGTCATTCTATGAGATAATCTACGGGGGCGTGTTTACGGGTGCAATTAGGCGCAGGGCAGTGTATGAATTATGTTGGGCAACTTGTGGCGAGTAACTCTTGAGGCCTGGCTAGTAGCTCAGGACTTGAAATGTTGAGCCCTGCATTATATATTATATTGTATTCCATCTCCTGCCAGTTAGCGCTGACTCACTCACTAGGTACTAGTTTGTGTATTGCTTTATTGCAGCATACTTCAGACTGTCATAGGCTTTTACAGACTGCAGGAACTGGGGTTGGATGCTGCATCTGTGTACTCCTGGGCATACAAAAATGAAGTGATTACACTTACAACAGCTAAATGCCCCATGTGCAAGGGGCCTTACTGTTAGATATAGTGAAATCAATCCTGCATCTGTCACTCGATCAGTTCTGTCTTCTGCATTTCAAACCTGTTCTCCACAGATATTCCCATCAGTGCTAATTACATTGTAAAAATATTTTCATTAACTAAAATACAGGTAAAACTAAAACAATTCAGATGACTAAAATACGACTAACAGTATAATGCCATTTTAGTCAAGAGACTAAAATATGACTAAAACTAAAATGGCATTTTAATCAAAAGATTATGGCTATATTGTGCTGCAACTTTGAAAATGACTTGCTAAGCTATTGCTAGACTTGCCAGGCTTTACAAGTTTGTTGCACAATTGACATCAGATCAGCTTTCTTTGCAAACATTCTACAAGTCTGCTGCAAGTTCTGGTTCAGTTATGTTGTGCAATAGTCATCAAACCACACGGGTCAATGTGGTTGAAATGTCATGCTGTAGACCTGCCACAAATTTGTGGTAAGTTGTCCTTGCTATCTTGGATAGTACATGGGAAAACCTTAATACCATAAATAACATGTTATTCGATTTTTACACCAGGACTATATAATGAGTTTGGCAATTCTAGAAATGCTTAAATAATTCATTACAATTAAACTAAACTCCATAGATTTGTATACACTAAATGGAAAATGAGGGAACAGTTATTACTTTGTGATCCCCATTTGGTAGCAGGGTGTTCATGTTGGATCTCAGTATGGTACAGGACCTGCCTAGGAACCGAGCCTGGGGTCAGGTATGCATGGCACTGCAAAGTGAAATATGGAGTTTTCCCTGTATGTCCAAGTTTGAAATATCGTTAAACATGCAGAGTGGAGATGAGAGACAAACTGGTGGAGTTAAATACTTGCTTAGTAATACTTTCTCAAAATGCTTCTGAGTCATATGTGAGCACAGGTAGGAAAAGGTCATGTCACCGGGTGTGAAGGTGAAGAATACGTCGCAAACCTTCTGTAAAGATATGATGCCGTAAGTGTATTGTGGCCTTAAAGTTTTAATGTCCCCCGAAGTAAGTGTTGTATATGAGCTGATGTAGTGTACTCTAGTGGTGCCCCTAGGGGGCCACCTTCCAACACTCTGGTGTCTATAATCTCAATGAAAGCTGTGCTTCAGGTATACAAACACCTTGGGCCAGATTCAGGTACGAGTTACGACGGCCTATCTCCAGATATGCCGTTGTAACTCTGAGTGAGTGGCGTCATATCTATGCGCCTGATTCTTAGAATCAGTTACACATAGTTTTGTCTTAGATCCGACCGGCGTAAGTCTCTTATGCCATCTATCTAAGTTGCATATTTACGCTGGCCGCTAGGTGGCTCTTCCGTCGATTTACACGTCGAATATGGTAATGAGCTAGATACGCCGATTCAGAAACGTACGTGGGCCCGGCGCATTTTTTTACGTCATTTGCGTAAGGCTTCCTCTCCAGCCTGACTTGCATACACAGATTCATGCAAAAAAACGTCCGACCAAAGTGCGGTGACGTACAAAACGTACAACGGGACTATAAAGGGGAAGTTCCTTTCAAATGGCGCCACCCTTTGGGCTGCTTTTGGGCTGCATACTTGATTCTGAGCATGCACGGTTTTTCCCCTTGGAAAAGCATACACACGACCGTTTTGTCGCGAAGAGAAAAAGACTGACGGGAAACACGGAGAGAAAAAAAGAGAGCTGGTTTGAATTTTTTTGCGAGCAGTTTTTTCGATGGGAAAACTGCTAGGGAGCATACTCACGACCAATATAACAAAATGGCAGTTTTCTCGTTGTGAAAACCGGTCGTGTGTACAAGGCATAAGACGTTGTATTGGGGGAATGTTTAGGTGAAAATACTTCAGGATAGCTCTAGGTAGCACGGAAATACCTAAAAAAAAAAAAGAAAAAAATGTGCTAGCTATTTGCTAGGGATGTCAGTTTAATAATTTTATTGAGCCTGAGGTTTGCTTTCATTTAGACTGTAGAGTAAAGGTGAGTTATTTAAAAGTTAATTTATTCAGCACTGGTGGAAAGTGATATCAGAGTGAAAATCCCCACATAAATATGTATGACACACTCTGTAGAAACAAAATGATTAGAGATATTAATAACTATAGTATATGTGTATGACCTACAAGTATCAGGGCTATGTTGTTTCTCTATTCAGAACACTTGTGTTTTAGCATATGGTAATCATGTCAGTGTTCAACTGCATATTAAATATGACTGTTATGTTATTAAATAGAGTGCATTCAATATGCAAATAAAATGTTGAACAAATTACACAGAATTGTATTTATAATAAGTGTGTGCTTGCGGGACAGAAAGATATAATTAACAACAGTTAAAGAGCAAAAAAAATGTGAAATGCAATCTGCAGATTAGTATATCATCTTATGCCTGCAAGAAAATCAGAAAAAAAATATTCATATACAGAATTTTCAGAGGATAAATGTGTGAGAAATTATTACCTGTATCCTAATTTTCAATCCAAATTAAAATGATACATTAATATATTCGTACTGAGCTGTGGGTAGCACAAACATCTACCTTTCCTCCAGCTTATGTACATCAGACTCACATTCTGAACACAGAGATTACAGAATAAAGGGTGCAATGATCACAACAAAAAATGAAGGTTACTGGGAAACCATAATGAATTTGTTTTTATCTTATTTTCTTTAGGTCCTGAAGTTTTTACACCTTTTAAACTGATGTGTTGTTAAAATCTTACTTTAACAAAAATTGATAACTGTTTGCTTTCTGACTGTCACTCTTACATAAGTACATAGTTAGTCAGGTTGAAAAAAGACACAAATCCATCTATTTCAACCATAACAATTTTATTTTTATTTTTATACAATCCCATATACCCTATTATATAGCCACATTTGATCGAGAGGAAGGTGAAAAACCCCAGCAGAGCATGATCCAATTTGCTACAGCAGGGAAAAAATCCTTCCTGATCCCCCGAGAGGCAATCAGATTTTCCTATAAATGTTAGTACCCAGTTATATTATGTACATTTAAGAAAGTATTCAGGCTTTTCTTAAAGCAATCTTCTGAGCTGGCGAGAACTACCTCTGGGAGAGAGTCTATTCCATATTTTCACAGCTATTACTGTAAAGAAACCTTTCCATATTTGGAAGTGAAATCTCTTTTCCTCTAGAAGTAAGGAGTGCCCCCATGTCCTCTGTGTTGACCATAAAGTGAATAACTCAACGCCAAGAACACTATATGGACCCCTTATATATTTGTACATGTTGATCATATCCCCCCTTAATCTCCTCTTCTCAAGAGAGAATAAATTCAGTTCTTCTAATCTTTCCTCACAGCTGAGCTCCTCCATACCTCTTATCAGTTTGGTTGCCCTTCTCTGCACTTTCTATAGTACCCAGATATCCTTTTTAAGAACTGGTGCCCAAAACTGAACTGCATATTCCAGATGAGGTCTTACTAATGATATAAAAGAGATAAGCCGCGCTTAGGATAGTAAAATAGGGTGATGGGATGAGATGGTGCGGACAGTGTATCTGTTTTAGTGTAGATTACAACTTATATTCGTGCTATTTAGCACCACTGATACCACTATTTTTGGTGGCCTATAGTGGGTAATATTATGCCTATAAACATACTCACCTCTTTGATTATTAAGCAGACATTTTACACAGGGAATGTTGCCCTATTAGAGCCCATCCATAAACCGGTCTAGGTTACACATTGGCTCAGTAATACAACATATCAGCGACAGCGCCACTATCCCCAACATTTTGTTTATCTACTATACTATACTCTCTTAGGGGAGCTATATTTAGGGGGGGGCAGCAGTCGCCTATAACATCTCATCCCATCAGATGGATTATCAGAAACAAGGGATTACTTGATGAAGCGGGGAGTCTTGTTTCAATAAACCCACCGGCTACAAGTACCCGACAAAAGATATACAAATTTCATTTACATAGCAGCGCCAACTATCTGTACCATAAAATATTACAACACATCATCTCTTTACAAGAGACTAAACAGAAGGCAGCAGCTCATATCCCCAGTCCTAGCGCGGATTATTCTCCAACACTCTACTGTTTTAGTGTGTTTTAATTTATTTTTACTTATGATTCTCTTGACTGCTAGTCGTGCTTGATTTATACCTGTTGCTTACAGCCGGCTGTCAACATTTTTTGTATTTTCTGTATCTGTTTTATGCACGCCCCTGTTGGCAGTGCTATTAAAACTTTTTTAATTTTAAACATATTACGCTATGGGAGCTTGTTTTCTTTGCTTTGGAGGAATTCTGAGAGCCAACTGCACTTAATCACTCGCATCAAGGACATTCATCAGGAATCCAGGAAAATGGGGAAACGGCATCAAGGAGCAGCTGATCGTCTTATACGCATTCTACCCCAGCAGGGGTGAGTGCCTCTGGTGAGTGGGGACCCATAAGGGGGAGCACCGGATCCACTGCGAGAAAACACCTGATGCATTGTTTAGATCACCTACCTACATAGGTGCACCCTGAACTTTTCACTTTTTATATCCATCTGCCTACATTTGTTTTATGGACTCCTGCATTATATGATTTTATGTTTTTATGATATCATCATTATAATATATTGTTTTGTGCATCTATGATCACGGGGCTTGCATATACACATAGGCTCCTGCCAAAGGTTTCACAAATATTTTTTCTTCTACTGTGTTATGTATGGTGCGGACAGTGTATCTGTTTTAGTGTAGATTACAACCTATATTCGTGCTATTTAGCACCACTGATACCACTATTTTTGGTGGCCTATAGTGGGTAATATTATGCCTATATACATACTCACCTCTTTGACTATTAGGCAGACATTTTACACAGGGAATGTTGCCCTTTTAGAGCCCATCCATAAACCGGTCTAGGTTACACATTGGCTCAGTAATACAACATATCAGCGACAGCGCCACTATCCCCAACATTTTGTTTATTTACTAATTTGATTTGATTTGTACAGCAGCAAAATGATATCTCTATCTCTGGAGTCCATACCTCTCCTTATACAAGAATGGACTTTGCTCGCTTTGAAAAACACAGCTTGGCATTACATGCCATTATTGAGCTTATGATCTACCAAAACCCCCAGATGCTTCTCCACTATGGATCCCCTAGTTGTTCTCCCCCTAGTATGTATGATGCATGCATATTCTTAGCCCCCAAGTGCATATAATTCAGAAATTGATTACACATTTTCTTATATATAGGCTTGATGTTGTGTGGTACAATGCATGGAACGTGTGATGAACGTGTGATGAAAGCACATAAGCACTTGCAAGGTTGCCTCGAAACAGGTGGGAGTCACAGGGCAGCTGGATACCACTAAAGACATCAGCAGAAGCAGAGACGTGGACCCGCTCACACCAGCAGTGCTATACAGGAAAAAGTGGTTTAACTTCATCACTAAGCAATCCTCTGACTACAGCTTAGTTATTATCTGCTGGAACTGGAGTTGCATGTTGAGGGGTGGTTCTCAATATAAATGGTGCCGTGTTGCATTTTATTTTCGTTTGTGGTACCAGAGTTTATGGCATCTGGCAGTTGACAGGGCCGTCAGCAACACTGCCAACTGGCCTACTTTTTTTAACTTCACATGTTTGTTTTAGAAGTGGTTATAATCTGTTGTGAACACAGGTCCCAATCACAATAGCTTAAAGCCTTGTATACACGATCAGTCCATCCGATGAGAACGGTCCGACTGACCGTTTTCATCGGTTCACCGATGAAGCTGACTGATGGACTGATGTGCCTACACACCATCGATTCATGAACCGATCGTGTCAGGACGCGGTGACGTAAAACACAACGACGTGATCAAAAAAATGAAGTTGAATGCTTCCAAGCATGCGTCGACTTGATTCTGAGCATGCGTGGATTTTTACCTGATGTTCGTGCGTACTAACGATCGGTTAGCCGTCAATCGGTTCAATTTTAAAGCAAGTCATCTGTTTTTGGACCGAAGAATAACGGACCGAACCTCAGTCCGTTTTCATCGGTTTGAACCGATCGTGTGTACGCGGCTTAATTTGTGATAAATTCCTAAAAAAATTTTGCTATGGTATATGCCACTGTCATGCACAATACCGATGAATTAACTTTAAGGCAAATTAAAGTATGTATGTAGTTTGGAAAAATGGTTTCAAGTTAACCCCCCTGCCGGTATCCCCGAGCGTGACTCGGGGTGGATTTTTTATGTAAAAATCGATATCCCCGAGTCGCGCTCGGGGTGAATTTGCAGAGCCTGCAGCGCGCTGGCTTACCTTGTATCCAGGCTGGGTATACTGTACTTACCTTGTCCCTGGATCCAGCGATGCATCCCCGCTGTGTGAGGGAGTGGCGTCCTCCATTCGACTCACACAGTGCCCGCGCGCCGCCGATCTCCGTTCCCTGCGACGTAACGGCGCACGGGGGCGGAGACCGGCGGCAAATTCAAAAAAGTAAACAAACACATTACATACAGAATACTGTAATCTTATAGATTACAGTACTGTATGTAAAAAGTACACACCCCCCTTGTCCCTAGTGGTCTGCCCAGTGCCCTGCATGTTCTTTTACATAATAAAAACATTTTTTTTGTGCCTGCAAACTGTAGATTGTCCATAGCAACCAAAAGTGTCCCTTTATGTCAAAAGTGATTTTAGAGCAGCTAGAAAACAGCGATAATAAATGATAATCACTTGCAGAATTGAGCGATAGCGATTTGTGGGGAAATTCGTCATAAAAAAATAAAAGTAATGACAGCGACAATTCTGCAACTGAGCAAATTTCAGTGATTTTGATTTGATTACATTAGTGAATAATTTTTATTATAATTACATTATTATTTGTTATAATTATTTATAGTTATTTATTATATTATAATTTTATGATTTTGTGTTTCAAACTTTATCATACCAGAGATGTCTACTAGACTCTGGTTTGGACAAATTTAAGTGAGTTATTCCTAAAAATTGCAGGCCTACAGTATAAAACGCAGAATTTCCATGCAAAATAATTGTACCGCTTTTGGTACGTAATTCCAGACAGAATCATACCGCCAGGGAGGTTAAACTAATGCTGTATATTTTACAAGGCAAACACATGCCTGTTGCATTTTTATAATTCCATTCTAAGTATTGAGGGAGTTCACCAATACCTTATTACCATTTTTGGAAAGATTGTATACTTATAAGCTTGGGTATATCACCACCAGTGGTGGCTGGTGATAAAAAAAATTGGGGGGGGGGGGGGTTGCGCAAACCACTCCAGGTTGTTACCTGCCCACCTTCGACTGTTACAGCTCCCAATACCCGGCGGCTTCTGTGTTCCATCTTCAGCCTATTGATTGGGCCTGGGGAGTGAAACCGAAAGTGACGCGATGGCAAATTATGATTAGTACTATGGGATCCAATCCTAAGACCATACCACATGGAACAAGATAAATGTTGAGGCTTGGCACCATGTGCATAGGGGGCTAGAGATTAGGTAGATATTAACAAGTCTTTGTGTAGGCTCTATAAAGAAATTATGTTGAATAAATCGGTTTTTATCAGAACCGTAAATGTAGGTGATATATTTACGTATACAGTCATGCCAATCATTTTCTGAGGTCAGTTAAATCATCTCTCTATTTCTGACATGTTAAAGTTAGTTTAGGAGCATGAGCAAGTGAAGCCTTGTACACACGACCGTTTTTTCCATCGGGAAAACTGCCATGACAGCTTTTGGCCGGGAAAACCAGCCACGTGTATGCTCAATCGCAGTTTTCCCAAAAGGAAAACTGCCACAAAAAAAAAAGAAAACCAGCTCTCCCCCCGGGATTCCCGCGGTTTTTAACCCAGCAGTTTTTCTATGGGAAACACTGTGATGGAGCACACACACGGCCGGGATTCCTGACCAAAGCTCTCATGGCAGTTTTCCTGTCGGGAAACCTGGTCGTGTGTAGGGTGAAAAAGTTACCGAGCAGGTTCTCGGTTTTCCCCTTGGGATTTCCGGCGGACTTTTTGCCGCAGGGAATACCATACGTGTGTACGAGGCTTAACTTTTAAACTTTAAGATGTTAAAAAATGTTAGTCATAGACTAGTATCATTTATTTAAAAATAAATAGTTCTTTTAAATCGCTTTCCTATTGGTCAAAACTTTGGGAGGAGCACCCCTGCACCTCTTATGGACTGTCCGCCACTGATCAACACCCCATTGTGGCAGCACTGAAGCCAGCCATAGATGGATCAAATTGCAATCCATCTATGGGCAGGCTTGTTGTACAGAAGTTGATTTCTCAATTGACATCTATATATCCAGCCTGACATATTTTATTTTGCTCAGTCAGTACCGTCAGTTATAGCCGGCACTCATTAGTGTATTCTGATGGTGGGGAACTCTCCCTGCTATCAGAATACAATAGCTCCATAAAAGGGACTCCCCCATTAACACTGAGTATGTTGATGGAGAAATCAATTTTTTTTATTTTTTTTAAACCTGCTGGATGAACAAAAAAAAATTGCATCATCTATGGCCTGCCTAAGTTGCTCAAGCACAAAGTATTGCCTTATGGGCCGGTATTCTTTGCTATACCCCAAACATCTCAGTGCTTCAGTTGTACTCATAGGGGGAATGTAGAAATATCTCAAGTATGAGTTTATACTTTATGATGCAAGCTGTACAGCCTAACACTTTTGTTTAAGGTGTATTTCAAAAGCTAAGACTTGATTTAGGGCAAGGACACCCAAGCTAATGTAGCCCAATGGTCAATGTGTTTGGACTTTTAAATTGCAGAAAGCCACAGTCTGGTCATTGGTGGTTGTTCTAATACCTTGGCTCACAGCATTAGATCTTTTTAATAGAAGGTCTTATATATAGTGCATATGTATTAGACAGAAATATTCCATCTGTTGTACACTAAACTGCAGGACTGACAGCTCTGGTGAGATCCATAAAGGCCTTACAATTCCACTAAGCCTAATTGATTCTTCTGCAGCTAAATATATACAATTGCATGCTTTATGGCTCATCCAGTCAATATATTGACACATAAATAAACTGCAGAGGTTGTGAGATAACATTCCACAGAGGGTGAAAATCCTTCTTGTTGATCGCTATTATTTGTTGTCTTAGCCTACAATTCTCAGGGCTAAACTAGTCTATTGAGTGACAGTATGATAAATATTTATGTCGTCTCACCGCCGTCAATATCCTGACCTGTATGCATTATAATAACTGTGCTGTGCACATTACTTCATCTAATGATAATTTTCTCATCAAAACATTCAAGTCACATACCTAAATATAACATAGTCATGTAATTGTTATTCCACTGGATAAAATACTGCAGAGTGAATGTGTTTTTCTATCCGCCTGTTATTTTATTGCAAACTAAATGGCATTTTATACTATGATATAAAAGTATCAAACATTTCACAAAGAACACAGGACACGGCTGATTAATTACAGTATATTATGATTTCTAATGGCGTAGGCAGAGTTGGTAAATCTCTCACCCTCAAACACATTTAAATCAATAGATACTTTTGTCTTATTTTTAAGCTTCCACAATTTCCCTTATATTATCGACAATGAAATGATTTTTTTTTTGGTCAGGCCTGCGATTTTGCGGCGGACATATTGGACACTTTTGACACAAATTTGGGACCATTCACATTTATACAGCGATCAGTGCTATAAAAATGCACTAATTACTGTATAAATGTGACTGGCAGGGAAGGGGTTAACACTAGGGGGTGAGGAAGGGGTTAAATGTATTCCTTGTGAGTGTTCTAACTGTGTGGGGGGAGGGGGGTGACTGGGGGAGGTGACCGATGCTGTGTCCCTATGTACAAGGGACACAGATCGGTCTCCTCTCCTCTGACAGCACGTGGAGCTCTGTGTTTACACACAGAGCTCCACGCCTCTGCTCTGTTACCGCCGATCACGTGCACCCGGTGGACATCGCGGCCACCAGGTACATGCATCGGATCCTCAGCGATGCGGCGGCACAGTGTTTACCCGCTGCGCGCCCCCCAGTGGCGCGCGCAGATAATGCACATAAAAAGACGTCCAAAGACGTCCACCTGGCACTTGAGAGCCGCGCTATGGACGTCTTTCCACGCGGTCTTCTAGTGGCTAGACATGTGCACAACAAAAAATGTAATTTTGTTTCATCTCGTTTACGTAGATTCGTAAAGATTTGTAATTTCGTAAGACGCAAGTTTTCATATTCGGAATCGTTTGTATTTTCGTAACAGTTTTATGTTCATTGATACTGAATGATTCGTAATTCTGTCTAATTTATTTTCTTTGATTTGAAATTCGTAATTTTGTTAGATAATAATTTTCGTTTATTCGGTACACTACTCGTAATTTAGTAATTGTTACTTTTGTGAGATTACCTTTTCCGTTGATTCGTAACATTGTTTTGTTTTCGTTGATTCGTGTCCACTACCGTGCTTCGAATGGATTTGTACTTTCGTAAATACATTGCTGTCAGTGGCAATCTCGTATTTTAGTTTCATTTTCAACACGCGGCTATAGCCTCCTACCGTGCTTCGAATGCATACTTTTGTAAATACATTGCGGTCATTCATAATGTATTTTAGTTTTGTTTTCAACACATATGGCTATGGCCTCGGCCAGGCCCGGACTGGCCATAGGGCAAACCGGGCAAATGCGGCCCTCGGCGGCCAGCCAGCCGTATGTCAAGTCTCCCCAGGGGTGTACACCACCAACACAGCGCCAGATAATGAGAGATCAGCTTGGGTATCAAAGCCAGCTCTGACACTTCTCCCCTCGGCCAGTTAGAGGAGAGGAGCTGCTTCTACTTCTCCTCCCATGTCTGCCCCGCTAAAATCAAACAGAAAGGAAAGATAGAGTCTGATATCTATCCATCCAGCCAGTCCCTCCTGCCTCTGAGTGAGTACTGTGAGTACTGTACACTGATGTAGGGGGTGCCCTTCATTCCCTTCTCTCTCTCTCTCTCTCTCTTTTCACCTTTATTTCTTTCTCTCTCTCTCCCTCTCTATTTTTTCTCTTTTTTTTTCGTTTGCACTCTCCCACCAGCCACCACTGTAGATAGATAGCTAGATAAATAATAATCTATCTAGCTATCTATCTACAGTGGCGGCTGGTGCTCAAAATTTTTGGGGGGGCGCAAATGATAAAAAAAAAAAAACACAGCCATCAAACACAGCCACTGTGCCATCAATTGTCACCTCTGTGCCATGCCATCAAACACAGCCACTGTGCCATCAATTGTCACCACTGTGCCATCAATTGTCACCACTGTGCACCACTGTGCCATGCCATCAAACGCAGCCACTGTGCCATCAATTGTCACCACTGTGCCATGCCATCAAACACAGCCACTGTGCCCTTCAATTGTCGCCACTGTGCCCATTGTCGCCACTGTGCCCATTGTCGCGGCTGAGCCAGAGGGGGCGGCGCTCCGGCGCCCTCTTTAGACGCACCGCCACTGTCTATCTATCTATCTTTATCTTTCTTTATCTATCTATCTATCTTCTTTCTATCAATCTATCTTTATCTATCTTCCTTCCTTCTCTTCTTTCTTTCTATCTTTATCTATCTTCCATCCTTCCCTTCTTTATCTATCTATCTATCTTCCCTTCTTGCTTTCTTTCTTTATCTATATTTCTTTTGTTATCTATCTTCCTTCCTTCCATTCTTTCTTTCTATCTTTATCTATCATTCTTGTTTATCTATCTATCTATCTATCTATCTATCTATCTATCTATCTATCTATCTATCTATCTTCCCTTCTTGCTTTCTATCTTTATCTATCTATCTATCTATCTATCTATCTATCTATCTATCTATCTATCTATCTATCTATCTATCTATCTATCTATCTATCGATCTATCTTCCCTCCTTCCTTCCCTTATTTCTTTCTATCTATATCTATCTCCCCCCCCCCCCCCAGGCTGCTCAGTCTAAAATGCCCGGGCCTATTTTTTGTCCCAGTCCGGGCCTGGCCTCCGCCCCTGTACGCCATTTTGAGAGGGTGTATCTTGCTTAATTTCTAATAAGTCCTGTACTTACTCCCAGTCCACTCCCTCAGTCACGAGACCTGACTCAGTCTCCTCCTCAACTGAATCTAAAAAGTTTCAGGAATGCATTGTGACTCAAAAAAGATAAGCTAAGATATTAAGTAAGATACATCACTCACTACAGTGCCCATTTGAAAGAACGATTCGAGAACACAAAATTACGAACAAAGAAACAAATTTACAAACATACGAATGAAAATACGAACATACGAAATTACGAACATACATATTAAGATACACATTACAAACATACAAAGAAACAAAATTACGAACACACAAATGAAATTACGAACAGACAAAGGATTGAAAATACAGAATGCAAATTCGGTGTTTTGTATTTTCGTTAGTTTGTCCATGTGTAAGTTCGTATTTTCGCATGGTCGTTACTTTGTTTATTCGTAATTTCGTAATTTTCTTATTTTGGTTCTTTCAGCTATTCAGATGTTTGAATTGATCCAAATGTACGTATACAAACAAAATCGTACGAAAATCAATTCATTACGAACCGAATCGCACATGTTCATTGTAATCACCTCCCTACAAAACAATAGTAAAATGCAGAGTCACTGTAATAATTTCCCAACACTCAGCGGCTCCTGAATGGGGTAGCGCTACATAAATAATACAAAAACTTTTCTTTCACTCATGGTTAGTGTTTGGCTGAAGCCATTTATTATCAATCAACTATGTTTACTCTTTTAAAATCATAATGGCAACAGAAACTATGCAAATGACACTGATCAAAAGTTTACATACCCCAGTTTTTAATACTGTGTATTGCCCCCTTTAACATCAATGACAGCTTCAAGTCTTTTGTAGTATTTGTGGATGAGGCTCTTTATCTTTTCAGGTGGTAAAGCTGTCCATTCCTTTTGGCAAAAAGCCTCCAGTTCCTGTAAATTCTTGGGCTGTCTTGCATGAACTGCATGTTTGATATCTCCCCAGAGTGGCTCAATGATATTGAGGTCAGAAGACTATTTATTTATGTATTTATTAACCTCGTGACCACTGGGCACTTAAACCCCCTTCCTAATCAGATCAATTTCCAGCTTTCGGTGCTCTCACAATTTGAATGACAATTACTCAGTCATACAACACTGTACCCATATGGAATTTTTGTCCTTTTTTTCACACAAATAGAGCTTACTTTGGGTGGTATTTAATCACTGTTGGGTTTTTTATTTTTTGCACTATAAAAAAAAAAAGACTGAAAATTCTGTAAAAAAAAAAAAAAAAAAGTTTTTTTTCTCGATTCTGTTATAAAATTTATAAAATTTGTAATTTTTCTTCATAAATATTGGCCAAAATGTATACTGCTACATATCTTTGGTAAAAATAAGTACAACTTGGTGTATATTATTTGGTCTTTGTTAAAGTTATAGGCCCAGATTCACAGAGCAATTACGCCTGTCTAACTGGTGTTAGACAGGAGTAATTTCAAATTTTGCGCGTCGTATCACTAGTTTGAATCCTCAAACCATGATACGGCGGCTTCGGGCTTCGATCCGAGAGGCTTACGTCCTCGTAAGCCTTCGGATCTACACTGCGATATTTTTGCGGCCGCTGGGAGGAGTTTGCGTCGTTTTCATGCGTCGGGATATGCAAATGAGTTTTTACGGCGATCCACGAAGGTACGAGTGTCCCTCGCAATCGCCTACGTCATTTTTTGGCTACGTAATGTTAGAGGAGCTTTTTGCTGGTCTAACAGTGCGTAACCCATGTAAAGTATGGCCGTCGTTCCCGCGTCGATTTGAAAATATATATTTTTTTTAAACGTAACTCGTTCGGGAATAGGAATGTACGTAAATGACGCTACTACGACGTGACGACGTGTTTTCGCGCAATGCACGGCGGGAAATTTGCGAACGGAGCATGCGCATTTCGATCGCCGCGGGAACGCGCCTATTTTAAATGCTTCACGCCCCCTACTCGCGCAGATGGATTGCGACGGGAGAAATACACTACGCCGCCGTCGTTTACTGGACAAAATCTACCTGGATTCCACGTAGAGCCAGGTGAAAAACGGCGGCGTAGTGTATTTCTGATACTCTACGTGAATCTAATTCTCTGTGAATCTGCCCCATAGAGTCCACAAGCTATGGTGCTCTGGAAAGTACTGACGGCCTTTCTCATTTCTTGAGACCCTAACATGCCAGAAAAGTACAAATACCCCCCAAATGACCCATTTTTGGAAAGAAGATATTCCAAGGTATTTAGAAAGAGGCATGGTGAGTTTTTTGAAGTTGTCATTTTTTTCCCACAATTCTTTGCAAAATCAAGATTTTTTTTCTTTTTTTCCCCCACAACATTTTTATATTAGCAGGTTATTTCTCACACACAGCATATGCATACCACAAATTACACCCCAAAACACATTTTGCTATTACTCCTGAGTATGGCGATACCACATGTGTGAGACTTTTACACAGCGTGGCCACATACAGAGCAATTTTTCGAACGCGTTTTAAAAAAAAAAAAGTGTTGTGCTTAAAAAAAAAAACAGTAAAGTTAGCCCAATGTTTTTGCATAATGTGAAAGATGAAGTTACGCCGAGTAAATAGATACCTAACATGTCACCCTTCAAAATTGCACACGCTCGTGGAATGGCGCCAAACTTCGCTACTTAAAAATCCCCATAGGCGACGCTTTAATTTTTTTTATTGGTTACATGTTTTTTTTTTATATAACATCCAGTTTATTAGAGAAAAGGTAGAAGGGCAAATACGGGAGACGCAGCTCCCAACATGTGCTTAGTACAGAGCTCAAAACAAAACCAACATATGGTACATTATCAAAAGGTAACCATAATAACTAATTGTATTTGGCGTTTAAAGATAAAAAGCATCAAGAGACAGATGCAAAGTGTACATATCAACATATGCAGTGCACTTCTGGTATCATCAGAAGTAGGTACTCTGATACAATTCACAGTGACATAGGAAGCGACTGTGAGTGCAGGCTTAGAGAGGAAAGGAGAAAAGAGAACAGAACAGTTGAGAAGGGGGAGGGGGGGGAACAGGGGGGTAGAACGTGTATCGGCTCCAGCAGGGTGTTGGAGGGCTAGAAAGTGTGCGGAGAGTCACCTCAAACACACTCCATTTTATATGTTCTAGGACTCAACCATCAACCTGTCATAACTCTTAGAAAATTGGTTACGTGTTTTTAGTTACAGAGGAGGTCTAGGGCCAAAATTATTGCTCTCGCTCTAACGTTCGCAGCGATACCTTACACGTGTAACAATAATAAGAAAAGAGCCTTTAAAAAATATAAAAATGCAAGGAACACTAGTGTTGTTTAAATGTTACAAAGAATATAACAGAATATGTAAAAAGGGAATCAAGGATGCAAAAATTCTAAACGAATGACAGATTACTTTCGGAAAATCGTGACGCGATGTATCCGACCTCGGAAGCCTGTCAATCAAATAGGAACGCCTAGACCCGGAGACCATACCCGGAAGCGTCGGAGACGATGCATCTCTAAAACGGTAAGTACGGCTTCATTTCTAAAAAAAAAACCACCCGATTCCCCTTGACATAACGAGCCTCAATCAATGTTAAAAAAAAGGTTTTTGGGGGAACTACCCCTTTAAAGACAGAAGAACAGGAAGTGAGGATTTCTCTGAAGAAATAAGGACATTTAAAAGCAAAAGCGAAGAATGAGGTAAGTGAAGGAGGACTGCACTAAGCAGGGCAGGACTTAGGGTGGTGGGGCCCCTGGGCTTGAGTGTTGAAGGGGCCCCCTGGAGTGAGGGGGGGATCATAGTTGTTGAGCGGGGGGGCGCATTCATTAAAGTTGTTGAGCGGGGGGGGGGGGGGCGATAATTGAAGTTGTTGAGCGGGGGTGCGCATTAAAGTTGTTGAGCGGGGGGGGGCGAATTGAAGTTGTTGACCGGGGGGGCATTAAAGTTGTTGAGCGGGGGGGGGCGAATTGAAGTTGTTGACCGGGGGGGCATTAAAGTTGTTGAGCGGGGGGGGGGGTGACTCTCATCTGTGCACAGAATAAAAAATTTGGGCCCTTTAATAAAAAAAGAAACCTCTTGGCCCTTTAATAAAAAAAAAATAAAAAAAATAAACATTTATAAAAAATATAAAGAAAATGTAAATATTTTTATAAAAAAAAGGGGGTTGCCATCCAGGGGCCTTGGAGGCCTCTGGGGCCTTTAATAATAATAAATTATATATATATATATATATATATATATATATATATATATATATATATATATATTAGAGCTGCACGATTAATCGTCAAGAATCATTATCGTGATCTTTTTCCCGTTGCGATTCTTGATACAGGGTTTCACGATCTTTCACATGAAAAGAATTTTCTCTCTGCACTTTGGTATGCAAAGAATTTCCTGTCTGCTCTCGGCCAAAAGTCAGTCTGGGCAATCTGCCAAGTTTTGGAAACATTCTTTATCAATGGAAAGTTAAGTCTAAACATTGTATCTCTTCAAAGGAATTAACTTCTTCTGTATGTAAATTAGGAATTTTTAACCACTTAAACACCAAACCTTTTTCTGACAGCTCTTTTCAAGTTAAAATCATTATTTTTTTGCTAGAAAATTACTTAGAACCCCCAAAGATTACATAATTTTTTAGTAAAGACCTTGGCCTAGAGAATAAAATGGCGGTTGTTGCAATATTTTATGTTGCACTGTATTTGCGCAGCAGTCTTTTTAAATGCATTTTTTTTGGAAAAAAATTACTTTAATGAATTTAAAAAAAAAATATTCAGTAAAAAAATAAAAAAATAAAGTGGGGGTTGCTATCTGGGGCCCTGGGGGCCCAGGGCCCCTGGGGACCTCCAGACCCCTAAAAATAATAAAAAAATAAATAAACATTTATAAAAAATACATAAAAAAGGGAGGTTGCCATCCGGGGGGTCTGGGGACCTCTGGGCCTTTTTAATAAAAAAAATAAACATTTATAAAAAAAGGGGGGGTTGCCACATGGGGCCCTGGGGACCTCTGAGCCCTTTAATAAAAATATATATACATGGTAAGTCCGGCCCTGGCACTAAGGTAAAGGAAGCTATTTAGGAAAAAAAAATTGTACCTTTACAACCCCTTCATTTAATGATGGGAATAGTACCACTGGATTGGTGCAGGGCCAATGTGGTGCCTATATTTAAAAAGGGGACAAAGTCTTTACCAAGTAACTATAGACCTGTTGGTTTAACTTCTATAGTTGGGAAGATACTGGAACGTTTAATAAAAGACCACATGGATGAGTTCTTGCTGGAAAAAATATTTTAAGCAACAGACAGCATGGATTCATGAAAGACAGAAGTTGTCAGACAAACCTGATTTCTTTTTATGAAGAGGTAAGTAAAACCCTGGACAGAGGGGTGGCAGTGGACGTGGTATACTTGGATTTTGCAAAAGCATTCAATACGGTTCCCCACACACGGCTCATGTGTAAGGTAAAGGATTGAAAATATCAGTTTGTAAATAGATAGAAAACTGTCTAAAAGACAGAATTCAGAGAGTCGTGGTTAATGATTCTTACTCTGAATGGTCTAAGGTTATCAGTGGTGTACCCCAAGGTTCAGTGTTGGGTCCCTTACTTTTCAATATATTTATAAATGATATTGGGTCTGAGATCAAAAGTAACATTTCCGTCTTTGCAGATGACACCAAGCTATGCAATGGAAAAACGTCCTTACAGGATGTCGCCAATTTACAAGCCGACCTCAATGCTCTGTCTTATTGGGCGACTATGTGGCAGATGAGGTTTAATGTTGATAAATGATATGCACTTGGGGCTAAGAATATGCATGCATCATACATACTAGGGGGAGTACAACTGGGGGGATCCATAGTGGAGAAGGATCTGGGTGTTTTGGTAGATCATAAGCTCATAATGCCAAGCTGCATTTTCCAAAGCGAGCAAAGTCCTTTCTTGTATTAACCACTTAATCACCGCCCTATAGCCGAAATACGGCTATAGGGCGGTTCCTGTACTCTAACAGGACGTCCATGGACGTCCTCCGTTAGAGTCAGGTGTGCGCGCCCAACCGGGCGCGCACACGCGATCACCGGTGCTCACCGGGTCCACGGGACCCGCAGCACCGATGATCGCGGTAAGGAGCCAATGGCGGCGGCTCCTTACCACGTGATCGCGCCGTCCAATGACGGCGCGACCACGTGTGTAAACAAATCTGACGTGCGTCAGATCCGCGCGCCCGAGCGGGCCGCGCACACGCGGTCACGGCGCTCGGCGGGTCCACGGGACCCGCAGCGTCAGTGATCTCGGTAAGGAGCCAATGGTGGCGGCTCCTTACCACGTGATCGCGCCGTCCAATGACGGCGCGATCACATGTAAACAAACCGCGTCACTTGCTGACGCCGGTTCTTCCCTCCTCTCGCTGTACCGATCGGTACAGCGTGAGAGGAGAGCGCGGATGGCTGCAGCAGTGTGGGATGGATCTGTGACTATTGCAGTCACAGATCCATCCATCCCTGCTCAGCCATCCCTGCATTAACTCCTTCCTTCCCTGCGCAAAACTCTGCATACCCCCCCAATACTCTGCATACCCCCCCCAATACTCTGCATACCCCCCCCAATACTCTGCATAACCCCCCCCAATACTCTGCATACCCCCCCCAATACTCTGCATACCCCCCCCAATACTCTGCATACCCCCAATACTCCTCAATACTCTGCATACCCCCAATACTCCTCAATACTCTGCAATACCCCGCAATACTCCGCAATACTCTGCAATACCCCGCAATACTCCGCAGTACCCCGCAATACTCCGCAGTACCCCGCAATACTCCGCAGTACCCCGCAATACTCCGCAGTACCCCGCAATACTCCGCAGTACCCCGCAATACTCTGCAATACCCCGCAATACTCTGCAATACCCCGCAATACTCCGCAATACCCCGCAATACTCCGCAGTACCCCGCAATACTCTGCAGTACCCCGCAATACTCCGCAATACTCTGCAGTACCCCGCAATACTCCGCAATACTCCGCAGTACCCCGCAATACTCCGCAATACTCCGCAGTACCCCGCAGTACCCCGCACAATACTCCCGCACAATACTCCCGCACAATACTCCCGCACAATACTCCCGCACAATACTCCCGCACAATACTCCCGCACAATACTCTGCAGTACCCCCGCGCAATACTCCCCCGCGCAATACTCCCCCGCGCAATACTCCCCCGCGCAATACTCCCCCGCGCAATACTCTGCAATCGTTTTTTTTTTAGGCTTCCCAGCCTAGAGGGGAGATGTGGGGTCTTATTGACCCCATATCTCACTGTAAAGAGGACCTGTCATGCTATATTCCTATTACAAGGGATGTTTACATTCCTTGTAATAGGAATAAAAGTAACCAAAACATTTATTTTTGGGGAAAAAGGTGTCAAACTAAAATAAATAAAGTAAAATGAACAATAAAAAAATAAAAAAAAAATTACAGCGCCCCTGTACCCGTGTGCTCGTATACAGACGCGACCGCACACGTAAGTCCCGCCCACATATGAAAACGGTGTTCAAACCACACATGTGAGGTATCGCTGCGAACGTTAGACAGCGAGAGCAATAATTTTGGCCCTAGACCTCCTCTCCAACTAAAAAGATGTAACCAGGAAAAACATTTAAAGCGTCGCCTATGGGGATTTTTAAGTCGCGTAGTTTGGCGCCATTCCACAAGCGTGTGCAATATTGAAGGGTGACATGTTGGGTATCTATTTACTCGGCGTAACTTCATCTTTCATATTATGCAAAAACATTGGGCTAACTTTACTGTTTTTTTTTTTTTTAAGCACAAAACTGTTTTGTTTCCAAAAAAAAACGCGTTCAAAAAATTGCTGTGCAAATACAATGCGAGATAAAAAGTTGTAACGGCCGCCATTGTATTCTCTAGGGTCTTTGCTAAAAAAGCATATATAATGTTTTGGGGTTCTATGTAATTTTCTAGCAAATAAATGATGATTTTTCCATGTAGGAGAGAAATGTCAGAATTGGTCTGGGTGTTCCAGAACGCCTGATGGCGTTCCCTGCATGTTGGGCCTCTGTATGTGGCCACGCTGTGTAAAAGTCTCACACATGGGGTATCACCATACTCGGGAGGAATAGCAGAATGTGTTTTGGGGTGTAATTTGTGGTATGCATATGCTGTGTGTGAGAAATAACCTAATAATATGAACATTTTGTGGAAAAAAAATTAAAATAAAAAAATCTTGATTTTGCAAAGAATTGTGGGGAAAAAATGACAACTTCAAAAAACTCACGATGCCTCTTTCTGAATACCTTGGAATGTCTTCTTTCCAAAAAGGGGTCATTTGGGGGGTATTTGTACTTTTCTGGCATGTTAGGGTCTCAAGAAATGAGAGAGGCTGTCAGTACATCAGATGTGATCAAATTGATCAATTTTCAGTAATTGGTACCATAGCTTGTAGACCCCATAACTTTCACCCAGACTAAATATTATCCAATTTTTTTTTTTTTTGTTACCAAAGATATGTAGCAGTATACATTTTAGGCCAAATTTATGAAGAAAAATTACTTTTTTGCAAAATTTTATAATAGAAATGAAGAAAAATTCATTTTTTTACAAAATTTACGTTGTTTTTCATTTATAGCGAAAAAAATAAAAACCGCAGAGGTGATCAAATACCACCAAAAGAAAGCTCTATTTGTGGGAAAAAAAGGACAAAAATTTCATTTGGTTAGAGTGTTGTATGACTGAGTTATTGTCATTCAAACTGTGAGAGCACCGAAAGCTGAAAATTGGTCTGGTTATTAAGGGGGTTTAAGTGCCCAGTGGTCAAGTGGTTAAGAGAGGTATGGACTCCAGAGAGAGAGATATAATTTTGCCCCTGTACAAATCATTAGTAAGACCTCACCTGGAATATGCAGTCCAGTTTTGGGCTCCAGTTCTCAAAAAGGATATCGGGGAACTGGAGAAAGTGCAGAGAAGGGCAACCAAACTGATAAGAGGCCTGGAGGAACTCAGCTATGAGGCAGGATTAGAGGAACTCAATTTATTTACACGTGGCTTGTTGTATTGACGCCATCACGCTGATCCGATTGAGGAAGCTTGAACGAATACGAGCAGGAGAAGGACGATCAGCCGCCGGCTTTACAACAAACATTTGGATATTCTGCTGTTTGACAACAACTTAAATGTGAGTGCATCAGCTCTAATTTGCTATTAATAAATCTTATCTCTGGTATTATGCTATGGTCCCTTTCTCTTTTGTTTTGGTAACACCAAGCTGCAATAGAGAACGCCATAGAGACAGCACAGAGGGTCAGGAGGGAGACCTTAAATCCCCACGCCCAGAGTGACCAGCTAAATGGTCAGGATACATGGTAAGGAGACTACATCACCATTCCTGGGTGTCTTTTCCAGTGGATTAAGTTCATTCTATCCCCCTCTCTCTTCTATCCGTGGATGATTAATTGGACTCACCCTTTGGGACCTTTTTTCTTTTTTCCACTTTTTGGATATTTATGAAGGACTTTTCTTATTTATATATACATATATTCTCGGCACATTCACATTGCTCACAAATTATATTGATGTTTTTTTGGTGTTTACATGTATTCAATCACATATGTTTATACTGAGTTATTTGGAACTTGATCTGATTCATCGATCTCGCTCCCTTATTCACTAGCGCCGTATCTCTCCCTTTTTTTCCTTCTAAGTATGTAACTATTTTCCACTTTTTGATTAGAGTTTGAACACTGATTGACGATTGGCATTCCAAATTCCTTGGATATCTTTTTATATCCCTTTCCTGTTTTATACGGTTCAATTACCTTTTCCCATGGATCCTTTGACAATTCTTTTGCTTTCCCAATGACTTAGATTCCAGAAACATCAGTGCAGCACTGGATGAAAGATGAAAAGGTCTGTCAGGAGTCCAGAAACTCATTGACCTTTTATACACACACACACTAATTACAAGCAAACAGATTACAGGTGAGAATGATTACCTTTAATAGCCATTCAAACCCCTTTGTGCCAAAATCACCAGGGTATGTAAACTTTTAATCAGGGTCATTTGGGTAGTTTCTGTTGTCATTATGATTTAAAAAGAGTGAAAACGTCCCTGCTTTTTATCTGCGGTTGCTCCAGAACAGACTGTTCTCTTTTATCTGGGCATATAAGCGCCCTAGGGGTTCTCACTCTACCCTTTATGCCCAGAGATTGCGGGGCGGGCTGGGCGTTCCGGAATTGTTGCAAAGTATTATCGGGCGGCCCAACTTTCCCAACTTACCATACTCCATGCAACGTCTGATGTTCCCCTCTGGGTTCTGCTGGAGGTGCCTAATTTTGCACCGGTCCCTATTTCAGCTTTATTATGGCTGCCCCCTAAGCTGCGACCTCCTTCTATTAGCCCCCTTATGCTTCACAGTCTGAAACTATGGGATGCGATTCGGTACTCGGGCAAACTTATGTCTCCATTTCTGCCTCTACTCCCCCTCCTGAATAATCCCATGTTCCTGCCGGGCTCAGAACATCCTCACGTTTTTTCTTGGTGGCCTGCTCATGGGTTCTCATTGGTTCATCACTTTCTTCGCACCCGAGCCTTTCCTTTGTGGTCTTCGATCCGTGAGACCCATGATGCTCTGTCTACCGAATTATTTCGCTATATTCAGCTGCGACACTGGATAACCTCCATTGGGCGCCTTGGCTCCTTCCCATACCAAATAATTGCCTTTGAGCGCATTTTGTCAGCATTGCCCAGGTGCTCTCGGCACTATCTCTATGATCTATTCTTTACTGGCTTCTGGTAGCTCTTCTACAACCCTTACTTATGTGCTTAAATGGGAGCCTGACCTATCCCTTATAGATCATGCAGATTGGAGTATTGCCTGGTCCAGCATAGCAAAATGTTCCTTCAACACTGCCACGTTGGAGGCAGCTTATAAGGTCCTCTTACGCTGGTACTGGGTCCCAGCTTGCATTGCCAAGTCGAGCCCTTGGTGTACAGACAGGTGCTTTTTAGGTTGTGGTCAACGAGGAGATGAAATGCATATATGGTGGTCCTGCCCCCGCTTAGTTCGATTTAGGTTAAGGGTCTTTGGCCTATTATCCTCCCTATTTCATGTCCCCTTCCGCAAGGATGCCAAATATGCATTACTCCATTGCCCAACACCGGGCCTCTTCTTTCATCAGCAGAAATTAGCCACATATCTGTTTATCGCTGCCAACGGACAATAGCAAGGGCCTGGAAAAAACTCTGTTTCATTCCCAGAGGTCAAGAATACCCTAACGACTCTTATGATCCATGAGAAGATGTCTAGCGTCCTCCACGACTCTCATGCTAAATTTCTTAAGGTATGGGCCCATGGGGGTCCTATACACTTCTTAGTTTGCACCCGTCTAGTCTGGGGCTTTAAATTTAATTTGTCCCTTCTTCCAGCCTGAAGGTTCTTTCTTTCTCTTTCTTTGTTTCTGAGCATTTGCTCGCTGCTCTGCTCTATTCCTTTCTTCTTTTTACCTTTGTTGCGTGTTTTTTTTTCTTCTTCTTTTCTCTCTTTTTTTCTTTAATTATTTTTGTTTGTTTATTTTATCTTATACTTCTCCCCTTTTTTTCTTTTTTTTTTCTCCCCTGTTTTGCCGATTACCCCGCCCCCCCTTTTTTTCATCTGCCTTGGCCCCTGGGTCTTCTGGCTCAGGCATAACGCACTGCCCCCCGGCCCCGGCTGGGGAGACGGTGGTAATTTATAATTTGTTCTTCTAATAGTATGTATTTTATTATGTACGCTTATGTTTTATGTCCATATCTCCTGCGTGGGAACTTGTTGTCTGTTTTTCCCTCCTTTTTCTATACATACTTTCATAAAACAATATTGTACCAGAAAAAGAGTGATTGTAAATAAATGGCTTTGGCCAAACACTAACCATGAGTGAATTTTTTTTTTATCATTCATACTCTCTGAAAAATGGCCAAAAAATCATAAATTCTGCCATGTAAACTTATGAGCACAACTGTAAGTGCTTAGTAATTTTCTATGGCCTTGTGGGTAAATAAATGGCTCGTAATAATGCACAGGATGGGGAGGTATAAGAAATGTTTGAGGAGTCATATGACAGTTTCCCTGTCTGCATCTAAGAGCTGATTTTCCTTGTACAGCTGATGCAGCATTTTATTTTATTACATTTACTCATCAGCCAGCTGGAAAGGTTCCTAGCGCTAAAAGCACCATCCACCAAAGAAGGATCTTTGGCTGCATAAGCTGAAGGCATGGGTTGATAACGGACAACCTTCTTGTGAGTAAGGCACATTTCTAACTAATGAAAAGTGCTTAACAGATGAAGCTACTTAAAATCCGTGGCTACCTGATAAAAAGCATATAAGAATGTAAAGCCTGTGATGTTAAAGCTGATGAACATAGCTTAAAGCTGTCCATAGATTAAAATTCGATCTGATGACTATCGATCGACTTTAGTACAAACAGCCTGTCGGGTTTTTCGTACGAATACTGCTGGTGGTTATAGCCACCAGCAGTGATCATTGTATTCTTACGGCAGGGAAAACTCCCGCTGTCAGAATGCAATAGCGCAGAAGGAGGAATCCCCCATCAACACTGACTGTGTTAATGGGGGAATAAAGAAATGTTCTTTCTTTCAACCCGTGGCTGAAGGAAATAAAATTGCATAATCTATGGCCAGCCTTAGTCTAAACCTTTATTTTATTTAAACAAAAAAACAGTTGAAGGACAGTCTGAATGAAATTCATAAACATTAGAGTGCTTGTGGGACCCTTTCATAAACTGCAAGAGTATCCCAGTGACTCCCAAATGTAAGTCTATACTTACATACAAATATCTTACTTAAAAAAATTACTTACTGCCTATCAAATTGAAGTACCAATAAAGAGTTATAGATGAGGTGGTATAGCCCTCCCAGGATGCATCTGTGAGGCCCTGGTTACATCACCAATGCCTCACTCAAAAGTGAAAAAAGTGAGAAAGTGGAAACACAGTAATTGTAAGTAAAAAGCAAATGTTTGTTTAACTAATTTTTTTGTAATTTTTAGTGAAGGCAGGAAAGGTCCATTTATTGAAAGGCACCTTAGGGTATGTGCAGGTCCTTCATTTAAATTTGCATTAAACAATCTTTCTACAAAAAAAGATTGCTCTTAGGTGAATTTTCCTTCACTCAGTTCACATATGTCCAGCCACGGTTTCATCACGATTTTTAAAAGGAGTCTGGTGCAGCTTCATTCACTGGTTCAGGTGCGATTCAGGGGCACATTTTTTAAATTGAAATTGCACCTGAACCAGACTTATAAGCTTAAAGAAATTACTCTATAGTAGGGGTCTCCAAGCTTTCTAAACAAAGGGCCAGATTACTCTCCTTCAGACTTTAGGGGGGCCGGACTGTGGCCACCGCGAGTCCAACATGTCCAGGTGTCCAGTGGGAGTAAATATTACCATATCTTTGGTGTCAGTTAGAGGAATAGTGCCCCATTGTTGGTGTCAGTGGATGGAATAGTGCCCCAAGGGCCGGATGAAGGCAAGCACAGGGCAACATCCAGCCCCAGGGCCGCAGTTTAGAGAACCCTGCTCTATAGAACAGTGGTCATCAACCCTGTCCTCAGGGCCCACTAACAGGCCAGATTTTATGTATTTTCTTGGGGAGATGCAGACTACAATATTGCATTCACTGAGCAGCAAATTATATCACCTGTGATGTATTTCTTACAAACCTTGCCTGTTAGTGGGCCCTGAGGACAGGGTTGATGACCACTGCTATAGAAAGCCGGTTCAGTTCACATATCATGTGAATAGGATTCAGTACAAAACTTATGAAATGTGAACCAAGCCTTATACAACTTAGCTCTATAGGTACTCATTTTAATAAAGGAACACAAGAGCAGAAATATTTTGGCCTCATGCCGCGTACAGACAATCGGAATTTACGACAAGAAAAGTTTGATGTGAGCTTTTGGTTGGAAATTCCAACCGTGTAAGCCCCATCGGACTTTTTCTGTTGGAATTTCCAACAGCAAAAATTTGAGAGCTGGTTCTCAAATTTTCAGACGGGAAAAGTTTTTAGTTGGAAATTTTAGATCGCAAAAATCTTACGCATGCTCAGAATCAATCCTACGCATGCTCGGAACATTGAACTTAATTTTTCTCGGCTTGTCGTAGTGTTGTACGTCACCGCGTTCTTGATGGTCTGAATTTACGACAACATTTGTGTGACCGTGTGTATGCAACACAAGTTTGAGCCAACATTCCATCTGAAAAAAATCCACGCTTTTCATGTCGGAAATTCCGTTATATGTAATTAATCAATCTTGAATTATCTTGGACATTATGAGTGGTTAGCAATATACTGAAAAGTAGATATGTGCATTCCCGTTCGTACGAATGTTATTTTCTTATGAAAATGTTCATTTTCGTACCCGCGGGATAATGTGTACATGCAAAAAAATTAAAGCACCAAAATAAGAAAACGACAGGATTACGAATGAGCCGCATAACGAACAACCGCAAATACGAACGAACGATCCGGCGAAAATGACATCTATAACAAAAGATTTGCATTCTGTATTTTGTTTGAATCCTTTTTCTGTTTGTTTTCAGTCATATGTTAATTGTTCATATGACATCTATAACAAAAGATTTGCATGCTGTATTTTGAATTCCTGTTTTCTGTTCGTATTTTGTATTCCAAATACAGAATGCAAATCTTTTGTTATAGATGTCATATGAACATATGACTGAAAATAGCAAAAGAAAAGGGTTTCAAGATACAGAATGCAAATCTTTTGTTATAGATGTCATTTTCGTTTTTTTGAATGGGCAGTGAGTGAGTGTAGTTACAGTAGTGAAGCAGCTTCTATTTTGTGCTGAGTACACTAGTACAGTGAGTAGTACAGTAAAGCCAAATAAACTTTTCTGTGGATTTTCATCTGAAGGGAGATCAGTTGGCCAGACTTTTGAACCTAAAAATGGTTTTCTGATGTAGTTTGAAAACGAACAAATTTTCTGAGAACGAACAGAAAACCATCGTTTTTATGTTTGTGGTTAAAAAAGTCTGATCAAGTGTATGGGGCTTAACAATAGTTAATATGGATGAGCCGCGTGTTGAAAGTGCCGCGAATCCCGCGATATATTTACAAAAGTACAAAATGACGAAAATCCTTTTTCTGTTCATATTTTCAGTCGCATGTTCATATGACATAGGACATAGGATTTTCGTCATTTGTGCCCCATACACTTGGTCAGACTTTTTTAACCATAAACATAAAAACAATCGTTTTCCGTTCGTTCTCAGAAAATTTGTTCGTTTTCAAACTACATCAGAAAACCATTTTTGGGTTCAAAAGTCTGGCCAACTGATCTCCCTTCAGATGAAAATCCACAGAAAAGTTTATTTGGCTTTACTGTACTACTCAGTGTAATAGTGTACTCAGCAAAAAAGAGAAGCTGCTTCACTAACTACACTCACTCACTGCCCATTCAAAAAAAACGAAAATGACATCTATAACAAAAGATTTGCATTCTGTATCTTAAAACCCTTTTCTTTTGCTATTTTCAGTCGTATATTCATATGACATCTATAACAAAAGATTTGCATTCTGTATTTTGAATACAAAATACGAACAGAAAATAGGAATTCAAAATACAGCATGCAAATCTTTTGTTACAGATGTCATATGAACATACGACTGAAAATAGCAAAAGAAAAGGGTTTCAAGATACAGAATGCAAATCATTGACGAAAATTCACGAAAATTATCGTCTAACAAGTAACGAACATGAATTAAACAGAATAATGAACCATCCCGCATGTACGAAAATAAAACGGTAACGAAAATACGAAACGATCGGAATCCGAAAAAATCGTGTCGTACAAAAAATGAACGGGAACGAACAGGAAAACGGGCGTCTTACGAAAAACGATAGGAAACGAAAAAACAGAAGGATACGAAACGGAACAAAAAAAAAACAATTTTTTTTTCTGTGCACATGTCTAGTAATTATGAAATGTAAAGCCTAAACAAAAATGTAATTCATTGGAGCTTACCAATGTCGTGGTTGCAGTAGATGTATTTTTCTTAAAGTAGAACTAAAGACAAAACTTTTTTTTATATTTTGGATTGAGTGCTTATAACCTCTGTCAAGTTTATTGCCATCTGTGGTCCATTGGGGAGATTTTTCTTCACTTCTTGTTCCATATTCAAAACAGGAAGTGAGGGAATCCCTGGTTGTCACCAGGGCCACCAGAACTAGCATCCCCATTGGAAGATTTACCCACTTCTACTGTTGTGGGGACAGCCCAAAATGAGGGATTGTATTACTTTCAATTATAATGGTAAACAGGACAAATAGGATGAATTTCCATAATGAGGTCACAGGCAGCAATAAAACCTTTACAGGTGCTCTAATCCCTCTTTACTAAAGTTTTGCTTTCAGTTATTTTTTGTCACTTGATGATCCAGCTAGTAACAGGCTTACAGTCTTATGCCTTGTACACACGACACAATGAGAAAACTGACATTTTTTATTTTGGTCGTGAAAACCGGTTGTGTGTATGCTCTCTAAAACTGCCCGAAAAAAATGAAAACCAGCTTTCTTTTTTCTCGTTGTGTTTCCCATCAGTCTATTTCTCGCCGTGAAAAACAGTTGTGTGTATGCTTTTCCGAGGGGAAAAAAAACACGCATGCGCAGAATCAAGTATGAGACGGGAGCGCTTGTTCTGGTAAAACTAGCTTTCGGAATGGAGATATCACATTCGTCACACTGTAACAGACTGAAAAGCACGAAAACTGGAAAGCACGAATCGTCTCTCACCAAACTTTTACTAACAAGAGGATCAGCAAAAGCAGCCCAAAGGGTGGCGCCATTTCAAAAGAACTTCCCCATTATAGTCTCATTGTACGTGTTTAGGGTCACTGTGCTTTGGTCGGACGGTTTTTGGTGTGTACAAGGCATTAAGGTGGCAACAGAAACATGCTTGGATAGCAGCATTGACAACCTGTGGGAAGGGAACAGTTAGGCCGCGTACACACGACCAAATAAATCCGATCAAATCGGTCTGTCAGACCGATTTGATCGGATTTGTCTGCTGGGATATATTGGTTTGATCGTGTACACACGATCAAACCAAAATCCCCGCAGGCAGACAGCGCAGTGACGCGTCGGTGACGTTGACGCCGCCACGTCACCGTCACCAGGAAGTAAAACACTTCCGCGCATGCGTTGAATCCATTCGACGCATGTGCGGGCAGATATGTCTGCTAGTTAGCGTACTAACCAGCAGACATGTCGGACGGACTGGTTCCCAGCAGACAGATTTTAAAGCATGCTTTAAAATCTGTCTGCTAGAAAAATCTGTCTGTCTGCCCATACACACGATCGAATTTGTCTGCTGAAACGGTCTGTCGGACCGTTTTCAGCAGATAAATTCGATCGTGTGTACGCGGCCTTAGATGTACAAGCAAACTTAGATGGACTATCAAATTAATGCTGAACTCCAGCCAACACTTTTGAAGCAGTTACAGTAATGCCCTGTACACACGATCAGTTTGTCTGATGAAAACGGACCGATGGACCATTTTCATTGGACGAACCGATCGTGTGTGGGCCCCATCAGTTTTTTCCCCATCGGTGAAAAAAAATAGAACCTGTTTTAAAATTTTCGTATGGAAAAAAAACGATCGTCTGTGAGGAAATTCATCGGTCAAAAATCCACGCATGCTCAGAATCAAGTCGATGCATGCTCGGAACCATTAAACTTCATTTTTCTCTGCACATTGTTTTGTTTTACGTCACCGCGTTCTGACACGATCAGATTTTTAACCGATGGTGTGTAGACAAGACTGATGAAAGTCAGCTTCATCGGATATCTGATGAAAAAATTAATCGGTTCGTTTTTATCAGACGAACCGATCGTGTGTACAGGGCATAAGAGTTTTTTTTTCCTTTTGAAATAACGTTTTTATATAAATGAATAAAAGTTGATCAGTGTAAACATGCCCCTTAGTGTTAAACGGTTGTCTAAACCATCTGACTGCCAATGTTGCCTGACAGCCTAGTGTGTTAAAGCAAAACTAAACCCTTCTATACTTTACAGTCAACTTAAAGCGGAGCTCCACCCACCCGCATTTTTTTTTTTCAAAGGCGGCAGCTACTAACAGTGTAGCTGCTGACTTTGAATAAGGACACTTACCTGTCCTAGGCGCCCGCGCTGACGGCCCCCGCCGATGCCGATCCTCGATCCCGGCACCGCCATCCACAGTCAGGGAAACAGGCAGTGAAGCCGTGCGGCTTCACTGCCCGTTTCCTACTGTGCATGTGCGAGCGACGCGGCGCTTTGTGAATGGTCCAGCTGCTTTCTGGGATACACACAGTTCCCAGAATGCAGTGCGGCCCATTCACAAGAAGACACCCAGAAGAGGAGGAGGAAGAAAACAGCACCGCGGATCGTGAGGGCAGATTCGGGACTTCCGCATAGCAACAGCCTATTTAGGGTGAGTATTTTTTTTTTTTTTCCATTTCATTTTTATTTATTTTTTTCAGATTTTTAAAAAAAATATATATATCAGGGTGGAGCTCCGCTTTAACTTCTGTTTGATCTGCAGTTGCCATGGTGCTGCACATGTGATCAGTTATGGCACCAGCCGTTTGATTGTAGATATTTGTGTTGGGCTGAAATGACTGTTTACAGGGTATAGAGACATAAAAGTTAACTTATTCCTTTTAAAAATGATTAAAAATAGATACAAATCAATCATATAATCAACCTACAGTTCTAGTTTCGTTTTTGCTGTTATTTCCTGTCTCTCTGATGTACAGAGCCAGAGAGCCAATAGAGGGCAGTGATGGTTTGTCTAAAACCCCTCAGCACCAACCCAGTTTCAGTTTACACACAGTAATCACACCTCATTGATTAGTGACCACAGTGAGAAAGCTCCCAGCACTGTGGTTATTAGAAAACAGACAACCAGGAAGTGTGGAGATCAGAGCAGAATTACAGCAACATCAAAGCAAAAACGAAAAATGAGGACATGAAAACAGCACTGCAGTAAGGTAAAGGAAGCTATTTAGCTAAAAAAAATTCCTTTAGTGACCCTTTAATCATTAAGTACTAATTGTAAACCATTCACGTTTAACACTTGACCCCTAAAGTAAGGCCTGTTTACCTTCCAACCCTAAAGCCTCGTGCACACGATCCAACTTTAGGACCATAATTGTATGATGGACGTGTTGTGTCAGAAAATCCGACCGTGTGTATGCTCCATCAGACAATTATTGGCTGAATTAATGACAGCAAATGTTGGGCAATAAATCGGTTTATCCGATCGTGTGTACACAATTACGTCCAACTAAAATCCAAAGTGCATTTTCAGAACCAATGCTAAACATCAGACAACAAAAGCAGAAGTTGCCCAAAGGGTGGCGGTAAAGAGCTGAAAAACCACGTGATTTGGTCAAAGTTGGCGGAAAATGTTGGGACCTGTGTATGCAGAACAAGTTCACGGCCAACGCCCTTCAGACCAAAATCCACATAAAAGTTGGATGGAAGTCCGATCGTGTGTACGAGGCTTTAGACTAACGTTTAAAACAGAATTCACATGTTGTCATTGAACTGATTGCCATAACATGCAAGCATAGCAGACCTCCTACACTGCGCTCCTCTAGAAATGAAAGCTCCATATTTACTCTTTGTCACTCTGTTGCACCTGCCATATTCTTTATTTTTCTTTGCCCATTGAGTGACTATTTTTTTTTAAATGTTAGCAGAAGAAAAATTAAGTTTACAAAGTTGCATCTGTCATAAAACTGCAACTGCAAACAATTTTGCATTTTTTTGCTACTTTAGGCCACAAGCACATTGAGTTTTAGACTGGATAAAAGACTGGACAGCCGCACTTCCACGAAATTCTTAAAAAAGTTGCCTTTAATGCTAAAAAATGGAAACAGCACTACAGGTCACAGCAGACAGTGGGGTGGATAGCTATTGAGTTTTAGCCCCACTGAAGGTAATCCATCAAACTGTAGCAGCAAGAAGGTTAAAGGTAAAAAAAAATCCCTAAATAGCTTCCTTTACCTTAGTGCAGTCCTCCTTCACTTACCTCATCCTTCCATTTTGCTTTTAAATGTCCTTATTTCTTCTGAGAAAAACTCACTTCCTGTTCTTCTGTCTGTAACTCCACACAGTCATGCAAGTTTTTCCTCCTGGATGTGGAGAAAGCCTCTTGAGGGGGTAGGGGGCGAGTAGAATTGTCAGGATGCAGACTAACACACACCCACTTTCTCTATCTGCAAAGTAGACAGTGTCCTGACCCTCCTGCTTGCCCCCTCAAGAGGCTTTCTCCACACCAGGGAGAAAGTGTCGCATTACTGCGTGTAGTTACAGACAGAAGAACAGGAATTGAGGATTTCTCAGAAGAAATAAGGACATTTAAAAGCAAAATCGAAGGATGAGGTAAGTGAAGGAGGACTGCACTAAGGTAAAGGAAGCTAGTTAGGGGGGGGGATTACCTTTACAACCCCTTTAAGGGTAGCATTTATTATTAAAGAAATTGTCCAGGGAGCTGTCCAGCATCCCAGGTAGCTCAGCAAGAAGAGACATTGCCAGATGCAGCAGAGTTTGTAGGTTTAGACCCGGGTCCTGACACATTGTAATGTTTATCATTATCATGTTCTATACTTGGTTAGTCTTCAGTTCCTAAGCATTTAGAGGAGTGGATTTCCATTGTTTCCAGTATTTTAGTAGAATAATCCATGAACTGGTAAGTTAAGTAAGTGCTGTTAGAGGAGAAAGGAAAGCGGTACACTCGGTTCAACTTGAAGAAGCTTCATAAGTGTGGTCACACCAGAGAGGAGAGGAGGGGAGGTGTCCCCTTGGTTCTAGGCCATGTGAAGGAGCCAGGGAGGACTCATTGAGCTCTTTAATGAGAATGTGTAAGACCTACTAAATTAGGCTGTGAGACCAAGGGATGAAGTCCAGGTTAATGTCTGAAATGCGGTAGGGTTGAGTTCCGGACTCCCCAACCTCAGTGTGATACAAAACGTAGTTCAGGCAGAATGGATAAGTGTGCATGCCTGGAAGCTGCTGATGTTATGAGACTGGTCTAGGCTCTGAAGACATGTTTCATGTTCACATCACATACAGTAGGTCTCCATGGGCTTGAGTTTGAAGGTCTCCTACTGCCTGCCAAGGACTCCTGCACTATTCTCTCTCTGAACCCACTAGAGTCCATTTTATACTTACCAAACATGTGAAGCAAATTTCCCAGAGTTGAAACATGTACATGGGGGCCAGATTCCTGGCCAGAGGCACTGAGAAGAGAATGATATATCTGATTGCAATTAATAATATAAAACACAGAATTAGGTACATTAACCGATTGAGGACCGCTGAACAACAATATACGTTGGCAAAATGGCACGGCTGGGCACAAGGGCGTACATGTACGTCCCCTTTAAGATCCCAGCCGTGGGTCGCGAGAGTGCCGCCGGCGGTGCGCTTGCGACTCGGTCCTCTTCTCCGTGATCCCCACGGGAACAGCGGACCCAATCGCCGCCAGTGTCCCGCGATTGGGTCACAGAGAGGAAGAACGGGGAGAGGTAAGTATAAACAAACCTCTCACCATGCTTCCTAGTGAGCCTGTCACTGATTGTCTGTTCCCTGTCATAGGGAACGACGATCAGTGATGTCACACGCCCAGCCACGACCCCCACAGTAAGAATCACTCCCTTAGGACACACTTAACCCCTACAGCGCCCCCTCCTGGTTAACCCCTTTACTGCCAGTGTAATTTTTACAGTAAACAGTGCATTTTTATAGCACTGTTTTCTGTAAAAATGACAATGGTCCCAACATAGTTTAAAAAATGTCCGACGTGTCCGCCATAGTGTCGCAGTCATGATAAAAATCGCTGATCGTCGCCATTACTAGGAAAACAAATTATTAATAAAAAATGCAATAAAACTATCCCCTATTTGGTAGACGCTATAAATTTTGTGCAAACCAATCAATAAACGCTTATTGCGATTTTTTTTACCAAAAATATGTAGAAGAAAATGTATCGGCCTAAACTGAGGGAAAAAAAATTATATATTTTTTTGAGGATATTTATTATAGCAAAAAGTAAAAAATATTGAAATATTTTCAAAATTGTCGCTCTATTTTTTATTATAGCGCAAAAAATAAAAATCGCAGAGGTGATCAAATACCACCAAAATAAATCTCTAGTTGTGGGAAGAAAAGGATGCCAATTTTGTTTGGGACCAACGTCGGACCACCACTCAATTGTCAGTAAAGGGACGCAGTGCCGAATCGCAAAAAGTAGCCTGGTCTTTAGGCTACATAATGGTCCAGGGCTTAAGTGGTTAAGTGGACTTTATCTGTTATTTTGTGTTTGCTAGTAGTGGTTTTGTATCATGTATGAACTGTAGAAAATCCTCAAGAGATTCCAGGAGGAAATAAACTAGAGTGCATAGAATTGCCAAGTGCTTCATGCAATATTTAAACAGCAGTCGCAAGCAAACCCAGAAAAGGCTATTTATAGATTTTTGTCCTCTAATATATAAAAAAGGAAACAAATATGTCAACCAATGTCCTTTTTGCTTAAAGAACTACGACCCTATTAAAATATAGAATATAGATGAAATTAGAAGCTACTGAAATCATTTAATAAAAAGCAGTTAAGGGGAAAAAATGTAACTACAGCAAACCATGTGACTGCTAGACATGTGCGGTTCGTTTCATTCCGAATTCAAATTCGGACGAATGTTCGGAAATTCGGATATATCCGAATTAGAAAATTAGAATAGTACCGAATTTAAACGAATCCAAAATAACGAAATTCAAATTCGGACAAAAAATTCGAAAACTTTTTGAATACTTTTCTAATTCAAATACTTTTCTAATTCAAATAGTTTTCCAATTTCCAAAGAGAATTTTCTATTCTATTTCAATCTTTTTGGAAATTTGAAAACGATTTAATTTGAAGAAAAATTCAAATTCGAAAACTTTTCAAATACGAAAAAAAAATCAAATTCGAAAACGATTAGAAATTGATTCAAAAACAATTAGAGATTGATTCGAAAACTATTAGAAATTGATTCGAAAACTATAAGGCCCTGTACACACAATCAGTCCAAACTGATGAAAACGGACTGAAGTTCAGTTTCATCAGTCCAAACCGACCGTGTGTATGGCCCATCAGCCTTTTGTCCTTCAGTCCAAAGTTTTAAAACTTGCTTTAAAATCGGACTGATGGAGGCCTACCGATCAGCCAAAACCGATGGTTAGTACGCAAAAGCATCGGTTCAAAACCCGCGCATGCTCAGAATCAAATCGACGCATGCTGGAAGCATTGAACTTTTTTTCTGCACGTCGTTGTGTTTTACGCCACCGCGTTCTGACACGATCGGTTTTTGAACTGATGGTGTGTACGAACCATCAGACCATCAGTCTGTGAACCGATGAAACTGAACTTCAGTTTGTTTTCATCAGTTTGGACTGATCGTGTGTACAAGGCCTTAGAAATTGATTTGAAAACTATTTGAAAATTGATTTGAAATCATTTCATATTCGAAAACTATTCTAAATTGATTTGAAATCTTTTCACATTCGAAACCAATTCGAAGATGACTCGAAAACATTTTAAATCAATTTGAAAACGAATAAACTAAACGAATCCCGAAAACGAATTAAACAAATAAAAAAAATGTAATTAAAAAAATGTATGTAAATAACGAATCAAAACTAAACACATTTTTTCGTTCTGCACATGTCTAGTGACTGCTCAGGTGTCCAGCAGCAAAGGAGACCCAGTCAGTGCTGCCTGCCCGCATTATTATTGGCTGTAGAAGTAGTCTAATTTAGATAAAATTAATATTCACTGTATATACCTCAAGCACCGTAGGCTATCACTAGGAAAAGCTGTTAGTAAGGTGGTTTATTGGTACCATCAGAATCCGTAGTAGGACATGTAAAAGCAGCTTAATTTATTTAATTAATGCCAGCAATGAATACTGTGCTAATCTTTATAGCCCAAAAATAAATAAAAAATACCTGGTGTAAACTTATACTGTAGGGTTATTTTTTTGTGGGAAATATTAATTGTGAAACAACAGCAGGGGTGCACTATATCCATGTACCAAGCCCACTATGAACTAAAACTTCACTTTTATTCATAACTGTATAAAACTCATAATGTAGAAAATGAAAGTCATAAGGATGCCAGCCAAGTGTGTCTTTAGCTGCCGTTGGTCAATCTTTCTGTCTGAGTGGAGATATGCTGCGGTAGTGTGAGTTGCGCTGTGCTTTCTGAATGGTCTTGCCGTCTTCTGGAACCTGTGTAATACGGCGTACACACAACCGTTTTTTGGGTTGTATGGGTGTGTGTGGGCTCCAGAGCATTTTTTACTATGTAAGAAATGGCCATTAAAAATTTAGAACATGCTCTAATTTTTCACGACGTTTTTAACGTTGTAAAAAATGGTCGTGTGTGGGCTTTGACGTGAAACAAACGCGCAAGCTTAGAAGCAAGTTATGAGACGGCAGCGCTCATTCTGGTAAAACTATAATGGAGTAAGCACATTCATCACGCTGTAACAGACTGAAAAGCACAAATCGTCTTTTACTAACAAAAAATCAGCAAAAGCAGCCCAAAGGGTGGCGTCATCTGAATGGAACTTCCCCTTTATAGTGCCGTCGTATGTGTTGTACGTCACCGCGCTTTGCTAGAGCATTTTTTTTCACGATCGTGTGTAGGCAGGGCCGTTTTAACGATCGGATTGAAAAAAAAATTTGGTTTTTTTAGACCATTGAAAACTTATTTTTTTACAACCCAAAAAAACTGTCGTGTGTACACGGCATCAGTCTCAGAAAACAGCGATGGGAAGGAGGAGGGGTTGATCATAAGCGAAGATCGCCAGATCGATCTTACCCGAAAGTGAGAGCTGGTACCTGTCATAACCAGGTACCCGCCCCCCCCCCCCCAAAAAAGCTCCGCTTTAATGTACAGGATAATGGTGGTGAAGGCATACATTTTTTTGGTGCTACAAAAGATGGAGATGAGATGTGTGAGAGGAAAGGAAGCAAAAGATTATTCTGTATTGTAAATTAATCAAATTCACTGCTGTCTACCCTTCATTTATTTAATCCTTCAGCACAGGAAGTTGAAGGCTCTGAAATGTAGACACTACCAGTGTTTACTTTCGTGATTGTTGTGATTGGATATCACAGTGTTCATAAGGCAAAGAGCCCCTGTGATCTGCTTTGTCTAATGACAGCATGAACACAGACATTGGGCATCCACCAGGCACACCAACAGATAATGAACAGAGCACCAAAACAGCACTCCAGAATTCACAGTCAGTTTTTTAAAATGTATGGCAAGATGTTTAGGTCACATCGCACACCCCGTCACGTCTGAAAAACACCTCTGGAAATCGTTTCAAACACAAATACTTTTCAGAGGTATGACAGTTTTGCTGCACTTAGCCATAAGGTGATACTAAAGGTTCACATAAAAAAAAAAAATAACAAACATGTTATACTTACCTCCACTGTGCAGTTTGTTTTCCACAGAGTGGCCCCGATCCTCCTCTTTTGGGGTCCCACGGTGGCTCTCGCGTCTCCTCCCCGCAAAAGCTAACCCCTTCTGGGAAGCTCTCTCCTGAGGGGGTTATCTTGCAGGCGCACTCACGTATCGTACACTTGGCGTACAAAGCCTCCAAGTGTATGACTTGGCCGCGCCCCCCGGCGGCCGTGACATTGTATTTGATTGACAGCAGCGGGAGCCAATGGCTGTGCTGCTACCAATCTATCCAATGAAGAGCCGGAAAAAAAATGACAAAAAATAAATAAATTACAAAATAAATAAAATTATACATACAATTATGGGCCAGATTCAGGTACAATTGCCCTGGCGCAGAGTATCAGAGATACACTACGCCGCCGTATTTTACCTGGCTCTAAGTCAAATTCAGGTAGATTTCGGCCCGTAAGGTACGGCGGCGTAGTGTATTTTTCGCGGCGGAATCGAAATACGCGATTAGGGGGCGTGAACCATTTAAATTAGGCGCGTCCCCGCGGCAATCGAACTGCGCATGCTCCGTTCAGAAATTTCCCGCCGTGCATTGCGCCAAATTACGTCAGATTGTTTTGGAGAAGCGTCGTTTACGTACATTCCTATTCCCGGACGACTTACACAAAAAAAATAAAAAAATTGAAATTCGACGCGGGAACGACAGCCATACTTAACATGGGCTGTCTAACTATAGACCAGATTTTTGCTTCCCTAACTTTACGCAGTAAAAAGATGACTACAGATGCCGTAAGAGAATGCGACGGACGATCAGTGTTGTTAGTAACGGAGTTACAATAAACGCAGTTACCTAACGCAGCCCCTTTTGAGGGTAACGAGTAATCTACCTGATTACTCTTCACCTCACGGTAACGCAGTTCCCATTACTTGGGCGGCATTACTGCAATTACATCTACCGCCACTAGATGGCAGCAGAGTAATTGCTTCTGCCGGCGCTGTGAACATGAATATGGGTGGAACTCCGCTTTAGAATCATGTGACCGCTGTGATGGCCTGTCACAGCGATCTTAAAACTCCCAATCGCAAGGAGCCCTGGATACAATGAGCCCCACCCGCCTCACACTGACCTATCACCGGGGAACACATGGCCGGAACAAAATGTTCCACAGAACAAACGTTCCCTATACAACACAGTGTACACAGCGACATCTAGTGGTCAACATGGTAAGTGCAGGACACCTATACAGATCAATGATCAGCAGGTTATTTTTGGTCAGTGATTTCATCTCTTCATCAGACAACAAAGAAAAATCTGACATCCCCATTCCAGATCCCTTGCATCCAATAAAGCTTATATAAGATGAATAAAATAATAAACAATAAACTATAGAAAATTCTAATAAAGCCTAATGTAAGATTTTAAATTACAGACTCTGTAAACGTCAAGGGAATGTATATTATAAACATACATTTTAATCCAGCTTATAATTTGGATGTAATATGTAGCAGATGGATAAGGGTTTTAAGTCCTATTAGCTGCACATACATGGTGGGACGGATGCACCTAGGCTGGGATATACACGAGATCACCATTTGTTTCCTAATTTCTTCTCTCAAGGATCTGGCATTCTTTTGTCTTGGAGTATTAACTCACTGCTCTCTGGCAAGCGCCCGTCATCTGCTTCTCAACAAAGCATTGTAGAATATTAAAAAAAGAATTCAGTTACTTTGCTGAGTAACTAATTACTTTTTCAATGTAGTAACTGAGTCAGTAACGCAATTTCTTTTTCAGAGAAGTAATTTGTAACTGTAACTAATTACTTTTTTAAAGTAAGATGAGCAACACTGCGGACGATCGTAACTTCGTGGATCGCCGGAAAAAGCTAATTTGCATACCCCGACGTGGAAAACGACACGAACTCCACCCAGTGGACGGAAAAATATTGCAGCGTAGATCCAACGGCGTACGAAGACGTAAGCCTGTGGCATCGAAGCCCGAAGCCATCGTATCATGGTTTGAGGATTCAAACTAATGATACGACGCGGGTAATTTGAAATTACTCCGGTCTATCAGGAGATTTTTTTTTTTTTTATCTGGCCATCAACACACAACAACAACATGGCAAGACAACCACCATCAAACAATGACAAACACTTAACTTTTAATTAAAGACATCCATTGACTTTTCTCCTGAGAAGAGTAAGCGCTCATTTCTATCTGGAAGAGAGTTAGTTAATGGGGGGGAAAAAAAAAACATCTGTACTTCATCACAATCATTTGTAACCTCACTTGTAACTCTATAATCCACCAATGTCTGACAATTGTTTAATATATTTTTTTCATTGTTTGCAAACAATTACTAATTAATGAGCTCATGGTACCATGTGACACTCGATTATGCATTTACAATAACCCAACCCCTTCTCTGCTAACTTTGCCTATCTCAATTGTAGAATCTTCCGCACTTTACAAGACTATCTTTAAAGAAACCATGGGATTAGGTGTCATTCCATTCCATTCTGGAAGGAAAGGTTTGTATGTGTAGACTTCAGTTATTAGTTGAGTTAGGATTGTACTATGTAACTGGTATACCATTATTTTTGTATTGCTGTTTTATTGACTTGAATTTACCTTTCCTGGTAAAATACATAAAATAAAAAAGTGGGAAATCCTTTCACTTATTTAACTTCTTGCCGACCGTCCACCGCAGTTATACGGCGGGACGGTGGCACTGCTGGGCGAGAGCAGGTAGCTCTACATTCTACCTTTAGCGCGTGCGCCCCCGCTCGTCTCCCGAGTCCCACACGCGTGCCCGGCGGGCGCGATCGCCGCCGGGCACACGCGCTCGTTCGTTACAGAGCGGGGAACGAGAGCTATGTGTGTAAACACATAGCTCTCGTTCCTGTCAGCGGGGATAATGCTGATCTTCTGTTCATACAATGTATGAACAGAAGATCAGTGATTTCCCCTAGTGAGGCCACCCCCCATACAGTTAGAACACACCCAGGAACACACTTAACCCCTTCCCAGCCCCCTAGGGTTAACCCCTTTACTGCCAATGGCATTTTTATAGTAATCCAATGCATTTTTATAGCATTGATCACTATAAAAATGCCAATGGTCCCAAAAATGTGTCAAAAGTGTCCGATGTGTCCGCCATAATATCGCAGTACCGAAAAAAACGCTGATCGCCGCCATTACTAGTAAAAAATAAATATTAATAAAAATGCCATAAAACTACCCCCTTTTTTGTAAACGCTATCAATTTTGCGAAAAAACAATCAATAAACGCTAATTGCGATTGTAGAAGAATACGTATCGGCTTAAACTGAGGAAAAAAAAAAAATTATATCTTTTTTGGGGATATTTATTATAGCAAAAAGTAAAAAATATTGAATTTTTTTCAAAATAGTCGCTCAATTTTTTTTTAGCGCAAAAAATAAAAACCGCAGAGATGATCAAACACCACCAAAAGAAAGCTCTATTTGTGGGGAAAAAAGGACACAATTTTGTTTGGGAGCCACATCGCACGACCATGCAATTGTCAGTTAAAACAACGCAGTGCCGAATCACAAAAAGTGCTCTGGTCTTTGACCAGCAATATGGTCCGGGGGTTAAGTGGTTAAGAGAAAGTCAACACGTCACCTGAAATATGTTTGCCTGCTCTTGTTTGCCTATTTGAAAGACCTTAGAAATCTATTTCTTCTTCTTTTTTTTCTATATTTAATGAACCTCGCTGTGCCTTTTTTACATCTCACTCCAGTGACCTTATACGTCCTTTAGCTACTAAACCACATCCTATACCTTATGAATTATAACTCAGAAAGGATGGGAGACAGGCTGAATATTAAAGTTGATATAAAGGATAGTAAAAAATTACGTTTGCAATGAGGCACCCCCACACTGCAAGGGTTAAATGCTTGTTTTGTCTAGGGCGGTGAGCAAATAATTGTGCCAATGGAACACATGAGAAACTGGGACTGTGGAACTTAATTCTGTTAAGTATTCATTTTGGATGATCAGCTCCTCAGGCTCTCTCCTTCTAGTTCTTGCAGCTCTCCACGCAGACAACTGTCAGCGTAATTCTCTGAGCCTGTCAGCTTCTTTAGTGAGAAAACAGGCCTAGAATGGTGTTCTGACAGTGGAGGCATCGAGGGCCATATAGGGAAAGCCACAGGGCCGGATGTGTCCCTGGGGCTGCATTTGCCCAGATCTGGTCTAGGAATAGAGGAAAAAGCCGCTATACCTACCTTATTTCTCACTCTCGCGTCAGCTGGCTATCTTCCCCTGCTATCCATTGCTCCTAGGATGTGAGCTGGCTCTCACCATCCGCATGTATAATGTTGGTCTTGCATTGTATGTGATGATCAGAAAGCCTGTTTGTGGCACAGCGTCGAAGGGACGGGGTCTTACAGCTAGAAGGATGCATGCAGATGCAGGAAATACGGAAAGTATACGGAAAGTATAATGCTCATTTCTCAGGTCCAATTCAAGGTCGTTTTTACTGCTGCTTAGTAGTGTGGGACTTTAAACTTGATGTAAACCCTAACAAGATTATATTTAGTATGTTAAATGGGTTGTAAAGTCAGAAGATTTTTTATTCTTAACCACCCCCCATATTTAAGCCTTTTTTCTGACACTTGTTGGGCCAGATTCATGAAAGGTTACGCTGGCGGATCGAGTGATCCGCCAGCGTAACAGTGGCTTTGAGCCGGCGTTTCTGTTTTCTGTAACCAGAAAACAAGAAACGCCGGGTTGAAGTTCCGATGCGATGAGCGTAACTGAGTTTCGCCATCGCATCGTTACTTCAACTTAAAAATGGCGCCGGGGGCGTTCCCGCCGATTTACGCTCAAAAAATATGTTAATGAGCGGAAATCGGCAATTCACGATCGAAATCCGGCGCGACGCAGTGACGTTACGACGTTTCCGGACGGGATACGCGGCGCATAGATATACCTACATGGGGTTGGAGTATCCTATGTTAGGTATAGGCGTCGTCATCGCGTCGGGAAAAAAAAAAAAAAACGTCGCTTGCGTAAAACGGTCATGAATGGGAATGTGACGTCATTGACGTTCATTCACAGATTTTGGAGCATGCGCACGGGGATGTTTTGACACTCGACGCATGCGCAGTACGTCGGCGGCGGGATCGCGCGTAGTTAGCATACTACACGCCCCGTACCCGCGACATTTGAATTCCGCCGGCTCATTTGCGATGCGCTGCCGCAACTTTAGGAGCAAGTGCTTCGTGAATGACAGCACTTGCTCCTAAAAATTCGGCAGCGCAACGCAAATCAGAAGCGTTACTCCAGAGCAAAGATGCTCTGGAATACGTGAATCTGGCCCGTTGTTTGCAAGTTAAAATCTGTGTTTTTTGCTAGAAAATTACATAGAACCCCCAAACATTATATATGTTTTTTTAGCAGAGACCCTAGAGAATAAAATGGCGATCGTTGCAATATTTTATGTCACACTGTATTTCCCCAGCGGTCTTTCAAATGCAATTTTTTGGGAAGAAATACACTTTCATGAATTAAAAAGCAGCAATTTTTTTGCATAATGTGAAAGATGATGTTACGTCACGTAAATAGATACCTAACATGTCATGCTTCAAAATTGTGTTCACTCATGGAATGTCGACAAACTACGGTACTTAAAAATCTCCATAGGTGATGCTTTAAAAAATTCTACAGGTTACCAGTTTAGGATTATAGAGAAGGACTTGTGCTAGAATGATTGCTTTTGTTCGAAGGTCGCAGTGATACCTTATGTGTGTGGTGTGAACACTGTTTACATTTGCGCGCACAACTTATGTATGTGTTTGCTTCTGTGCGCAAGCACAAAGGGATGGGGCACTTTACAATACCTTTTCCTTTTTTTTTCTTTTTTACACTGTCCCTTTATTTTTATTTTTTTCTGATCACTTTTGTTACTGTCACAAGAAATGTAAGCATCCCTTGTGACAGTAATAGTCTGTGACAGGTACTCTGCATTGAGAAATCTGGGGTCTATAAGACCCAGCATCCCTCCCTTGCACTTAAAAGCATTAAAAATTCCAAGTTTGACTGTTTTGAATGCTGTCATTTTTTTTAGTTTGGCGCCTTTAAGTCCTCCATAAACCAGAAGTGATGTCATGACATCGCTTCTGAGTTACTAGATCCGAGACTCAATCGAAACCGATTCCAACATATTTCCTCTCAGCAGGCATTGACAGTCCTCATCCCAGTCAATGCCTTCTGAGAGGAAACGCGTTGGAATGGAGCTAGCAAAGTGACGTCAACTAGCGCAGACTGCACTGCAAGCGGCTGTGCAAGATTTTAATCCATGTCACTCTAATTTATTGTCCTTGATGTAAGTGTAATTTTTATTCTTTCCAAAAAGATTTTATTAGAATTTTCCAAAAATAAACAAAAACAAACATAAATCTGCATACAGTAAATTGGGATACATGTTCCACAGATGATAATCCAAACAGTGGCTTACATATTGCGGGTACTGAAATTATCTAGGAAAAAAAACAAGCTCCGTAAGACACATATATACACTACACTGTGCAACGCTCAAGCATACTTAGTGTAATTTTTATTATCCACTTCAGCCCCGGAAGGATTTGCCCTCTTAATGACCAGGCCATTTTTTGCAATACAGCACTGCTTCGCTTTAACTGACAATTGCACGGTTGTACTATGTTATACCCAAACAAAATTGATGCCTTTTTTTCTCCACAAAAAGAGCTTTCTTTGGGTGGTATTTGATCAACTCTGCAGTCTTAATTTTTTGCGCTATATACCAAAAAAGAGTGACAATTTAAAAAAAAAAAGTTTTTTTTTTACTATCTGCTATAATACATATCCAAAAAAAAAAACATTTATTCATCAGTTTAGGCCAATATGTATTCTTCTACATATTTTTGGTAAGAAAAATTGCAATAGGCGTATATTGATTGGTTTACGCAAAAGTTATCGTGTCTACAAACTATGGGATAGATTTAGGGACTTAAATAGTTTTTACTGGTAATTGCGGTGATCTGTGTTCTGTAGCGGAACTGCGAAATTGCAGCGGAAAAACCTGACCCTAAGTGACACTTTTGGGGACCAGTGACATTATTGCAAGATCACACAAATCCCTTTATCAAGGTAACAAGAAGGACGTGGAACACACAAAGATGGGCAGCAACACCCAAACAGACATATACAGAATCTATAGTAGGGAGATCTTGCTGTTGGATTATCCAAGACATTACAAAAGCCTGGGATCTGACTCTCCCCACGAGGCTCCCCTCGTAACTAAAATATTTCTTTTAGGCAGGATGACCCTTTGTTGCCAGATTAGTAATATGACTCAAAAGCACTGATTTACCTCTAAAGCCTCGTACACACGATCAGTCCATCCGATGAGAACGGTCCGAAGGACCGTTCTCATTGGTTAACCGACGTAGCTGACTGATGGTCTGATGTGCCTACACACCATCGGTTAAAAAACCGATTGTGTTAGAATGCGGTGACGTAAAAGTTCAATGCTTCCAAGCATGCGTCGACTTCATTCTGAGCAGGCCCGTCGGAACTGGACAGGCAAAGCAAGCAACTGCTTGGGGCCCCGAGCTGGCCAGGGGCCCCAGCAGGACGGGCCCTTGCCACGCCGCTGCGCAGCCGCTTCCTATAAGTGCTGCAGCCTTCTGTAGTGTGGCCGAGCTCCTCCTGCACCGTAACCGTGTGGTACAGGAGATCCAGTGTTCTGTTTCCGGCCAGACTGACAGGAAGTTCACACACTCAGTGCTCACTTCCTTTTAGTCCGGCCGGGAACAACAAACTGAATCTCCTGGCGTGCGGTATGCGGTAGGGAGGGGGGGTAAAAAGAACATGGGGGAGGAAAGCTCATCAGAAAAGCCCCTCCCTTCTCCGCGCTCTCTGTCCACACTGACTGTGTCTGCGTGTAACAGGTGTACCACAGCACAGTGCCCCCCGGCGGCACCCCCCCTCTCCTGGCCGTGTCAGTGACAGTGTGGAGAAGATTTGGAGGAATGCCGCGCGATGCATCATGGTAGTGTGGCTCCTGGCGGCTCCCGGGCTTGGGGGACAGGTGGAGCAGAGGCCGCAGGCAGGTTAGGTACAAGTACAACAGCAGAGGTGATGACGTAAGCGAGGACCGGCAGCCAAGTTGGTGTGGTGAGTTAGTAAAACTTTTGTGTATGTGATGACAATAATTTTTTTTTAAATGTGTGTGTATATTAAAATATCTGCCCCCCAGAGCCAAAAAAAATGCTAAGCCCCCTAAGCAATGACAGAAGTACATTTTGGTGTTCGGCGGCAGCTTCCCCCCCCCCCCTTAAAACTTAGCAACACCCCGTCCCTGCTTCTTGCTTGGGGCCCCCAAATTACTTCAAACGGCCCTGATTCTGAGCATGCGTGGATTTTGAACCAATGGTAGTGCGTACTAACGATTGGTTTTGACCTATCGGTTAGGGGTCCATCGGTTAAATTTTAAAGCAAGTTGTCTTTTTTTTAACCGAAGGTTAATTAACCTATGGGGCCCACACACGATCGGTTTTGATTGATGAAAACGGTCCATCAGACCGTTGTCCTCTGGTTAACTGGTAGTGTGTACACGGCCTAACAGAGGTTTTCTTTTTTTAAGATAAGGTAGAATTCTGTATACATGCCTGGAATACTGTATGCCAAACAATGTATCAGTATTCTTGTCATTTCGTAATAATGAACAAAGCCTGCTTTGCGAAGGTTGGTGTTTGACATAATTTTTCTAAAATGCGGTAATATTCCTGCTTTGTCGGATGCATCTACAGCATTACACCGTTTTCAAGATCTTGCTATATATCATGTGCTAAAAACAGATTGCAGTAAAATGATGTCTGGAGCTACTGCAAGTGTCTCTGGTGGAGCTGCAAAGGATTCTGGGCCATAAAATCTGCTGCACCGGAGCCAAATTACTGCTATGAGACAACAGGTCAGACAATGACTCAACAATACAGTATATTCCATCTTCAGTACTGATATCTATATATGAAGATATAATAAACAGTCTCATTTGCTGTAGTGTGCTTCATTTTTATATCTGCTGTTAAACATACCAGCTTTACTGTATGTAGTTACGTCTGTTTTTTTATGGATAAATATTACCCAAGAGTTTATAATACTATTAAAGAAAATAAATTCATCCAGGGCTTTTTTTCTCAAACAATAGTTGCTGGAACTCAACCACAACCCCCCAAAACAGCTCCCCCCACGCACCTCACAAACAGTAGGAGGGTCTTAAAGGGGCATTAAATACCAGGATTGCATTACATACAGAGTGCAGAGTTCAGGGGGGTTGCACACAGAGTGCAGAGCTGTCACTTGTAAACACAGAAGCCGGACTTATGTGTTTACAAGTGATTGTCGTGAGCAGGCACCAAAGGGTCTGAGCCACAGGTGGTGGAATTGAGTTCCACCTGAAAAAAAAATCCCTGTATTCATCTATTCTAAACTATAAAACTGCTTCATGAAGATCCAGAGCCCACTGCTAAATAACCTTTACAATTGCAGAGAGATGAGTAAGCCTGTCAGTCCTAGTGCTTCATCACTCCTATGAGGGCAAGCAGCTCCACTAGAAAGATACAGAGGTAGTCATATGAGGGTAATCACAGGGGAATTACACCAATGTTGTACAGATGTTTAATAAACCCAGAACCTAAATATATTGCAGCTTACCAATCACTACATGTGGTGGCTGCATCAGTTATCTTTTCTTTGATTTTTTTTTCTTCTGTTTTTACCTGGTGATGTGGCCAGTAACACACCTCCTGTATTAGGACTCATTTACACTTGCTTTTACTTCAACACAGATTATATATATATATATACAGCAAGGGAAAAAAGTATTTGATCCCCTTCTGATTTTTTATGTTTGCCACTGACAAAGAAATGATCAGCCTATAAATTTAATGGTAGGTTTATTTTAACAATTAGAGACAAAATAACAGCAAAAGTATCCAGAAAAACGCATTTAAAAAAAATTATAAATTGATTTGCATTTTTATGAGTGAAATAAGTATTTGATCCCCTATCAATCAGCAAGACCAGATGTCTTCTATACAGGTAAAAACCTGAGATTAGAAGCACTCTCTTAGGCCGGGTTCACACTGGTTCGACAAATGCTCTGACATTGGGAGCTCATGTCGCATGACGTGTGAAAATCAATGTTTCCCTATGAGAGCCGTCCTAACTGATCCGACACAAGTCAGTCCGACTTTGAAACTACTCCCTGTACTACTTTGGTCCTACATTGATCCTACTCCAGCCCATTGAATATCATTCAAGTCGGATCAAAGTAGGATCCTTGTCCTTACCATCCGACATTTGACATCCGACATTGTGATTACGCCTGGGTTCACACTTGTTCCGACAACGCTCCTACATTGGGAGCTCATGTAGCATGACGTGTGAAAATCAATGTTTCCCTATGAGAGCTGTCTTAACTGGTCCTACACAAGTCGGTCCGACTTTGAGGCTGGGTTCATACTATACTACACGACAGCAGTACAACTTTCATCCTACTTTGCTCTGCGACATCTGTCCTACATTCATCCTACATTCATCCTACATTGGTCCTACATCCATCCGACTTTCATGAACAGGATACTACTTTGAACCGACTTTGTGATAGTCTGACTTGTTCTTTGACCAATCAAAACAATCCCAGGGTGAGATAAATTCCTTTTACTGCTGCTGTAATCACATGTCGGATGTCTGATAAGGACAAGGCTCCTACTTTGGTCCGACTTCAATGATATTCAATGGGCTGAAGTAGGATGAATGTCGGAGCAAAGTAGTACAGGGAGTGTTTTCAAAGTCGGACCGACTTGTGTCGGATCAGTTAAGACGGCTCTCATAGGGAAACATTCATTTTCACACGTCATGCTACATGAGCTCCCAATGTAGGAGCGTTGTCGGAACAAGTGTGAACCCAGCCTGAAACTACTCCCTGTACTACTTTGGTCCTACATTAATCCTACTTCAGCCCATTGAATATCATTGAAGTAGGACCAAAGTAGGAGCCTTGTCCTAACCATCCGACCTTTGCCATCTGACATGTGATTACAGCACCAGTAAAAGGAATTTATCTCACTCTGGGATTGTTTTGATTGGTCAAAGAACAAGTCAGTCTATCACAAAGTAGGACCAAAGTAGTATCCTGTTCATGAAAGTAGGATGGATGTAGGACCAATGTAGGATCAATGTAGGATCAATGTAGGACAAATGTCGCAGAGCAAAGTAGGATGAGGCTGGGTTCACACTTGTTCCGACAACGCTCCTACATTGGGAGCTCATGTAGCATGACGTGTGAAAATCAATGTTTCCCTATGAGAGCCGTCTTAACTGATCCGACACAAGTCTGTCTGACTTTGAAAACGCTCCCTGTACTACTTTGCTCCGACATTCATCCTACTTCAGCTCATTGAATATCATTGAAGTACTGCTGTCGTGTAGTATAGTGTGAACCCGGCCTTTAGGCTGGGTTCACACTATACTACACAACAGCAGTACAACTTTCATCCTACTTTGCTCTGCGACATCTGTCCTACATTCATCCTACATTCATCCTACATTGGTCCTACATCCATCCTACTTTCATGAACAGGATACTACTTTGAACTGACTTTGTGATAGACTGACTTGTTCTTTGACCAATCAAAACAAACCCAGAGTGAGATAAATTCCTTTTACTGGTGCTGTAATCACATGTCAGATGGCAAAAGTCGGATGGTTAGGACAAGGCTCCTACTTCAATGATATTCAATGGGCTGAAGTAGGATCAATGTAGGACCAAAGTAGTACAGGGAGTAGTTTCAAAGTCGGACCGACTTGTGTAGGACCAGTTAAGACAGCTCTCATAGGGAAACATTGATTTTCACACGTCATGCTACATGAGCTCCCAATGTAAGAGCGTTGTCGGAACAAGTGTGAACCCAGGCTAAAGGGAGTGCTCCTAATCAAAGTAGTATCCTGTTCATGAAAGTTGGATGGATGTAGGACCAATGTAGGACTGATGTCGCAGAGCAAAGTAGGATGAGGCCGGGTTCACACTATACTACACGACAGCAGTACAACTTCCATCCTACTTTGCTCTGCGACATCTGTCCTACATTGGTCCTACATTGATCCTACATTGGTCCTACATCCATCCGACTTTCATGAACAGGATACTACTTTGAACCGACTTTGTAATAGTCTGACTTGTTCTTTGACCAATCAAAACAAGCCCAGAGTGAGATAAATTCCTTTTACTGCTGCTGTAATCACATGTCGGATGCCTGATAAGGACAAGGCTTCTACTTTGGTCCGACTTCAATGATATTCAATGGGCTGAAGTAGGATGAATGTCGAAGCAAAGTAGTACAGGGAGCGTTTTCAAAGTCGGACAGACTTGTGTCAGATCAGTTAAGACGGCTCTCATAGGGAAACATTGATTTTCACACGTCATGCGACATGAGCTCCTAATGTCGGAGCGTTTGTTTGACAAGTGTGAACCCAGCCTAAAAGTCGTACTACGGTCGTGTAGTATAGTGTGAACCCAGCCTTAAAGGGAGTGCTCCTAATATCAGCTTGTTACCTGTATAAAAGTCACCTGTCCACAGAAGCAATCAATCAATCAATCAGATTTCAATCTCTCCACCATGGCCAAGACCAAAGAGCTATCCAAGGATGTCAGGAACAAGTTTGTAGACCTACACAAGGCTGGAATGAGCTACAAAGACCATCGCCAAGCTGCTTGCTACACAAAATAACTGTCAATCTCCATCGGTCTGGGGTTCCATGCAAGAATCTCACCTCGTAGAGTTTCAATGATCATGATAACTGTGAGGAATCATCCCAGAACTACATGGGAGAATATTGTCAAGGCAGTTGGGATCATAGTCACCAAGAAAACAATTGGTAACACAGTACGCCGCAAAGTACTGAACTCCTACAGCGCCCACAAGGTCCCCCTACTTAAAAAAGCACATGTACAGGCCCGTGTTCAGTTTGCTAATGAACATATGAATGATTCAGAGGAGAACTGGGTGAAAGTGTTGTGGTCAGATGAGACCAAAATCAAGCTCTTTGGCATCAAATCAACTCGCTGTGTTTGGAGGAGAAGGAATGCTGCCTATGACCCCAAGAACACCATCCACACTGTCAAACATGGAGGTGGAAACATTATGCTTCGAGGGGTGGTTTTCTGATAAGAGGACAGGACAACTTCACTGCATCAAAGTGACATTGGATAGGGGCCATGTACCATCAAATCTTGGATGAGAACCTCCTTCTCTCAGCCAGGGCATTTAAAATCGGTCGTGAATGGTTCTTCTAGTATGACAACGACCCAAAACACATGGCCAAGGCAACAAAGAAGTGGCTCAAGAAGAAGCACATTAAGGTCCTGGAATGTCCTAGCCAGTCTGCAGACCTTAATCCTATCAAAAATATGTGGAAGGAGCTGAAGGTTCGAGTTACCATACTTCAGTCTCGAAACCTTAATGATTTGGAGAGGATCTGCAAAGAGGAGTGGGACAAAATCCCTCCTGAGATGTGTGCAAACCTGGTGGCCAACTACAAGAAACTTCTGACCTCTGTGATTGCCAACAAGGTAAGGGTTCACAAACATATTTTACTGCTTTTTTGCAAATGCTGCATGTTAGAATATAAATTATGTTCGTTGCTGGGACTATGTTCATTTTTACACTGCTTGCTTGTTTTCAGCAAATACTGATATTGACTTCCATCCATCTTGGAGACATATTGGAAATATCAGTGCTGAAAACAGATGCTTATCATACTCCATTAAATTGTATTGTTGTGCTGTTTTGTTTGAAAAAGTTTTTTTTCTTTCCACTGACTTTCTAAGCCGCAATCTGAAATCAGACAGTTAAAATGTATCCCACCGAGTCTGGGATGTTTATAGCTGCAACCTGACACAAAGCCAGCAAAGAAATCAATAATAATATGGAAATGAATGTCAGATGATCAGTAACTGCACCTTATTCCACTGGCTCCAACCCCCATACAAATCTTCTATGGCTGTGAGTCTCTTTCTGTCTTAGCTGACCAATACACATTAACATTTTGTGCATGTGTATATATACAATATAATACACTGCAGTATGTTTCTACAACATGTGGCTTCCTCTGTCAAGCATAAAGATATAAAAACCTAACTTATTGAAACCTATCTTCTCAGGTAGGGGCAGGAATTCTTCCATCCCCAGCTGTATATTAGTCCCAGGGCAGTAAATCACCTACACAGGTTTATTGATATGACTATGACTATGACTTCATTCAGTTTCATTCGGTTTTATGACTAATGTGACTGCCCTTGCAGTAGCTATTGGGCCTTGAGTTGAGAAGCATCATGACAGGCAAATATTTCCCAAGCAAAAAAGGTTTTTCTTAATGCAGATAACTATAGTGCATATTTGCAGAGAAACGTTTTGTTTCTTTCCAGCATATGGGAAGGTATTAAACAACCTCTGTAAAGTCCATACCTTTTGCAAGAAGAACTAGGCTCAGAAGAGCTCTGTTCAGGTAAACTGCAATAGAATCAAACACCTTCATCAAGTTCTTTGTGGTTTATGTTGACTTGTGGTCTTATATCTAGTCATGGGAAAGTATAGAGGGCTTTCTGAAAGGTTGAGAGCCCTCCAGAACTTCCTATGACAATGGTCATGGATGAGGTTCGTGTTAGCTGTTACAATGGGTGTCTGGGTTGCTCAAAATACAGTATTCACTTGCTGATCACCTGTTCTTGGTGCTGCCTTTGGTTTGCAGCACACATTTGCATTGGTGAGCAGCTAAACCACCTGAAATTATATTAGTTACATTCACAACAACCCACTCCCCGCCCCCAAGCCTATAGTAAAAATGAAAGTTAGGCATATGCTGGTTAGGCCTACTATCCCTGATCTATTTTGCCCTATTATAAATCTGGCACTGTTCAACGAATCCCTCAAGCATGTTTTTAAAGGATATGTGTCTAGTTTCCATATTGCCCTCAAAACCAATATTTTTTACAATTTGTTTCCTGTATTGGTACACGTCTGACATGACGGTGCCCAGTTTCTTATGCCTTTTTTTTACAGTAGCTTGCCTATTACTGTAAAAAAGGTCATAACTCACCAACAAGATTTGTGTCTTATAGATGTCAAATGGATTCACTGCTAAGTTCGATTTGGCAAGATTACAAACAGGAGACACTGAACCATTGGTAAATTGAACACGGCAGATTCGCTCATCCCTTTAATCAAGCTAATTTTAAATATTCCGATTTTTTTTCTACATAATACGTGGTCTGGAATTGGAGAGAAGGGATAAATAAGTATTGTAATTTCAAGCCCAATTTCACTCAGTACATTCCTCCTTTTCAAGAGGTGTGAGCACAATGATCGGGAGGGGAGTGACCTTTTCCTGCTCCAAGTCGTGGGTGGATGATCAAGGCCGATTTATATTCCTGCTCTGCTCTATCGAGAACAGGCCATATGTCATAGCTAATTTGTACATCCCCCCTCCCTTTAAGCTAGATGTCCTATACAATCTCATTAAATTCACCCATGACGCCCCAGATGTCCCCATCATAGCGGTTGGTGATTATAATGAAGTTCTCGACAACAGTATTGACAGATTCCCACCGGGGACTGGCCCAAAGGGGGGTCGACTGGTCGGTTTTATTCAGGAAGCCGGGCTAAGTGCTGTTTGGAGATCTTTTTTCCCTCAGGATCGCCAATTTTCATGCTACTCCAGCTCCCATGGTACGCTATCTAGAATAGATATGGCCCTGTGTAGTGATGGGGTTATGTCCCTGGTCAAGGCGATACGCTACGGCCTTAGGGGGGTCTCAGACCACTCCCCGTTGGTCCTAACATTAAGGACAGGGGTCAAGTCTCCTTTCAAAGAATGGAAGATCAACCCAGGTTGGCTAGAGCTGATTGGAGAACCGCAGACCCTGATGTCCCAATTAGCAGAGTTCATGTCTATCAACCAAAGGACGGCACCCTCGGGAGTGGTTTGGGACTCTCTAAAAGCCTATGCAAGGGGCCTGTTAATCCAACAGGTTGCTAGGGTCAAAAAGACAGGGAGGATGGAAGAGATTAGGCTGACTAATGAGACCGCTCAAGCAGAACTGAGTTTTATTGAGGAACCAACGCCAGCCAAACGGGCAGTATGGCTAGCAAAACAAGAAGAATATAGAACACACACCTTAGGAATAGCGGAGAACAAGAGAACACTACAAAGGCAACTACAGTTTGGTAGGACGTATGCTAGCTCTTTTGAGTAGAACCAATTCTCCCCCATCAAATGTCTCAGTAATTAGGACACCGTCGGGCAAAATAACAACAGATGGCCAGGAAATGTTAAAAACATTCTGCCTATACTATAAAGAACTATACAAGTCCAAAAGGGAATCGGCGAATGGTGGGATGGAAATTTTCTTTCAGAAAATAAAAGTTCCCACACTGTCCGACAATGATAAGCAGGAGCTAGACACACCAATCACTCTTAAAGAACTCCAACAAGCAATAGGTGACATGCCAAATCAAAAATCTCCCGGTCCGGACGGGCTCCCTATAGAGATATATAAGAAATTTGGTGAGATATTGCTCCCAGAGCTATTGAGGACCTATGAGGGGGCGATGAGAGAGGGAACACTCCCCCCCTCAATGAATGAAGCAACTATCATTGTTATTCATAAGGAGGGGAAGGACCATATGGATCCCTCATCGTACCGCCCAATCTCTCTATTACCCTCAGATAGAAAAATCTTAGCAAAAATCCTTGCAGTCAGGCTTAATAGATGCATTAGTAAACTCATTCATCCAGACCAGTCTGGCTTAATACCAGGCAGGGCAACTAGTATTAATATCAGGAGAATCTATTTAAACATACTTACCCCGATAGATATCGCAGGGACTAGAGCCATATTGTCGCTCGACGCTGCTAAGGCTTTTCATAGCCTCGAGTGGGCATATCTTTGGAAGGTACTCGATAGCTTTGGATTTGGCCCGCTGTATATAAAATGGGTCAAGTTGTTATATCGCGGACCAAGAGCCAAGATCAGAATCAACGGCGAGTTATCCGAGATCTTTCAATTGGAACCCCCCTTCTGTTCGCCCTCGCAATGGAACCACTGGCAATCATGGCCAGGGCTAGGTCGGACATAATGGGGTTCAGAAGACACCAGGGAGAAGACAAAATTGCACTTTTTGCAGATGACGTCCTATTTTTTCTTGGGGATGTTGTAGGCTCGCTAGACAAAGTAATGCAACTAATGGAGGAATTTGAACAGTTCTCAGGCCTCACGATCAATTGGTCGAAGTCAGCCCTGCTACCAGTGGACCCAGTAGACCCCCATCTGTTGTCAAGCCTTTGCAAAATATCCATTAGCCCTAAAATTAAGTATTTAGGGATATGGATCTCAAAAGATGTTACCCACTTCCTCACTTTAAACTTAGACCCACTATTATTAAAGTGGAAAAGTAAATGCGATATATGGAAAAGATTGCCCTTGTCCGTTGCAGGACGCTGTAACTTAATTAAAATGATTTGGCAGCCACAACTATTATACTTGCTACACAACTCGCCAATATGGATAGGACATAAGTGGTTTAAAAAGATAAACTCCTTATTTAGAGATCTAATTTGGAAGGGAGGGCAACCTAGGATAAGCCTACAAACTCTACAACTGCCGGTCAAGGAGGGGGGAATGGCGGTTCCCCATCCAAAATTATATTTTCTGGCAGCACAACTGCAACATCTGGCCGGATGCGGAACCGCAGAAAGAAGTGATATTAATAACCGACTCCTATTGATAAATAACCCACATAATTTATTAGCTGAAGCCCTAGAAGCAGATTATTTCTGCTACAATAATGTAACCACAAAATTAATCATCAAAATATGGCATACAATAAAAACAATCCTGGGGTATGAGGGCCCGTCAGAATTTTCTCCCCTCTGGAACAATAACAATCTTCAGGAGATGTTAAGCGTAGAACTTTCGAGGGACTGGGCGAACAAAGGCATATGTCGCCTAAAACATATATTTAAGGGCAATGCTATGAAGTCATTTCAAGACTTAGTAAGTGAATTTAAAATCCCAAATAAATCTTTCTTTAAATATCTCCAGGTTCGCCATGCTCTACAAGTACAATATGTCTCTAAAATAGTTGAGTGGACACAGATGCCTGCCCTGTCCTCTGTAATTGAGGCAACACAAGCCAAGGGCCTAATTTCTGCAACATATGGTAGCCTGGGAGCGAGGGCATTAAGTAGAGAAGGCCCACGGAAGAGCAAAGTGGCCTGGGAGAGCGATCTGGGCACAATTTCCCCAGACCAGTGGGTTAGGATTCTCCGTCAAGGAGCCTGGGCGTCTATTGCCCCGGCCCAAAGACTGTCCCACCTATTCTTATTATATAGGGTCTATCACACCCCCCATAAAATGTTTAAGCTGGGTTGGAGACCCAATAACGAGTGCCCAAGATGTAACAATAAAGGAGATCTCCTTCATATGGTCTGGAAGTGCCCAAAATTATACAGCTTTTGGGTGGGTATTATAACACGGATAAATGAGAAATTTAGGTCTGCCCTTGATCCAACAACCAGGATTTGCCTTTTGGGTTGTATGGACGATATCAAGGTACCGCAAGGAACCCTTGAACCTATCTTGAGATGCCTATTCCAGGCTCGCAAAATAATTGCACAAAAATGGCAAGCTCAGGCGCCCCCATTTATAGAGAACTGGTTAGCAGTTATGAAACAAACAATTTCAAACGAAAAGGTACATTACATCACTCAGGGGAAGCATGACAAGTTTGCAAAAATATGGAGACTATGGCTGTAACAGAAGGGGATCCAGGGTAGGTATTCCTGATGCCGGAGCCCAGGCATGTGGGGGCATGCTCACGAGCAGGCCCCTATATGCCCGCTCTTACCTGCGTCAAATATTAAATACCAGGCAAGGTGGCAGCTATCTATAATTCAACTTACCCATTACCAGGTCTGTATGCTCACAAGGGCGGGGAAGGGAGGGTGGGGGGTAAGGGGATGGGAGGCGTGGAAATGGGGGGGGGGGAATACAACAAACACAACATTTACTCAACATTGCACGAGATATTAACCTCATAGGGGTACAGTCATTAGTTGTTTTAATATTGATTTATGTAATCTGTTAACAAACCGCTTGTACTCTTGATTGACGGATATATGTATGTGTAAAGCATTGATAAAAAAATAAAAAGTAAATTAATTAAAAAAAAGTATTGTTGTTTGAAGTGATGTCTATTGCAAGCTGTGAGTGGATGAGATATACAGTGTACAGATAATCATGATTGGAATAACGTTGCTAATATCCAACATGGATTCATGATAAGTATTGACACTCAAGATCCTAATAACTTAGGGTCTTCCTTATCAGAGTTTGTAGCTATTTCCTTTACCATTGACTTTTTGTGAAGGAACCCTTTACTTCAGAATGTTAGCATACAAGTCCTAATTTCATTTTACGTTCATGTACCCTCCTGTATTCTATTTAATTGTAACTGTATTGCCTGCCTTTATATTGTAAAGTGCTGCGCAAACTGTTGGCACTATATGAATCCTGTATAATGATAATAATGTGCTCAGGTTTTTTGCTTATGTAGCCCCGCAATTGTTGCAGCCTGAGACTTACATTAAAGCAGAGTTCCAACCAAAAAAGGAACCACATGTGGCATGTCATTTTTTTTGGGGGGGGGGGGGCGTACCTAGTTTTTACAGGTATCCAGCTCCAACTTCCTCTCCTGGCACCGCTCCGCCAGAAGGAAGTTTACTTCTCTCCCCTCCAGCACAAGGAGCCAATTAGTTCATGGGCTTACAAGAAGCATGCTAATAGAAAGTGAAAGAAAAGTGTGCTGTGTCCGGTGCTGCTTCTACTTTAATGCCAGCCATACACAGGTTGAATTTCGAAATAATTTTCTTTTGAAAATTGTATCTACGAATTTTTCGTTCTAATTTCCCACCATTAGGCCCCATACACACGAGCAGACAGATTTGTTCAAATTGGTCGGGCAGACTGATTTGAACAAATCTGTCTGCTGGGGACGTATTGGTATGATCCAGTGGCGTAACCAGAGTTATCATAGACTGAACCCCCCCCACAATCACAGATCCCCCATCACAGACTGACCTCCTAAATAACAGACCTCCCATCACAGACTGATCCCCCCCAATCACAGATGGATCCCCCCAATCACAGATAGACCCCCCACAATCACAGACCCCCTATTTAACAGACCTCAGACAGTAACCCCCACCATAGTGCAGACCTCAGACAGTAAGCCCCACAGTAGTGCAGACCTCAGACAGTAACCCCCATATTAGTGCAGACCTCAGACAGTAACCCCCATAATAGTGCAGACCTCAGACAGTAACCCCCAGTAGTGCAGCCCTCAGACAGTAACCTCCAGTAGTGCAGCCCTCAGACAGTAACCCCCAGTAGTGCAGCCCTCAGACAGTAACCCCCATAATAGTGCAGACCTCAGATAGTAACCCCCATAATAGTTCAGACCTCAGACAGTAACCCCCAGTAGTGCAGCCCTCAGACAGTAACCCCCAGTAGTGCAGACCTCAGACAGTAACCCCCAGTAGTGCAGCCCTCAGACAGTAACCCCCATAATAGTGCAGACCTCAGACAGTAACCCCCAGTAGTGCAGCCCTCAGACAGTAACCCCCATAATAGTGCAGACCTCAGACAGTAACCCCCAGTAGTGCAGACCTCAGACAGTAACCCCCAATAGTGCAGACCTCAGACAGTAACCCCCATAATAGTGCAGACCTCAGACAGTAACCCCCAGTAGTGCAGCCCTCAGACAGTAACCCCCAGTAGTGCAGACCTCAGACAGTAACCCGCCCAATAGTGCAGACCTCAGACAGTAACCCCCACAATAGTGCAGACCTCAGACAGTAACCCCCATAATAGTGCAGACCTCAGACAGTAGCCCCCATAATAGTGCAGACCTCAGACAGTAACCCCCAGTAGTGCAGACCTCAGACAGTAACTCCCAGTAGTGCAGACCTCAGACAGTAACCCCCATAATAGTGCAGACCTCAGACAGTAACCCCCAGTAGTGCAGACCTCAGACAGTAACCCCCAGTAGTGCAGACCTCAGACAATAACCCCCATAATAGTGCAGACCTCAGACAGTAACCCCCATAATAGTGCAGACCTTAGACAGTAACCCCCACAGTAGTGCAGACCTCAGACAGTAACCCCCATAATAGTGCAGACCTCAGACAGTAACCCCAATAATAGTGCAGACCTCAGACAGTAACCCCCAGTAGTGCAGCCCTCAGACAGTAACCCCCAGTAGTGCAGCCCTCAGACAGTAACCCCCATAATAGTGCAGACCTCAGACAGTAACCCCCAGTAGTGCAGACCTTAGACAGTAACCCCCAGTAGTGCAGCCCTCAGACAGTAACCCCCATAATAGTGCAGACCTCAGACAGTAACCCCCATTAGTGCAGCCCTCAGACAGTAACCCCCATAATAGTGCAGACCTCAGACAGTAACCCCCAGTAGTGCAGCCCTCAGACAGTAACCCCCAGTAGTGCAGACCTCAGACAGTAACCCCCAGTAGTGCAGCCCTCAGACAGTAACCCCCAGTAGTGCAGCCCTCAGACAGTAACCCCCAGTAGTGCAGCCCTCAGACAGTAACCCCATAATAGTGCAGACCTCAGACAGTAACCCCCATAATAGTGCAGACCCTTAGACAGTAACCCCCAGTAGTGCAGCCCTCAGACAGTAACCCCCAGTAGTGCAGACCTCAGACAGTAACCCCCAGTAGTGCAGCCCTCAGACAGTAACCCCCATAGTAGTGCAGACCTCAGACAGTAACCCCCAGTAGTGCAGACCTCAGACAGTAACCCCCAGTAGTGCAGACCTCAGACAGTAACCCCCATAATAAATAGTGCAGACCTCAGACAGTAACCCCCATAGTAGTGCAGACCTCAGACAGTAACCCCCAGTAGTGCAGACCTCAGACAGTAACCCCCAGTAGTGCAGACCTCAGACAGTAACCCCCATAATAAATAGTGCAGACCTCAGACAGTAACCCCCAGTAGTGCAGACCACAGACCTCAGACAGCGGCGTGTGTTGTTTCCCTCGAGCGCGGGCTCCTCCTCCTCTGTGGGTGTGAACAGAGAGGAGGGCCTCCGCCGGGTGTACCAAGATGGCCGCCGCTCCGGAACTAGGCCGAAGCCGGGGACTTTCCTAGGCCGAGGCTCCGCGGAGCCGGTGGATGGATTCGCCCCCCCCCATTTTTCCGCCCGGTGCAACAGCCCCCCCTGCCCCCCCCCCCGCTACACCAGTGGTTTGATCGTGTACACACGATCAAACCAAAATCCCCGCTGGCAGATGGCGCGTGACGTGGCGGTGACGTTGACGCCGCCACATCACCGCACCAGGAAGTAAATCACTTCCGCGCATGCGTCGAATCCATTCGACGCGTGTGCGAGAAGACATGTCTGCTGGTTAGCGTACTAACCAGCAGACATGTCGGGCGGACGGGTTCCCAGCCAACAGATTTGAAAGCATGCTTTCAAATCTGTCGGCTGGCCAAATCCGTCTGCTCGCCCGTACACACGATTGAATCTGTCTGCTGGGACGATCGGGCCGACCGTTTCCAGCAGATAGATTTGATTGTGTGTACGCGGCCTTAGTGTGCTGCAGCAACAGCCGTTTTTCGTGCGGCAAACAAATTTAAGTAATCGGACATGTTGGAACATTTTTTAAAACAAACTATTTTCGAATTAATGATGGAAGAATCGTGTGAGAAATGTAATAGAAAAAGGAATGCGCATGCGCAGGAAAAGAAAACTCCCAGAAAGAAAAGAAGATTCTTTTCTGTAGCAACATGAGGTGAAACTGTAGGCTTGGTTGGCCAAAGTTTGAAAATCAATGCTAGCACCATCGGATCTAGAAAAAAACTGAAATTTCTGATTTTGAAATGAAAATTTGTTTGAAATTCCAACATGTATGGCCTTCTTTACTGTGCAATCTCAGGCTGGGGCAGATCCAGGATTACCTGGGGCCAGAGAAAGTGGGTTGAATAACGTTGGTCATCACCAGCTTGAGGACAAAAAAAAGGTGATGGAGGAAATCTATGACGTAAAGGTGAATATTACTGATCATCACCAGCTTGAGGACAGAAAAAAGCAACGTGGAGGAAACTTTTGGATTGAAGATGAATATTGCTTGTCATCAACTTGAGGACAAAAAAACTTGATTTGGAAGAAACATAGACATTGAAGGTGAATATTGCAATGAAAACTATAATACTGACCATTAATAGGCTAACCATTTTTTTCTTTTATGTTTTTTTTTTGGGTGGAGTTCTGCTTTGTAACTGGAAACCAGTTACAAAGCAAAACTCCACCCAAAAAAAACCTTTTCTAAAGTCCTAAAGTTTTAGTCCAAAAGCCAATGATTCTTCTTTATTATGTTCAATGGTTAAATCGATACAGCACCCGCTATTTTCAGGTACAGTATCCATATCCAAGTGCTAACAAGGTTTTCATGGAGAGTGATAACAATAGCAGAGTGGCAACAATTGATGGCACAGTGGCTGCGTTTGATGGCATGGCACAGTGGCGACAATTGATGGGCACTGTGGCTGCGTTTGATGGCATTGCACAGTGGCTGCGTTTGATGGGCACAGTGGCTGCATTTCATGGGCACAGTGGCTGCATTTCATGGGCACAGTGGCTGCATTTCATGGGCACAGTGGCTGCAATTGATGGGCACAGTGGCTGCAATTGATGGGCACAGTGAGGGTGCAATTGATGGGCACAGTGAGGGTGCAATTGATGGGCACAGTGAGGGTGCAATTGATGGGCACAGTGAAGCTACAATTGATGTGTTTTTTTCGCTTGTTTTGCCCCCCCCCCCTCCCCCCAAATTTGAGCACCAGCCGCCCTTGCTTCACAGCATAGCCCTGACATGACAGGAGACCTGATTTTTATTGGTTACAGTTTAGTAACATTTGCAAGTCTTAGGCACACATGGCAAAGTTTTTTTTTTTTTTTATTGCTGGCCCCTGCAGCTACTTACCTTACCTTCAGTGCTTTGTTTATCCACTGAGAACAAAGAGTAGAACCCTGTATAAGCTAGAGCTGACTTCACACCTTAGCGGTGCAGTAATTGTAATGCATTAAAATATATCACGTTCGCCAGGTATAGAACCCCAGCTCACTAAAGCAGCACACCTGTGCAGTGTGTTAAAATATGCAGGTACACACTACCAGCACATTCCCCATCTTAAATGAAATAATGCCATGTTTAAGCTAAAAGATTTACTCACCATCATTCTCTACCCATCCATACAAGTCAAGAGACATAACAACAGCTTGTTCTCATTCATCGCTCACCAGGCATAACTGCTGCCGACGCCCTCTACAGGCAGTTTTATTAACCCAATTGTCTTCACAGACCACCTCTGATTGGACGAGATCACAGCATGTGACCATAGGAAGTGATGTCATGCATGTGACCTCCTCTACAGGAAGTGATGTCAGCACAGATAAACCCTTCCAACAGGGGTTACAGTAATAACACAATATGATAGTACAATAACACAGTATGATACAGAAATAATACAATAACTAATGAACACAGTTCCTGAGAAGGGGAGCCTATATGCAGCTGTATGCTCATACCATCATATTTATGTTGATCAGACACAGAGATGGCAAAAGCACACATCCGCTAAACCAATAGTGTGCCTGCAGAGTGATGCGTCACACAGGCGAATAAAAGGATTTTTAATAAACAGCTTACCTGTAAAATCCTTTTCTTGAAGTACATCACGGGACACAGAGCGCATAGCCATTACACTTGGGTTATATGGGTACCTTCAGGTGTGGACACTGGTGTAATCAATTTCACAGGAAGTTTCCTCCCTATATAACCCCCTCCCACTGGGAGTGCTTCAGTTTTGTAGCAAGCAATTCTCCCGAGGTTACACAATGTTCCCCAAAAGAGGGGTGGGAGCTCTGTGTCCCGTGATGTACTTCAAGAAAAGGATTTTACAGGTAAGCTGTTTATTAAAAATCCTTTTTTCTTTATCGTACATCACGGGACACCGAGCGCATAGCCATTACACTTGGGATGTCCTAAAGCAATGCTCTATGAAGGGAGGGAGACCGTAAGGCCAAAAATAGCCAAACAAAAAATTATCAGGAACTAAAGTAGCTCCACCAACAGAGAAAAGGGGGCGCGACCCGGACCAGAGGATTCTATACTGCTGCCCGTAGGACCGCCTGCCCAAATGCTGCGTTCGTACCCTTTGCGACGTCCAACTTATAAAATTTAGTAAACGTATGTACAGAAGACCAGGTTGCCGCCTTGCAAACCTGTGCCATAGAGATCTGATGGTGTGCCGCCCAGGAGGCACTCATGGCCCTCGTAGAATGGGCTTTAACTGATAAGGGAGGTGGAACGCGCTTCAGACCATAGGCCTGAAAAATCAGCTGCTTAATCCACCTCTTCTTGGGGCCATCCGGAAGAACAAAAAGCACATCTGTTTTCCGAATCTTCTCTGTAGCCTTGAGATAGACCCTCATGGTTCGAACCACGTCCAAAGTATGAAGCAGTCTTTCCTCTCTGGACTGGGGAGTAGGAAAGAAGGATGGTAGGACTAGGTCCTGATTCAAGTGAAAACTGGATATGACCTTAGGAAGGAAAGAAGGTTGAGGCCGCAGAACCACTCTGTCCTTATGCAGAAGAAGGTATGGCTCCCTGCATGACAAGGCTGCCAGCTCGGAAACCCTTCTGGCCGAAGCCATAGCCACCAAGAAAACCAACTTTCGGGTTAGTAGCACAAGAGGGATTTCTGTCAGAGGTTCAAACGGCTGCCTTTGTAAAGCTGACAAGACCAGATTTAAATTCCAGGGGCAGAGGGGAGCTCTAATAGGGGGATTCACATGCAAGACCCCCTGCAAGAAGGTTTTCATAAGCGAATGGGTGGCCAAGGGTCTTTGAAACCATATCGATAAAGCCGACAACTGCCCCTTTAGAGTACTAAGAGCCAACCCTTTGTCAACGCCAACCTGGAGGAATCGTAAGATCCTGTCTATAAAAAACTTTTGAGGATGCCATTTTTGAGACTCGCACCACTCCACATAGGTTCTCCAGACTCTGTAATAAATATTTCTAGAGACTGGTTTCCTAGCCTGAATCAACGTAGATATGACCTGAGCTGAGAGGCCTCTGCCCTTAAGAATTAGGGATTCAGCCGCCAAGCCGTCAAATTTAGCTGCTGTGAAGCAGGGTGGCAGATTGGGCCCTGAGACAGCAGATCTGGGCGCAGGGGGAGCGGCCACGGCGCCCCGACTGACATTTTCACGATGAGTGCGTACCAAGCCCTCCTGGGCCAGGCTGGGGCCACCAGGATCACAGGCCTGCGCTCCACCCTGATCCTCCGTAGAAGGCGGGGAATCATCTGCAGTGGAGGGAACGCATACAGGAGAGAAAACTGGTGCCAGGGGCAAACCAACGCATCGGTCCCGTAGGCTGAGGGATCCCTGGCTCGGGATATGAATTTGTCCAACTTTTTGTTGGATCTCGTTGCCATAATGTCCACATCTGGAACTCAGAATCTTTGGCAAATCTCTTGGAATACCTGGGGGTGAAGAGACCACTCCCCCGGGAGCAACTGTTGACGACTCAAAAAATCTGCTTGAGAATTGTCTATCCCTGGGATGAACACCGCCGAGATGCAGGGTACATGGGCTTCGGCCCATGAGAAAATCAGGTTTACTTCCCTTTGGGCCGCCAGGCTCCTCGTGCCCCCCTGGTGGTTTATGTATGCCACCGCAGTGGCATTGTCGGACTGTATCCTTACTGGCAGACCCTGAATGGGGAGAGTCCAGGCGACCAGGGCCAGCCGAGCAGCTCTGATCTCTAGGATATTGATGGGAAGCAGTTTTTCTGCCTCCGACCACTGCCCTTGCTGGGTCTGTCCTTCTAGAACTGCCCCCCAACCTGACAGGCTGGCATCCGTGGCTACTATCTTCCACGTGATGGGGCAAAAGGATTTCCCCTTTGACAAATTTTAAGGGACCAGCCACCAGAATAGGCTGCGCCGGACTCCTGGGGAGAGAACTAACGCCTGAATGGACTTGTTCCAAGCAGAGAGAATGGCTGCCTGGAGATATCTGGTATGGATCTGGGCGTAGGGCACTGCCTCGAAGGCGGCCACCATCTTCCCCAGCAGTCGCATACATAGGCGAATAGTCGGCCTCTTCTTGCCTAAGATCACTTGAACTGCTTGAGTTATTGATCTGACCTTTGCTTGAGGTAAAAATATCCTCTGGCAGTCTGTATCTAGCCGAAGGCCTAGATATTCCAACTGCTTTGTGGGTTGCAATATCGATTTTTCTTGGTTCACAATCCACCCGAATTCCTCTAGATGCCGAACTGTGCGAACTACTGCATGATTGAGGCTGGAAGCTGATCTGTCGATAACCAGAAGATCGTCCAGGTATGCCAGGACCAAAATGCCTTCTGTCCTTAGGACGGCTAGCACCGGGGCTAACACCTTTGTGAATACCCGCGGAGCTGTTGCCAACCCGAAAGGGAGGGCTACGAACTGGTAATGACGGTGAACTATCATAAAACAAAGAAACTTGTGATGTGCCGGGTAGATCGGCACGCGCAGATACGCATCCTTTATGTCTATAGATGCTAGAAAGTCGTCTTGATGTAGGCTGGCTGCCACCGAACGTATGGACTCCATACGAAAGGTCTGAATCTTTAGAAAGCGATTTAGGCGTTTGAGGTCTAAGATAGGCCTGACGTCGCCATTGGGCTTTGGTATTATGAAAAGGTTGGAGTAGAATCCCAGACCCCATTCCTGGGTTGGTACTTCTACAATTACTCCTTGGAGCAAAAGACGATCCAATGCTTTTACAAGAGAGGCCCTCTTTAATGGGTCGCTTGGAAGACTTGACCCCTGAAAATGAGGAGGGGGGACTTCCCGAAACTCTAGCCTGCAGCCCGTGGCTACCACGGACAGTACCCAAGAGTCGGGAATTCTGGCCTCCCACACTTCGGAGAAAAACCGAAGCCTTCCCCCCACCCAAGAGAGTGGGGGCGCCCCTTCATGAATCTGACTTGATGACTGGTTTAACCGGCTTGCGAGACCATGGCCTCTTGCCTGCCGTGGCTTGTCCTTGTGGGCGGCTATTAAATGCTGAACGCCCGGGAGGCCGTCGATACTGACGGGAAGTTGAAGGGGCCGAGCCTACGAAGGCCTGTCGCTTAAATGCGGGCCCACGCGATCTTTTCTTGACAGACAAGAAAGAACTTTTACCACTTGATATGGTCTGGATATATTTATCTAGGTCTTCACCGAATAGTCTCCCACCATGAAAGGGAAATCCTGCCAAAAGCCTTTTGCAGGGTGCCTCTGCTGACCAGTTCTTCAGCCACAAAAGGCGACGCATATGAACCAACAGCAGAGATAGACGGGACGCCTGTTGAATGGAGTCCTTAATAGCATCTACTGCAAAGCAGAGAACCCTTGGGAGGTCAGCCAATTCACGAGTTTGCTGAGCCGGCATGTCCCTTAATATCTGTTTAGTCTGATCCTTTAACGCCTGACAAACGCCAATGGCTGCCACTGCTGGCTGAACCACGGCACCTATTGTGGTAAAAGAAGCCTTCAGTAGGGTCTCCAATTTTTTGTCGACCGGATCTTCGAACATCTGGACATTTTCAACCGGACAGGTCAGGGATTTATTCACGCAGGAAATGGCTGCGTCCAAAGTAGGGAGTGCCCATTTCTTTGCAAATTCCTCTTCCATAGGATAGAGAATAGAGAACCTTTTAGGAGGGATAAAGATCCTATCAGGTTGAGCCCAATCCTGAAAAATCACGCTCTCCAGAAGGGGGTGAATCGGAAAAGACGCACAACTTAATGGTGCTTTTGAAGAACCTAAAAAGGATACCGCAGGGGCTAATAGTTCTGACACTGGAAGTTTAAAAGCAGTGCGAACCATATCTGTCAGAGACTGGATCCACAGGCTCTCCGCTTGAGAAGCCGAAAAAAAATTCATCTACAGTGGAACCCTCAATGTCTGAACCATCGGGACTCGGGTCCGCTTGATCCTCCTGTGGGTCCAATTCCTCCGAAGAGAGGACCTCTGCATCTGAAAACACCAATCTAGGTGACGGGGATTTAGCCCGTTTGCAACTTGGCAAAGAGCGGGCAATCAAAGCAGTTAACCTTTCCTCTAGCCCACCCAGGGTGGTCGCTAGCATTTCTTCCGTAACGTAAACGGGAATGGGTTGATTGGGGGCCGCCTCTGCCCCTAGCACCCTCAATGGCTCCTGCCACATGCTACTCGGTGGTCTATCTGGTGAGGGTGGGACCGTTGGAGCCTGGCCCAAATCCTCTGACCCCGATGGAGACCTCCTTAGTTTTTTGGCACCCTTTGCAGCCTTAGCTGGTCCTGATCCCTTGGGAGCCATTGCACAACCTTGAGACACCCCTGTAGCCAACACCCAACTGTTGTAGCTAGAAGTGAATCATTAATAAGAACAGGCTTTGGTAAAAAATTATATATATATATATTTTTTTTCAAATTTCCACACGCCCGAGAAGGCGGCAATACCGAGGAAATCCTGTGAGTATTGCAACACCAATGCCCGTTAGCCGGAGCCCAAGGTTGCACCGACTCAGATACTGCCGGATCTAAGGCTGAGTCCCTTTAAGAAAAAAACTTTTTTTTTTTTTTTTTTGTCAGTATGGAGCTAAGTCCAGACCTGAAGATCCACAAACCACCACTAGGTGTCACTGCATAGCCAGAATGGCTCAGCTGCGTGCTCTGTGTCCTCTCTCTCCTCTGCTCTCAGGAGGGAATGACCAGCCAGGAAATGCTTTGCTTTAACTGAGACCTGACACTGCTGGCCCGCCCCCACCCATCCCCCCCCCCACGCTGAAACCAACATGGAGGAAGCAGAAAGCAGAGGAGAAGCATGGACCAGTGCTAGCAACCCAACAGACACCAGGTAAGCACCAATACTTAATGTAGTGCACACACAGAGGAAGCTGTCCCCATAGGCTTCCTAAGAAACAGGAGTTTCACCAGCATTCCCCCTTTATAGTACTTGGGGGCTGCAGTATCATGCTAACAGGCAGATCTGGGGGGAGTAGCAAATACATATCTTTAAAAGCATACATATACCTACATGTTATCTGGGTAAACATTAGTACATCCCATCCTGCCTCAAAAGACATAGTGGAGATAGTGGCTGATGCATAAGCATACCATTAGCCGACCCAGAACCCCCAGGGGGATACCTACTGTCGAACCAAGTCCCGCAGGTTCCCTCTTACCTGCTCCACGCCGCAGGGTATTGCAAAATGCAAGAGGCCCAATCTTCCCCCATCTCCGTGGGTATTGTCTTGGACCTTCAGGGACCGGGGTCCTGTGTTAAGGAACCCACACACCTGGACCTATATAGCATCCTGGCATCAGTAGCGTTTAGTTCTTGGAAGAGACTAAGGCACTGGAGCCCAGAATCCAGCCCTCCAAGGAGAGGCATTATAGGCAAAACCCCACTCCAGCAGGGCCCGGGTACCGTACACCTTGGCTTTGAAGCACTTCGGACGGATCCGGCTAGCTATCCTGGGTCCCGAGACCTCCGAGGGACAGCTAGACGTGACCAACACCTAAGACACTGGCGAAAAAACTGAAGCACTCCCAGTGGGAGGGGGTTATATAGGGAGGAAACTTCCTGTGAAATTGATTACACCAGTGTCCACACCTGAAGGTACCCATATAACCCAAGTGTAATGGCTATGCGCTCTGTGTCCCGTGATGTACGATAAAGAAATCTGTGCATCACACAGGGGCCCTTGCGCAGGCGACACTCACGCTTCAAACACCCGTCTCCAAGTCAGGAAGTGCATCTCAACCAGCCTCAGACTGCCCCAATCAGTTCTAATTAGAGCGGGTTGGGGAAGTGTCAAGACTGGGTGCCAATATGGCAACAATACATATTAAATACATCTTCAAATTTCCACCACAGTCCTCCCTTTTTGTCATATTGCTCCCACTTGTCCTTCAAATCTTAATAGTCTTCTTACACCTAGAAACTAATCAGTCCTTACAGTCCATAAAAAGGAAAACACGGCTTGACATGTAGACTCTGTTCTTCAGGAGACATGACTTATAAGGAGGACACAACTTGGTGAGCTGTAGTAATCGCAGATTGGGTAGTGGTCCTCTGTGTCTTGTCCGTGGGTCCAGCTTTGGGGCGTCTCATCTGGTACGTGGTCATCTGCTCCGGGGCGTCTCATCTGGTACGTGGTCATCTGCTCCGGCTCTGGTCACGCGTCCAATCAGGCAACAGGAGTGCTCATCACGACATAGAAAGAATAGAAATAAAAACGACATGAGTACAGATATTCTCATTTCAATCAACCACGATCCGCTGAAAAATAAGAATTAAATCCCATCAGATTCCCAGACCCTTCAAAGGACTCCCAATCTTCACTCAGTTACAGTTCTGGCTTTGCCTTGTAGGGATCCAAACCTTATCTATATGGGCCTGAACTCCAATTCCCAGTATCCCCCGAACCAGATATAACAATATTTACTTGTAAATTCCCAGAAACCCCCCCTTGGGCTGTGAGAACTTCCTTGTAGCTTCAACAGTTACATGAAACATTCCATCCTCAATAGGTGTGAATTGTTCAAACGTATCATAAGCTCAAACCCCCCCACCTTGTATATGCAGGGAACCGTGCCCAGACCTGGTCCGGGTTTGTGAACAATTCCCTTCTAGCTGTCCCCACCATTCCCAATTTCTCTTGCGCCATCAGATCCTTGCAATCGGCCGCAACATAGGACAGGGACAGCTTCACTACCACGCATGAACCTCTTGCATTGGGGGAATTACCTTATAAGCTGAAGATCTGCATAAACACCAAACTAAAGTCACACACTTGTGGGCTACCCAGTCCTGATACCCAACCGACAAGAGGCGGAGCCATAAAAACAATAATCAATTTTACCCTCTAAAAACATATCAATAAATTCCATTGACAAGTGTCTGTTTGGAGTCTTCACTAGTTTGTACTAAAGCTCGGTGAAGACTCAGAACAGACCCAGCAATCGGTCCCGTTCGTTTTCTTAATTAGTCATAGAATACACTTTAAATAATAACTTTCCATCGTTACTCTTGCTAAAATTTACTAAACAAACAAATACAAAATAAACAAAGATACTCCTCATTTCTTTGATGTGGTTGAGCCGCTTCTTGCAGTGGCTGGCGTGGTCTCGTCCATCAAGCTTCTTTACAAAACGATCCAGTCACCTGGTTGGGAAAAATGAAAACCGATTACCGTGTCAGGGTCCAGGAGAGACTCCTGAACCCTGTGAAGTTCACATTACAGGGATCGTACCCACCCCATCACCCAAGAATGAGTGACAGCCGATGGGAGTACGACCCTGGTTTTGGTTGACCTCTAAACAAACGTTATGACAACAACCCAGACCTCGGGACTGTGGTCGCTGCCTAACCTGTGCGTGGCTCACCGTCGCCTGTAATCGCTTACCATTGCCTGTAATCGCTTACCATCTCCTGTAATACCCAGAACCATTGACAGGTTTTTAGCAACTAAGATGGAAACCTACTTCACCAGACTGCTGCTTGCCGATTCAAATTCTATCAAAGAAAGACAATCTTGGCACAAAATTGATTAAAATTAGAAAGATTAGTGTTATTAGTTCGGAGAACTGTCACATTTACATTTTACCACCCCCCTTTTCTTCCTCATTACAGACTGGAGGAAGAAACGTGTGGTGAAGGAAAAAAGAAACAATGAAATAGCCTATGATACTTTCACCTCCTTAGACCCGTAATTATCCATGTGTACAGCTGTCTACATACACCTGCTCTCTATGTACAAACACTTCCAGAAACTCCTTGGACCTGAAAAATACTTATAAGCAGAAATCATTACTCCATCCTTCATATTTATCCTGCAGAGAATGGCAAACAAAAATGACATTCCTGTACATTGTCAATGACATTCTTCCCAAAATCGATTCAAACAAAAACCCTTTGTAACCCTTAACCCTTACTTTTCCTGTTCCTACAAAAATACAAAAGCCGCGATGCGTCAGAAGATCGCCGCGGTAAGTTCGAAAAAAACATTCACGTTACTACATACAAACATTCAAATACAAATGTGGGGGAGATATTCATAGCTTTCAAAACAAAAATGAAAAAACAAAAACCAGCCGGAAATCTGCCTTCACTCTTTCCGCAATACAAGAAAATACAATGGAAAAATACGAGAACAGCGCGAGAAAGACTTGCATAGACCAGCTATACAAAGTTCTCCTGAGGCGCGTACCACACCTCCATCCACACTCATTACAGATTTCTGAAACCACATCCGATCTACATCCAAGGAATCTTTAGTACCTTCCAAAGGAGTACACCTTACTGTACCCTCTGACCACCTATGACATTCTTTAAGGGGTCTCATGTCCGGAGCCCCAAACCCAGACCTCATGTGCGGTGCAGCTGTCTGACTGGTACACTGCATGGGCGGCACATCCCATGACGATTCGAATCGCTTTTTTTTTAGTGAGCTCTGCGTCCAGAACACACCGCGCTTTATTTTCGGAGCGGTTATGACTTGCGCCTTTATCATCAAAACCGATGCCTGCATTCCGATTCTTATTACACGGCCTGAGCAGGGCACTAGCGTACTACTCCTACACATTTATGCTAATAAAATCGCTAATAAGATCTCCGACTATTATGCACGGCCTGGTCTGTATCACGATATAAAGCCTCCTAAAATGTGTTCGTCAGACAACCTACAAAGCACCATGAAATCCTCCACTTTTCAAAACAATATTATGGCTTCTTTCTACCTGCGTCTACATGATACAACAATAATGGTGACGCCCCTCTGTTTCCTCTCACATACCCAAAACTGTATTTACGGTATAAAACTTCACAAAAACTGAAATTAAACTTTAAAACACTCTTTCAAATGCCAAAACATTTCTGTTGTCCCTTCAGGACACAAATCTCATTGCTCATCTTTCAGAAGACTTCAAAACTCCTCCCACTGACTTCCTGCTTATATATAAATGCTGAAAAAGGACTTCCTGTTGTATGCTCAGCTCTTAAAACCCAAATCTGATTTATTTACATAATGACAGGAAGATGGAGGGGAGGGGGAAGTCTGTCTTCACTGCTTCGTCTCAGCACATCAAAAAACTCCATGGACCACATATATATCCCCTGGAAGTATTATAAAGTAGTAAAAGCCAAAACTCAAATCTCCTGCGTTTTTTTCTCTTAAAAACAAAACATCTTTGGTTCAGGGAAGGTAAAACAATCTCCTCCCATCTGCAGAATGGGAGTTGATCCCCCCCTGACCCAACCATTATTCAAAAACAATGAACTCCCCCCAAACATTTAAACAAAAACAACGCACATTGCTGTGCCCAAAAACGTAGTCAGCGCCAGTAACATATTCAAAAACGAAATGTTACACAAAAAGTCTCCACTTTTACACTGCAAAGTCAGCCAACAGGTTAGTCAGATCCTGTAAATATTGGCCCTAGCGTCCGCAAACGCTACTCAAAAGAGAGCGCTTAAACTGAGTCTCAAAATGGCCGACAACAAGTCAAGCAACAATGGCGCCATTTACGCTTGCAGAAAAACAATTTAACTGCGCTTCCAAATCACCTGTTTACCACAGGACATACCGTACTACACACACAAAGGAAAACAAAAATGTTCTCCACCCGATCCTAACACTGAAAATACCTCGCTAATCAATTCGCACTAAACATCGAAATCTGCCCCAAAGGCTGCTAAAATCCACCAGCAAAATAGCCAGAGAAATACCACACCGAAATGGAAGGTGGCTGCACCTCCCCCCTAGGGTGACCCACAGTGCAAACAGACTGTGCCCCCAAAGTGGCCGCCGATAACCAAAATGGCCGCCATATGCAGTTTTTAAAACCTGCCTAGATTAAAACCTTTCTCCACAAAGACAAAACATGGATCATCAAAAACAAACAAAAACATTTTCTAAAAACAACCAAACATCCTAAAAGGCACACACTTTAGGTTCCTTCAAATCTGACCTTTTTATGGTGTGAACCCCTCATAATGAGCGCAGCACAGGAATGGTGGGAACCCCTCATGAGCACAGGGATGGTGGGAACCCCTCATGAGCACAGGGATGGTGGGAACCCCTCATGAGCACAGGGATGGTGGGAACCCCTCATGAGCACAGGGATGGTGGGAACCCCTCATGAGCCGCATTTTAGGCTGCTTCAAAGCTGACCTTTTGCCAACTAAAACCGAATATTCAAAAAAATGTTGGTTATATGAAACAACATAAAACAAAAACTCTTTTCTCAAAGCTCATGTAACAAGCCATTTAAACAAATATATATATTATATATATATATATATATATATATATATATATATATATATATATATATATATATCGAGGTCATATCAAAACCTTAAAAAGAAAAAACTCTTTTCATGCTAACAGCCTAAGGAAAGGCTGGTTCAAACAAGCAGCTGCTATTGTTTGGCCACTTGAAAATGCGGTGGGAAATTTCAACTTGCTCAAAACACTTTTCTCATGGGTGTCTTGGTTCCATACAAAAAGGTAAAAATCACAATTTATCAATTTCTATTCCTCACAAAGATCATGAACATATTACACATGACTTTGCTCTAAAAAATTGTACACTCAAGAAACACAGAGAGCCAACACTAGTTGCCCCTCCCCCACCAAAGCACATGTTTCCTTTCATCAGCCAAACAATTCAATCAGTTCAGCCGCACTCATGCACAAAATTCAAAAAGACTCAGTCGCACATATCGCAGGCTGAATAATCCCACCTATACTGAGGAATCATCTACAATATACAGTTTCCATATGCATCATAAAATGTTACATCTAACTATGTTCTGAAAGTTGCAAAGTCAGTTGACACAGAAATCAAAACACTGTTCGCCCTTCCCCCCAAGCCGCATGGCCAGAGAAGCCATCTTACACAATAGCTTGCCTACACAAAAGGTAGCCTTCTCAAGCAGTTTCAATCTGGTTAGTCAAACTATTCAATCTGTTCAGGCATACACACGATTTAAAATCACACATACATACACGATCCAATCCACTCGATTTCGCAAACGCACGCAATCACACACACACGGTCACACACACGGTCACACACACGGTCACACACACGGTCACACACACGGTCATACACACGGTCATACACAGAATCAGCATCACACACACAACTCTATCACACAACAGTCATACAATCAGGATTTCACATGTGCACACACAATCTTACTCAATCAAACTCAAGCATTATTTCAAAAAAGATGTAAACTTTGTTCCTTTTGTAGAGAAGAGCCCCCCCATGCATCGGAACATAAGACTACCACCCCCCATCTGTACCGATGCCCAAAGGGGCTCTGTCCACTCCTACCATTGGCCCGCCATCTGTACCGGCAATCTGGGGGTGTGCAAAGCACACCGCCATCTTGCCATGTGCTCTAAAGCACATTCCCCATCTTAAATGAAATAATGCCATGTTTAAGCTAAAAGATTTACTCACCATCATTCTCTACCCATCCATACAAGTCAAGAGACATAACAACAGCTTGTTCTCATTCATCGCTCACCAGGCATAACTGCTGCCGACGCCCTCTACAGGCAGTTTTATTAACCCAATTGTCTTCACAGACCACCTCTGATTGGACGAGATCACAGCATGTGACCATAGGAAGTGATGTCATGCATGTGACCTCCTCTACAGGAAGTGATGTCAGCACAGATAAACCCTTCCAACAGGGGTTACAGTAATAACACAATATGATAGTAGAATAACACAGTATGATACAGAAATAATACAATAACTAATGAACACAGTTCCTGAGAAGGGGAGCCTATATGCAGCTGTATGCTCATACCATCATATTTATGTTGATCAGACACAGAGATGGCAAAAGCACACATCCGCTAAACCAATAGTGTGCCTGCAGAGTGATGCGTCACACAGGCGAATATCTGTGCATCACACAGGGGCCCTTGCGCCGGCGACACTCACTCTTCAAACACCCGTCTCCAAGTCAGGAAGTGCATCTCAACCAGCCTCAGACTGCCCCAATCAGTTCTAATTAGAGCGGGTTGGGGAAGTGTCAAGACTGGGTGCCAATATGGCAACAATACATATTAAATACATCTTCAAATTTCCACCACACCATGTGGTGCTTTTCTGAAACAGGAACAAATACGGGTTAAAGTGGATTGATGTTTTGTCCTAAATGGGTAACAGGTTTTCTTTAATTAAAGGGGTTGTAAAGACAAAAATATTTTCCTCTTAAATTAAAGTCTGACAGTAGCTGATAAAGTAAAAAGTAATGTTTTGCATTATAACTAGTTTGATACCTGTTGAAATTGAGCTGTTTTATTCACCTCCGTCACTCCTGAATCGTTATTCTCACTGACTTCCTGGTTTGCGGTGCGCATTCATTCTTGCTACATCACGGCCTAATGGGAACTACAGTTCCCATTAGGCTTAGCCTCCATGCCTGTGAGGGTTAAGAGAGCATCTTCACACAGGGCTGTAGTCATAGGGAGGGGGTGAGCACATTCTGCTTTCCACCATGCAAAACGGCTCAGATGCTGGTGGAAAGCAAGAAGAGGAGAGACAGGAAATGGCATTTTCAAACCTGGATTACTGTATTTTGGAGGTCAAAAGGAAAAACTAGGTAAGTGATATTTAAATGCTCTAGCTTACAGCAATCAATTGATCTAACAAAAAACGAACCTTTAGTGTTCCTTTAAGCATGCAGATGAAAATACCAGGTACTTTGAGGTATGTAGGACCATGCGACTCATCCATGTAGCAGTGCTGAGTCAGTCAGTACTGTCAAACATTGAGCCCATAGTTCTGTGTGAGCTGCAACTCCATCAGCTTTGAGACTTTACTTTCCCTCCTATAATGAACGAAGAGGCAGGGGAGCAAAAACATGTCAAGTATATTCTGCTGGGATGGTCTGCACTAAAGTGAACCTGTTATTTGCCCTGCATTTACAAAGCACAGATACAGGAAATGTGTGCTCATGCTGTATGTATTAACTGTTTGTTTGATCTAGGACAGGAGTCTCAAAACTATCTGAACAAAGGTCCAGTTTACTGTCCTTCAGACTTTAAGGGGGCTGGACTGCGGCCAGTGTGAGTAGAAAATGCCTTGGTGTCAATGAGAGTAACGAATACCCCATTAACCACTTAAGGACCGCCGCATGTACATTTACGTCGGCAGAATGGCACCGACAGGCACATCAACGTATATATACGTTGGTGCCTTGGGGGGGATCGGGGGTCCGATCGGACCCCCCCCCCCCGTACATGCGGCGGTCCGCGCGGCTGCAGGAGCGATCCGACAAGTGGGGGCGGCTATCCGTTTTCACCCGCCCCCTCCGGATCGCTCCCAGCCAATGCGCGCGCCCGCCCGCCCCCCCGCCCTGTCACTTCCTCCTCCTGTGTAAACACAGGAAGGAGGAAGCGACGTGATCTCTCCCTCGGCGTTTGTTTCAAGCGCCGCTGAGGAGAGATCACAACACTACAAGTAAGTCTGCACCAACAGCACACTTACACACAGACACAAACACATTTAACCCCCGCGATCGCCCCCCCCTCCCCCCTGTCACAGTGTCACTGAATGCAGTAATCATACATGTATGATTACTGTATTTAGTGTCAGTGTGACAGACAGTGTGACAGTCAGTCAGTGTTAGTGTCAGGGTAGCCCCCCCCACCCCCCCCAATAAAGTTTTAACCCCTTGATCACTGCCCTAGTTAACCCTTTCACTCCCTATTGCCAGCATCACTAAGCGATCATTTTTCTGATCGCTGTATTAGTGTCGCTGTTCCCGCTAGGTAGCTAATTTTTTTTTAATGCGATTTTTTTTTTACTAAAGACATGTGGCTAAATAAATTTTGGCCTAAATGTTTGACTAAAATTTAGTTTATTGGTTTTTTATTATAACAAAAAGTAAAAAATATTGATTTTTTTTCAAAAATGTCGCTCTATTTTTGTATATAGCGTAAAAAATAAAAATCGCAGAGGCGATCAAATACCACCAAAAGAAAGCTCTATTTGTGGGAAAAAAAGGACGCGAATTTTGTTTGGGAGCCACGTCGCACGACCGCGCAATTGTCTGTTAAAGCGACGCAGTGCCGAATCGCAAAAACCCCTTGGGTCATTTGCCAGCGTATTGGTCCGGGTCTTAAGTGGTTAATGGTATTATTGGGAAGAATAGTGCCCCATTTTTGGTATCAGGGGAAGGAATAGTGCCCCATCATTGGTGTCAGTGGGAGGAATAGGGCCGTGCACTTGGTGCCAGTGGGAGGAATTGTTGGGGTTAGTGGTAGGCATAGTGCCCTATTGTTGGTATCAGTGACAGGAACTATGCCCTTTTGTTGGTGTAGAAGTAATAGTATCCCAAGGGCCTGATAAAGGCATTCAAAAGGCCACATTCGACCCCTGGGCCACAGTTTGGAGACCACTTATCTAGGAGATGGCAGAAACATCTTTTCTTACCTGGTCCTCCATTCATCTAGCTCCCCCATGCTCCAGCAGTGTACCATCCCTCGGCATTGGTCTACATAACATCTGGACATTAAACCTGCTCTGGAGAAAGTAAGAGAGGACACTGTGGAGAATCAGATGAGCAGATTTTCTTACCTGAGCTCCCTCCCTATCCAGCAATGTGCAAAACCACTACACAGAGCTGGTAAGTAGAACATGTTTGTAATTTCTAAAGAAAAAAGAAATAGACTTTATTATCACTTTAAACAAGCAATTAACCCATGCAGTGTTGACACAGCCCCAATGCAAGGGATAAATTGTAAGTGTCCCAAAGTTTGGCTTTAAGCTGGTCAGTAAAGGAATCTACCAACATATGAATATGGCAGCTGCCATTGCTTAGTTCTATGTTAACAATACAGACTTTGGTGACATCATCTTTATCCTTTTCTTGACAACTTCATCAGTCCATGACCTAAAACAAGTATATACTATAGCATAGGTGTGCACAGCCTATTGCATTAGGCCTCATTCACACCTATGCATTTTTTTGCCATCCGTCAACGGACGACAATGCATTCGTCCGTTAACCTCCGCATCCGATCGTATCCGTTTTTTTTAACAAGGCTACGTCCAAATCCGTGAAAACGTATAATAACGGACGTTAACATCCGATCCGTTAAGATCCGTTTTTAGGATTTTTTTAATAAATGAACTTAACCTATGACCCAGGCAATAGTTGGACAATAGGAGGTGCATCACCAGGATATCATCCCCAAGGAGAAAGAAGGAGAAACATGGCCAGAGATGTGCCCCATGAGGACCTTATCAACCTGGTCCATGAAAGGCCAGGCTTGTGGGACTCAACCTGCCCGGACCACAGTGATAGGGTTAAGACCCAGCAACTGTGGGAAGAAATATTTCAACTTCTGACACCAAATTGGTCCACCATGACTCCGAAACAGCGTCATCAACGTGGTAAGTGTTGCCCAACTGCAGCATGCTTTCTTGTCAGTGTTTTTATGTAATCATGAGATTATGGACACATGTGAGTAATGTACTGTTGTGTCCTTCGCTGCAGCAGAGCAAAAGCATGTGGCACTCTGGGTATTATTTACTAAAGGCAAATCCACTTTGCACATTTGCACTCATAACCCCCAAACACTATTTATGTTTTTTTAGCAGACACCCTAGGGAATAAAATGCCAGTCATTGCAACTTTTTATCTCGTACTGTATTTGAGAAATAATGTATCAACCGCCTTTTTTTGGGGGATTTTTTTTTGTATAATGTGAAAGATGAAGTTACGCCAACTAAATAGATAACTAACATGTCACGCTTAAATTGCGCACACTCATGGAATGGCGCCAAACGTCAGTATTTAAAAATCTCCATAGGCGTTGCTTATTTCTTTTTGTACAAGGAGGTCTAGTGCTAGAATTATGACGTCCTTGGGCTGGAAGTGGTTAATATTGTGAATATGCAAGGGCATGCTGACTCCTTCATAGACTATGGAGTCCTATTGTTTTGAAAAAAAAAATCCTATTTACTTTAATTAAAATCTTATTTTTCAATGTGTGTTTACAGGTGTGGAAATTAAGAAAAGGTGGCATTCTTTAAGAGACCGTTATCGCAAAGATTATAAGGAGGAGGCAGAGTGTGCAAGCGGTTCCAGAGCTACCACCAAAAAAAAAATCTATTTACCTTGAGATGTTATCCTTCCTAAGCAAAGTCATGGATGTTAGATCGTAAGTGATGTTTGGATGGTCCATCTAGAAAGTGAAAAAAGTAGGTATCCATATAGTAAGGTAATGTTCCTCCTTTTTATTGTAGTACATCATCAAACATCTCAGAGTGTGAGGAGAACAGTGATGAGACAGAGGCAGTGCAGGGAGGTGATCAAGCCACACAAGAAGGAGAAGGCCAGTCCCAGTCTGTGACAGCACGTCCAACTGGACCTCCAAGCTTTTCCCAAAGAACCATGAATGTAAGCATACTATTGATTAGTAATCTTTATCTTATGTACACGAAGGCATCATTGCATGTCTCAATCTGCATATTTTTCTCTACAGGTTAGTCATTACAAGCCAACATGACGACCCTCGCGACTTGGCAAAAAGCCAGAAAACACTGAAATGGACAAAGCTATGAAGTCCTTCATGGAAGAGATGACCTCATTTAAAAGACAAGAGAGTAAGGATCCATTCTGTGATCCCACCAACCCCAGTGCGTCCTTCCTGAGAACAATCTATCACACAATTCAAAAATTACCATCAGAGAGGCATATGGAGATACAGATGGGAATATTCAATTATGTGGGGGGATGTATTAAAGCTGTAGAGTCAGGAATGCCATTGCCCACTATTAATCGGTTTGAACCCCCTCAGAGACAGTCCCGTCAATATTACTATGAGCACCCTTGCTTTCCAGCCCAGCCATATCTACCGCCCTACCCACAGAATCCACAGACCCCTGTGCGTTCGTACAACTCAATGCACAATACACAGAGACCTCCCTATGCTTCCTCCCCTGCTCATTCCTCACAGGGAACATATGCTCCCAGTGCAAATATTAGCACAAATTCTGCCGATGTTTCTCAGGCAAATAGTCAAACCAGCTCGGGTTCTTCTTCCCAATATTCCACTTCATTTTCCCCATCCCCCTCCTCTTCCTATCAGGATTTGTAACCATTTTTTTAATGTTTTTTTTGTGAAAGACAGTGAGAGATAGTGTGAGACAGTGAGAGATAGTGTGAGACAGTGAGAGATAGTGTGAGACAATGAGAGATAGTGTGACAGTGAGAGATAGTGAGAGACAGTGAAGTGAGACAGTGAGAGATAGTGAGAGATAGTGAGACAGTGAGAGATTGAGATAGTGTGACAGTGAGAGATAGTGTGACAGTGAGAGATAGTGTGACAGTGCGAGATAGTGAGACAGTGAGAGATTGAGATAGTGAGAGATTGAGATAGTGAGAGTTTATAGTGAGAGACAGTGAGAGATTGAGATAGTGAGAGACAGTGAGAGATAGTGTGACAGTTAGAGATAGTGAGAGACAGTGAGAGATAGTGTGACAGTTAGAGATAGTGAGAGACAGTGAGAGATAGAGAGACAGTGAGAGATTGAGATAGTGAGAGACAGTGAGAGATAGTGAGACAGTGAGAGATTGAGATAGTGTGACAGTGAGAGATAGTGTGACAGTGAGAGATAGTGTGACAGTGAGAGATAGTGATATTGTTGTTGTAAAAGTTTGCATATGTTATGCTTTGGTAAAAATTTGTCAAAGTTTTTCAAGAGTAAAGTAAAAAAGAAACTTTATTTTAAACGGTTATGCATAATAATAAAAAGTGTTTTGAACATATGTGTTTTTTTTTATTCAAAATATACCAAACAAGTTATTTTCATATGGTATTGGACATATTTGTAAAATTAATGAAATTTGCACTGCATTCTTCAAATACATTGATATTGCCATGGAACCTCTCCTGATGGAGATAGAAAGAAGTCAGCAAATTTTTCACGTAGGACCTGCTTGCACGTACGCTGCTACACTGTATGGAGGGCAGGTGAAACTCTTCCTCTTCCTCAACATGGATACCCTCCTTATCCCTGACAATGTTATGCAGAATAATGCAGGCCTTTATTACTAACTCTGCATTCTCAAGACTGAGTTGCAAGGGGGTTTGGAAAACACGCCATTTACTGGACAATATGCCAAACGAACATTCAATGAGGCGTCTTGCGCGGCTCAGGCGATAATTGAAGATCCTCTTCTTGTCATCCAGATTATTTCTGGCATAAGGCCTAAGCAGGTAATGAGAAAGTGCAAAGGCCTCATCGGCAACAAGCACAAAAGGCAGGTCGGGTCCTTCAGTTCCAGGCAGAGGCTGATCAGATGGTAAGTTAAATCGGCCTTGTCGCAGTCTTCTACCTATTACAGACTCACGGAACACTCTGGAATCAGAACTGCTGCCATATGCCCCAATGTCCACAGCAATAAATTTATAATTGCTGTCACAGATAGCCATGAGGATCAATGAAAAATATTTCTTATAGTTATGGAATCTGGACCCAGAACGTGGGGGCTTTTGCATACGGATATGCTTTCCATCAAGAGCTCTGATACAATTTGGAAAGTTTGCTCGATTCCAAAATCCATTGGCTATTCTTCGCCACATGTTGCCATGGTAATGGTAATGGCATCACTGCTGGACACAGCTCTTCCCATATGGCAAGGCATGTATCATGCACTATCTTTGAAATTGTAGAAATACCCAATAAAAAGTAATGATTTAAAGAGGCATAGGACTGGCCAGTTGCAAGAAACCTAGGAAAAAAAGATAATCTTTTTAGCTTTATTTAAGTACTGGCACATAAATCAATACAATATTTAGTATCTATACATACTGTATATAAACACACACAGTAGACCAGGGGTAGGCAACCTTGTCACTCCAGCTGTTATGAAAATACATATTCCATCATGCCTCTGCCTCTAGGAGTCAGCAATGCTTAATGGGACTTGTAGTTTCACCACAGCTGGAGGGCAGAGGTTGCCAACCCCAGCAGCAGACCAACAAAAAAAATGACATTTGCAATGTATGACTTCTTACCTCAAGGTCACCAAGAGACGTTCTTCTGCAGATACACACCTTCTCATGAATGTATGTCTACGTTGCAGTCGTGGGTGCAGCTGGTTCAGTAAGTACTCAAATGTGGCTACGCTCATCCTGGTAAAGTTGAAAAACTTACTGGGATACTGTCGGAGATGAGCATAGTGCAGAGCCACATAACCATCAGAAGGCCGCTTCAGTAGCATGGGGTGGGTCCAGAATCGACGTCTCCTAGCCACAATCTTCTTTTTCTTGCTCTCCATTCTCCTCATATTGGCAAATACGACAAACAATGTCATAATGTCCCAAAAATTGTTGGAATCCATCGCACAATGCAGTACACAACAGGACAAAGGAAGGACACAGCAAGGACAAGTCACTCACTGAAAACTGCAATGCAGCATGGGAGGAGCAATATTGGGTACTGTCATCAAAGCCACAGAAATGTCTGTGAACGGATGGAAACGGACGAAAAAAACGGATGAAAACGGATACATTTGCGGATGTAAACGGATAAAAACGGATCGGAATACGGATGACAACGGACGTAAACGGATCGATAGACGGATGTAAACGGATATTAACGGAATGGATGACGGATGAAAACGGATGAAGAATCGGATAAAAACGGATACGTTTTTAACGTGGCTAAACTGATGGTACCAGTGTGAATGAGGCCTTAGGGTGTGCACCCCAAAGCTCAAACACACATGCCCTTTTTTGCAGCCTCAGCTGTACAAGACAGTTAATGAATGGGAAGTTCTCTGTGCTGAGCGACTTCCTGTTTATTCGCAAACTGAAGTATGGTAAACACAGTTTGCTATGCTTCAGTAATAAATGGGCACAGTGGGTGAGTGTGTTCACTGTGGTTATTTAGAAAATAAAAACTTTCCATCCTGAAACATTCCCCACAGCAGCCGGGGGGAGAGGAAGCACACCAGTAGCACTACGGAGCGGGGGGTATAACACAGAGGAAGCCCAGGCAGTGGGGGGAATCGGCACTGCACATAACAAAAAGGGTGTGCCCAGGCACACCTGGAACACCCCCTGCACACGTCTATCTACTGTAGCTACGGTATCCAGACACTAAGCAGTGATAAATGATGGCTCTGGAGTATGTGCCTTTAATAACAAGCTAGCAATGGTGGTTTTTGGTCTATAGATAGCCCTCAATCACTTAATATATACATTCTGCAGTCAAGTAGGGATGTGTTTGGGTGCACAAAGCCAGAAGTAACCCTTAAAGAAAAAAGATTTTGCCGGAAGAGCAGCAGTTTATGGAGTCTTGAAAGCCATTTTCAGTGAATGTAATGTCCATGAGTCATTTTAATTTGTATATGTTATGTATGAGCTAAGCAAATATTAATGCAAATCAATTGTTTTCTAAATCTGTTTTATCAGCATTGGCCACCGGCTTGCAGCTGGCATTTTATCATGTGTTTACCCTTACCTCCCTACAATGGCACAGGGTTTCTCTGTTCATCTGGCATCCTTTGTCTTTATTTGGGTGGCTAGAAGAGAAATTTCAGTGTAAACTGCCAGGAGGTAATTAGATATCTGAACAATGTCAATTTCGGCTTGTAAAGAAGAAGAAGAAAAAAAAGATTATGTGTAAAACTAACACAGCTAAACCCACTTTAATGAACTCTTATGCCGCGTACACACGATAATTTTTCGACATGAAAAAAAACGACGTTTTTAAAAACGTCATTTAAAATGATCGTGTGTGGGCTTTGCATAATTTTTCATCTTCTGAAAAACGACAAACAAAAATTCGAGCATGCTGCATTTTTTAACGTCATTTTAAAAAAATAGTTTTTTTGGGTTGTAAAAAATGATCGTGTGTGGGCTAAAACGACGTTTTAAACCCGCGCATGCTGAGAAGCAAGTTATGAGACGGGAGCTTGAATGGAACTTCCCCTTTAGAGTGCTGTCGTACGTGTTATACGTCACCGCGCTTTGCTCATCATTTTTTTTAAACGATGGTGTGTGGGCAACGTCGTTTTTAATGATGAAGTTGGAAAAACAAAGTATTTTTTTCATGCCGAAAAACGATCGTGTGTACTCGGCATTATGCCCTGTACACACGATCGGTTCGTCTGATGAAAACGGACCGATAGTCATCTGTTTCTGCTCCATTCAAATTATGTATTTATTTATTGACTGTACTTTTTAGCACTGTTTAAGTATATGATGCATCATTTTACAAGTACTTTTTACTCGGCCAGGATTTGTACGGTATGTATGCACAATTTCCAAATAGTATCAGTCAAAGGATAGTATTATCCCTCAATTAAAATTGAAGTTCGCAATAAATAATGTTATATTTATTCCCACTTTCAGCGAACCCTCATTTGCATCCAGCTTGACTTTACTGTGCAGTTCACAGGATTGCCATCTGGACCCTGTAATCACCCCGATATGCCAAGCTTCAAAGCCTTGTCTGTTCTTATGGATATGTGACGACAGGTGGCATCCATGCCAGCTCTAAACCCCTGCCTGCTTGTTGGATCTTTTATCACAATGGTGTGCGGACAATAACATAAGTAAGGTAATCATGAATGATACTGCTGTGGTTGATAAAATGGTAATTTTAATGGGAAATTGCAAATAGGTGCATTTAATTTAAACAAGTATAAAACTGTAAATAACTGAACTGGTGATAGATGTTATCCATAACTGGTAAATCTATAAAAAAAAATGGTTGATGTAATTAGTTTAAAGTGGACTTATACTATGCCCATATTACCTATACATACAGTACATGTGTAAGTACATTAGTTATGTTCCACTTGCTTCTTTACCATATTAAATTGACACAAGATGCCAATCAGTAGGTCCACATGACCGCTTTTCATGTGAAAAATTTCATTTTTTTTAATGTCATTAAAAATGATCCTGTGTGGGCTCCAGAGCATTAATGGGCATTAAAAGTTTAGAACATGCTCTATTTTTTCACGTTGTTTTTCACGCTGATTTTTTTCACTTTGGAAAAAAATTGGTCGTGTGTAGGCTTTAAAGCGGTATTTCACCCTAAATATAAGATCTCCCATGCGATCCAGCATACTGGCGTCAGCGCCAGTATGCTGGGTTTTTTTTTTTTAATCGCACACTTACTGTATTATAGTGGAATTCCTTTTTTGTCCCCCGTGGTGGACGGCGCCAGTATAGCGCGTCACATCTTCCGAAAATACCCGATATGGACTCGGGTAATCTCGGCGAAAATGCGGCGCCTGCGCACAGACCTAGGAGCTGACTGCGCAGGTGCCGTATTTCTCCGAGTCCTACGGCTATGGCGCGTCACGCCCTCCGAAATAGGACTCGGAGAAATACGGCGCCTGCGCAGTCAGCTCCTAGGTCTGTGCGCAGGCGCCGCATTTTCGCCGAGATTACCCGAGTCCATATCGGGTATTTTAGGAAGATGTGACGAGCAATACTACAGCCGTCCACCGCGGGGGACAAAAAAGGAATTACACCATAATACAGTAAGTGTGCGATTAAAAAAAAAAAAAAACAGCATACTGGCGCTGACGCCAGTATGCTGGATCACATGGGAGATCTTATATTTAGGGTGAACCTCCGCTTTAACGACGTGAAAAAAACACACATGCTCAGGAGCAAGTTATGAGACAGGAGCACTCGTTCTGGTAAAACTAGCATTCATAATAGATATAGCACATTCGTCACGCTGTAACAGACTGAAAAGCACGAAGACTGAAAAGCACGAAGACTGAAAAGCACGAAGACTGAAAAGCGCAAATCGTCTCTCACCAAACTTTTACTAACACAAAATCAGCAAAAGCAGCCCCAAGGGTGGCGCCATCCGAATGGAACTTGCCCTTTATAGTGCCGTCGTATGTGTTGTACATCACCGCGCTTTGCTCAAGCATTTTTTTT